>JAOWCC010001501.1:55142609-55523865 GCA_030867875.1 Actinernus sp. WN-2022 | reverse complement strand
CCGCCATCTTGGATTTTCATTAACTAGTGCCAATCTCCCACGTGTAAAATTGTGAAGAATGCCTGGTTGTTTAGATGCCTGCTTTGACAAGCGCTGCGAATCAGTGTGTTTTGGAAGGTAAATACAAAAATGTAAGCTTAATCACGTTTATTAAAATAATATTCACGAAATTCTAATATATTAGGTCTAAGGTGGGTCTTAGAAGAGTTTTTGCTTTAATTCTTTCAAACTGCGTGGTTTTTCTTCAATAATTATGCTTAAATATTTGCTATATTACACGATCGTATGCGATTTGAACCTGATTGTAATATACGCACCATCGCATAATAAAAGCTTCATACAGGTTCATGATATGTAAATATATGTTAATGTCGGGTCTCCTTTCTAGGTGTTCCCGTAGATAAGCCGCACCCCCGATTTTGAACGCAAATTTTGGGTGAAAAGGTGCGGCTTATCTACGGGTGTTTACGGTAATTAGAGTGTTGAACAGATGTTGAAACTGTTTGTTCTCGGAATATTGAACTGATGTTGAAACCATTTAACACCAGGGCTTCACATATGACTAAAAAAAACCTCAGATCCTCTGCAACTGAAATCAAGTCTGCCATCTTTGAAAACCCTCTTAGTGGACGAATAGACTAGGGACTGGGCTATGAAATTCCCATGGAAATTTGGGCTTCCTGTGATGCTGTATCCAACAGGAAGCCCAAAATAACTGCCAATATTGCTCCATTCAAACACAGTTTAATAGAGTTCTCTTGAAAATCTAAATATTTTTAGTGTTGTTGAATAGTTTAAATGAAAAGTCACCCTATTGCAGGAAACCACAAAAGCTAAAACTGTACCCCACCCATTTTTACCCCCCCCCCCCCCCCTTCCAACTGATTTTGAAAATTGTATCCCTGACTCTGAACTTGAGCCCCCCCCCCCCCCCCCCTTTAGCTATAATAAACGAACAGTCCCTAACTTTATTCTATTTTGAACCCAGTCATCCAGTTATGATCATGATTACAAATGTATATATGTCAGCCTTATAATCATGATTATGTTGGCTTTATGATTATGATCATGGTTTCCACAGAGAGCAGACTTCAAAATTGCCTGACTTTTCCTTCAATTTCCCTTGCCCAAATACACAAAGAAATCACATATACCAATGGCCTCCAACCACCCCTTTCAGCCGTCCTTTCCACCCATTTACTGTTGATCTTTGATTCTTCATCTCCAGCCTTTCCTTTTTATAGTAACAATACTCTCAAAATTTCAATTTTCCCTGACTTCAAGTCAAATACCAGTTTTCCCTGACCGAGATCAAAATTCCCTGACTTTTCCCTAACCTTTAAAAAAAAAATCTGATTTTCTGACTCTGGCAACCCCAATGATAATATGTAACATCAACCTTTGAGCAGATTTTGTATGAGTGGGCAAGTTGTGACAATGACTTCAATACAATGGTTACTATATGGCATGCCATGCCATTGTTTCCCTATTGTTGCTCTAAGCAACATAAAGGTTGGTACACATGAATGGACAACTCCCAGGGACAAGTCTCTCGGACAAATCCCCTTGTGTGAACGACTCAATTTTCATGAAAAATTTTGTTGCAGGGACAACATTTTGTCCCCAGGACTTGTTCCTTCAATTCAAACTGGTTTACGTTGGGGGGACAAAATTTGATTGTCCCCTTGTGTGAACTGTTCCTGCAACACGTCCCTGGGGCAAAATTAAAATAATTAACCAAATTGCAAAGTGTCATTTTACTTTCCCACAAGCCCTTACAAACTCTATTTCAAGATGGCATCTGATAAAATCACAATGTCCCTGCAACAAGTCCCCTCATCTGAACAGAACAAGGGATTTGTCCCTGGGACTTGTTCCTTTGTGTGTAGCGACCTTAAGGTCCTTATGTTTGTGCTTTGCCTTTGGTGTCTGATTGTGATCCTTATTTCGCTAGTGAAAAACAAGCCTGGATTAAATCTTAACCAGTCTACGAGTAGAAAATAGAAAATACATGTAATGTGCCATGTGGTGCTCATTCCTCACAAGTGATCGAATCAAAGTAATGATTGCCCTTAACTATCCTGGATTAGCTAAATTGGACTTTGAATAACAGCCCTGAGCTTTGAATACTAAAGTGAAGTTAGAGACAAAAGCTTATCAGGACATTTCGGTACTAAGTATTTTATTGGAAACTGTTTTTTGTGCTCAGATATGTCCCTGTCAGGATTAGCAAATCTCTGGCATAAGATATCCCCCTCCTAATAGTACGTTGTGCACTCAATCTTCATGATCATTTTAGCCGGTAACCGGTCGTTTCGCCCGAGAGTCGTTTCGCCCGGAGTCGATTCGCCCGAGGTCGAAGTCGATTCGCCCGAATCCAGTAGTCGATTCGCCCGACATTAGATTAGTTGAAAAGTCGAACAGTTTTAACGAGAAAATCGAGAACCATTGGAAATGTACTTCAACCCAGGATGGAACCGGTCGATCGCCCACTTATTTAAGTAATCGAAATAAAATAAATTGAAACCATATTGAGTATTTTGATTTACTTTACAACTTACAAAATACCCTGTAACTTATATCATTTCAAGAGAGCATCCAAAACTAGAGAAAGGCTATTCAACTCGTTATGGCGTCCTCGGTTGTTATGACGCCAAAGCCGACCGAACTTATAAAAATTCAGTTCACAACTTATCTGACTTCTACACCACAAAATACCCCATAACTTATATCATTTGAAAGCTTATAATGCATACTATCCCTTTTAAAGCATTTTAGCGATGCGATTTCAAGAGAGCATCCAAAACTAGAGAAAAGGCTATTCAACTCGTTATGGCGTCCTCGGTTGTTATGACGCCAAAGCCGACCGAACTTATAAAAATTCAGTTCACAACTTATCTGACTTCTACACCACAAAATACCCCATAACTTATATCATTTGAAAGCTTATAATGCATACTATCCCTTTTAAAGCATTTTAGCGATGCGATTTCAAGAGAGCATCCAAAACTAGAGAAAAGGCTATTCAACTCGTTATGGCGTCCTCGGTTGTTATGACGCCAAAGCCGACCGAACTTATAAAAATTCAGTTCACAACTTATCTGACTTCTACACCACAAAATACCCCATAACTTATATCATTTGAAAGCTTATAATGCATACTATCCCTTTTAAAGCATTTTAGCGATGCGATTTCAAGAGAGCATCCAAAACTAGAGAAAAGGCGTCCTCGGTTGTTATGACGCCGAAGCCGAACTATGACGCCGATCTATGTGATTGAATGGTTTGAATCCATGTGATTCTTTGATCGAACACTGATTAAACTACAAACCCATTGAACTGAATTTCAATGGAAGTGGTTTCAATGGAATTAACATTTGAATGGGATGAATTTTAATGGTAGTGGTTTCAATGGAATTAACATTTGAATGGGATTGAATTTCAATGGGGGTGGTTTCAATGGAATTAACATTTGAATGGGATTGAATTTCAATGGGAGTGTTTTCAATGGAATTAACATTTGAATGGGATTGAATTTCAATGATAGTTTACAATCGTCGGCAAATCGCCGATCCAAATCGATCCGATAGTTGATTATTTCGCATCTGCCCAATAGGAAGTGGTTTCTTTCAATATTTCGATCCGTGGTGAACTATAAAAGGAAGAGAAAATTATGGTGCAATCATTCGATCCAGCGAAACCTGTGAACAACTCCTCTTACGATTACGATTACTATTATTACGACTACCATTATGGCCGATAAGTGCATTGAGTGCAAACTAGTTGTTAGACCTCGCCAGGAGAGTGTTTGCCATTTAAGGATAGTTGCTAATTCAATATTTGCAGCCAAGCGTGTGCTTCGTTTCCAGTTCCCAGCTCTAGTTGATTCAAGATGGCGGTGCTTCCGGTTGGCTCGCAACTCAGTTTATGTGTGGTTTGATTCTTCTTCACTACCCGCTCCACAAAATAAAATAAAAAAATTACAAGTATTTCCAATGGTTCTCGATTTTCTCGTTAAAACTGTTCGACTTTTCAACTAATCTAATGTCGGGCGAATCGACTACTGGATTCGGGCGAATCGACTTCGACCTCGGGCGAATCGACTCCGGGCGAAAACGACTCTCGGGCGAAACGACCGCAATTCTTTTAGCCACATCGAACACCTTTTGGCTTTGCTGCAGATTTAATTTTAGACTAATCTCAGCGTATTTATGATAAATTTATGTCTGAACAATTTAAGTTGAAACAGAAACGTTTGAGAAACGAGTGTTTTGTGTGGTACCCTGGGTGCCAGAGGTTCTAGCCGAGACGTCGATCCTAAACTTTGGCTCCCAGGGGAGCTTGCTTTTGGCCCTCGAATAGAGAGGGTAGTTGTGCGGTGGAATGAGGTTCGAATCGGTTCAGTAAGAAAATGCTGTACATAAACTTTAAATCTCAGTTTAACAGTTAAAAACTTCAAAAGTACTCACAGCTTTCTCAATGGACTCTTCCACTTTCTGTCGTTATCTTGAACGATAAAGTATTCTCTTGAGTCAAGACTCAACTCTCAAGTGCTCTTCAATTCAGAGTTCAGTTTAGAAGGAGTATCCGCCTAATTGATGGCATACTGTTTCCCTCTGTATATTTCTGAAACTCAATTTAGCTTGGCTAATCCCTGTTTCCGCTTAGTAACGCATAATTGTCACTATTTTCGCCATTCATTTGTGTCCTGTTCCTGTATGTAGAAGTGAAATTCCGATTGATTGAAAGGAGCGACTGAATGAATCCGACTCGTTCGCTGCGCTTGTCTATTTTCAGCGGTTCATGGACCTGTTGGTACCCACATGTCCCTGAAGGGACCTCGAAATAAAGCAGAGTACACAGGGAACCCACATCTCAGAGGATCAGAGCGGTTTTGTTCGCATTCCTTGCAGCTTGGCATCTAGAGGAGAGCTGTTTACGCAAATTCGCGAGTGCTTTGTCGTACGCTTTATAGCCTGCTAGCCGCTCTTATGGGTGCTTTTTTGCTAATTTGTTTTCGGATTGGGCTACCTGTGGCGCGCGGTCAAAAAAGGGAAGGAAGGGGGAGTCCGGTTAATTCTGATCGTCTTCGTTTGTATTTTTACTACAATTCCTTTAGTGCTCTTTATTAGTCTTGTGTTTTGACGTGAAGTTTACTAAAACAGGGAGTTAACCCACGAAATATGTTTTGTAACTCATGCATGCTTAACTTGACGAGTCATCATGACTCATCGAGAGGCACTGGAGTCGCGTAGGCGATCGGACTCAGTGTGAGCATATATAGTTTGGGGTGGAGATAATGGCTATCAGTTTCCAAAAGGCAAGATCTCTCCTGTTATCAAGATGGTGAGCAGCAAATAATTTTCTTCTATTGGCCTCCGATAAAGTCAAGCAGCCGGTTCAAAAAATCAATCAGCATTTACAATTATATTCTCAATTACAGTTAATTCCGGTGTTTAAACCCGGAGGGGGGGGGGGGACTCCCTTATGTGAGGGGTACATGGATGCTCGTCGTATCTTTTAGGGGTCAAAATCAGGAGTTTGGTAACATTTAGGGTATCCACGATCAAACACAGACATTTCTATGTAAAGCGGTACCTTTTAGGGGTCCGGTGTCACCGAATGCTAGAGAATGACAGCGCTTTTGAAAACAACAAGGAAGAATGTGCTTGATGATACAACATCAAGTAATAGCAATAAAAGGCATCGAAAGTTTAAAATATTGGCATGTTTTTATCGGTACCTTTTTAGGAGTCAAAATAAGCTTGAGCCACGCCCATTTTCAGTACCTCTTAGCTAGGGGTCAAATCGAAAATGTCCGACGAGCATCCCTGCCCTCCCGGGGTTTAAACTTCACCCGGAGCCGGAATAGTAGCTTTTTTGTGTGCTGGGAATCTTAAGAAAATGCAAAATATATTCATTTAACATCTTGGAATTTTTATCACCCAGTAATATATTTTTCCTGCCAAAGAGCTACTGTAGGTTTTCTTCTAATACTAGCAAATATCATTTTGCCACCTTTGGATTCCAGAAAACTAGACAAGAGCACCTGTTTTAGATGCTTTCTTTAGCTGTCAAAAACGTTCGTTTCGTTTTCAAGTGAGGGGCGATGTTAGCTATTTATAGGATCAGTGGGAAGCCGAATCGCATTCACTAACAGAAAGTTAAAAATAGTTGTGCGGTTTTAAAAGCTTTTCTTCTAAGTGAACTATTACTTAAAGCTTATCGGGCTAAATTAATAAGGATGGCAAGGATGGCAAGTATGGAAATGGCTTACGAAAACGTTTTAAAGTTTTAAAGTACTTGGTCTTTTAATTTTAGTCCAGTTTGGTCTGTCAGTCAAAAATAGACCTTACAGAATATTTAACCGTCCTGCACAGAACTGAACGAGGCGATAGTATTTGATGAAAGGAAAACGTTAATCTGCTATTTATCACTCTCATTCGTTTTACTTGTATCAATTAATAAAATAAAAATATTCGGTAAGTCCAAAACATCTCAAGAAAATTCTAGATAATTCTTTCACGGAAAATCAGAAAATCCTGATGAAGTAGCTAGGTTTCTCTCGGCAGACTCGAGAACAGCACTGAACGAAAACCAAACAGGGAAAAGCCCCCGAGATAAGGCCGAGAACTGAAATATAAGAAACTTATGTTAGCGGGTATGACAATGAATTATCGGTTAATTGACCAGCTCATGTCATGAAACTAGCATAAAGCCGTATAGTATTCGGACCGAATTTTTTTTGCTCGAGTGGTTGTAAATTAAGTAATGCATGATTCATGTAATAACAGGAGCAAGATCTATTGTTTCACGGCAATGAATGTGATTTCATTAATCCCAAATAGAAAATGGTTCAATTATATACTAAAGATATCTCTTGACTAGTGGTATTAATGTTCTCAAATTAAAATGCATGAATCGCTCGTTGTGTTTATGTTTTTGATTCCAAAACAAATTCAGCCAATAGAAAGACACTAAAACAAAAGCGGAGATATTAAAAAGAGAGGCTCGGTAAATATCCACCACTATTCACCTCCACTTCGGTGAATAATTGTTTTAGTATATACTACACTGCAGGTGAATAGCCAGCACCAAATAGTGATTTTATTTTCTGTCAAATGGACAAAACTCGCGCGAGGTGATCGCTGCTTCGCTCGGAGGTGAATATGAAATCATATTCACTGTTCAGAGCGCGCGCAAAGTGATATACACTGGTGTGGTATATACTAATTAACAATTATTCACCGATGTGGAGGTGAATAGTGGTGGATATTTACCGAGCCGCTTCGGTGAGGTATATATTCACCACTATTCACCAACACCGGGACCAACACTGAGGTGAATAATTGTTTTAGTATATACCACACTTCAGGTGAATAGCCAGCATCAAATAGTTATTTTATTTTCTGTCAAATGGACAAAAACTCGCGCGAGATGATCACTGCTTTGCTCGGAGGTGAATATGAAATCATATTCACTGTTTGAGTAGCCAATCAGAGCGCGCGAAAAGTGATATACACTGGTGTGGTATATACTAATATAAAGTATTTCAATGTTCCACAAATAGGAGTTCTTTTTCTCTTTTTACATAGTTACAGATTGTCCGCTTCAATGATATTGTGAAATCAGAGTTCTTTCCTATTTTAGGAGGTATAACCAAAAGAGATATCAAGTTTCAACAATAGACATTTACATGATGACGTCAAATACTACAACTACCAGAACTCTTTGCGCGAATCCTTTTGTTCTTTGACTGTGGACCATTGTCTTAGAATAATTCCCAGAATGAAAAAGAGAATTTGAAAAGGTTCTGTTAGTTGTAGTGAAATGACGTTATTTTGAAAATTTCCCCGAAAAAATGAAATTCGCTTCATTCAGCCGTCCTTTCCCGGGAATTTTTGCAGCGAGAGCGATTGTTTGTTATTATTTTGTTTGTGATGTTTTTCTAGGAACATTGTGATTGTCAGCTGATAAGGCAAAGGAGACCAGAAACGTTGTAAAAACATGCCGCGTTTGGTTAAAGAATCAATAAAGGTTCGCGTTTGAAATTGTCAGATCCAGTTGAAACTTGGATGGCGGCGGAAGAGACAAGTTTTAAGTGTGAATGGACGGAAATATGATTCTAAATTAAAAATCTCCCTCAGCTCAATACCCACGCTCGTAAAGATCTTTTTAACTGAGCTCCCATCGCGCAACTAGATGTTGGAGATGATGTTAGCTTTTTAGTTTCCCATAAGAGACGTTTATTGGCGATTTTACAGTTCCAGGAAAGTGAATTTTAACCGCTTTTTGAGTTGAAAACGTGAGTGTTCATGCTTGGGGTCACGGTAGCGTAAGATGTTCAATTGAGATAGGCGTTTGGTTTCTTCCACAGAACGCAATTAGGCTCTGAATTATGGTGATAGATTCTATGCATGCAACCTGGGCACCCGCGAGAAACGCTCATTAGGGTTTTCTAAGCCTCACTTTCAAGTTCTAAGCCATAAATCTCCTCAAGTCTAGTATTG
This sequence comes from Actinernus sp. WN-2022, assembly GCA_030867875.1. Lineage (NCBI taxonomy): Eukaryota > Metazoa > Cnidaria > Anthozoa > Actiniaria > Actinernidae > Actinernus > Actinernus sp. WN-2022. Next base: position 55,515,355 of record JAOWCC010001501.1, on the reverse strand, counting down.
AGACGTTGTTAAAGAAGTTATAAGACTCGTGAATGAAAACACCTGGAAAATTCAACAGAATTCCTTTAGTTGCGGGATAATTTAATGCAAGGATTAGGTTACAGTTTGGGAGAGAGCTCTGGATGTTCTCTCTGTCATACCCGTCATATGATCTCGCAATTAAACTTTTGATTGTTTTCATTGGCGGGTTTCATAACTATCCCATTGTTCGACCTTCGGGTTGGATTACAGAAATTAGATATTGGCCACATTTGGGGAGTGAAATAAAATAAGCCAGACTCTATGTTTCATGTTGTTTGATTGAGAAATCAAAAAGAAGTTTGAAGCAATGTGGAGGCCTCCATACGCACATCAGAGAGCCATTCTTCCATACCCCGGTCGGGGAAAGGTACGAGTTAACGTAGCTTCATTTATTTGGACAAATCACAGAACCCAGCTGTATGAATGTTTGTTTGTATAGTGTCAAATCTAATGTACCCTCGACTCTATCTCTCGGGACAACTTCTGGGGGATTCCATACCTCGGGACAGCCTCCCTTGAAACTCGGAAAATGCCTGTTTTGACACTTTGCGAAGTCGTTTTGGTTGTTGTGTGGGTTCGATTGGGTCTCGTGAGAGTCTTGGTTGTGTCTATGGAGCTCTGAAGGCGACGTTACCAGAAACAACTGTAATTGTTTGGTTGATTAGTTGACCCGAATGCAGACAGATATTCCGCATGTGTTCGAGTAGCGAACCTCTGGAGAAAGCCCCGAGTATTTATTTTTTAGTTCAGGAATTCTCTTGAAAATCAAAACCTCGATTAAAGATAGTCCTAAGACGCTCAGAGAATCAGCGTTTTTACCGGCTTCAACTTTCCTTTCAGGATTCACATTTCGGGTATTCGCTCACAGAATTTCGCCTCTTGATAAACTCGCAAATACCGCGTGCTTTTTACAGAATGTTTGGCTCCGAATGACATAATAAATCTCGCTCAAAGTCGAAAATTTCTGGGAAGTGTAACAGCTGCGAGCTTCGGTCGCATTTTCCTGCTGTGAGACTAACTTTGGCGCAATTTCCGAAATCATCACGCACTACGTAAGTACGATTTGCGAAACGACCGGCCTTCAAAAAATATGTGACGAATTTAACTTTATGCTAATGAATGCTTCTTTAATACCTTACAGATTGCGCTTAATTATTGGAAATTGCAGGATTTTTTGTATGAGCATTTTACTTGTGTTAATATTTTCTAAATCGATTCTCATCTTATCTCCTGTTTTTTTAACGCTTCGCTCGCTTTTCTCCTTGTCTTTTTAAGTACGTTAAATACACATTTAAATTTTGCGGGGGACCGAAAATACTCAATTAAAGCCCAAACAAATTATTGAATCTTGCTAAAAAAAATCCAACCAGTCGTTTCCCCGAAATATAAACCTAATTTATTCACCTAATAACGTGTTTTATATTGTACGGGTTTCGGGTTTTTTTCTCGTGTTCTTTTAACAGTTCTGTTTACATATTCCGTTTGGGATTCCCGAAAGAGATTTATAATGTAGCATCTAACAAAAAAAAATCTGCTTATCGAAATACTTCAAGAGTTTCTGTACTTGTATTCGAATTCCCATAATTTGAACTCACAAAATAACAAAATTTAACCTGAAAAACATCTTTTTTCCCTAGAATTTGCATGTAAACTACGCTTGTTTGAATTTAGGAAACAAATTATGCAACATAATGGCACAAACCAATTCAATCCTTTCTTCGTGTTTTATTGTTAGCTATACAAATTACTGAAGAATTGGAAAGGAAGTGCTTAATTCCAATCAGAAACACAAACCAGAGTAACATGCACCTGTACTAAGCATGTACTAAGCACTTGTTGGCGATATTTCTTAAACTTTATTACACAATCATTGCCAAGACGACTATGGTTTATTATTTTATTGGTAAACAAAGTAGTTGTTGTCAGTCCGAATGAGATTTAAAAAAAATCTTACTCATTTGCTTTTTCATTTGTTTTCTTTGGTTGTTGAAATATCTCTTGAATTCAAGTTTCTTACATTCTAAAATGTGCTTATTTTGTCCATGTTTAAAAGTACTGTTATATGCAACAGTAAACAACAACAACAACAGTTTGAAGACAAACCTAATTGTCATGCATGAGTGTCGAGAAACTGTTAACTATCTCTTGTGTTAAAAATATTTTTTCATTTCTCATATACACTTTAAATAATACTATGTTTTATATCTTTAGCCAGAGAAAAATAATAGTCCAATTAATAAACAAACTCCTTAATGGTCTCATTAAATTCTCAGTTCAGTAATTTTCTTATTTTTGGTATAACTCTTTTTCTGTTGAAAGCCAACAGATCAGAGGAAGTTTTAATGTGGGTGGATAAAATAGACTCCAAGTATTGCATGCTCCAGTACGGAAGCCAATTCAATGCTGTAGCACTCAAATGGCCTCCTTTTGTGTGCATTACCGGTTCATGCAATCAGATTGCAAAGCTATGTTATTGAGTTTCTCTCGAACAAAACTACATAAATCACACCCTGCCTGGCCTGGGATTAATGCCTCATGTGCTTCCAAACCGTTTTGATAAAGTGTGGCAATATTACTACTGTAACCAACGAGAACCAACACATTGCAGAACGAACACAAAGCATGTTCCAACTTGCTGATATTTGATCCAATCAGTGTCTAGTACAAGACAATGGCATTCCAACTTGCTATTTGATCCAATCAGTGTCGAATACAAGACAATGGCATTCCAACTTGCTGATATTTGATCCAATCAGTGTCGAGTACAAGACAATGGCATTCCAACTTGCTGATATTTGATCCAATCAGTGTCAAGTACAAGACAGTGGCATTCCAACTTGCTGATATTCGATCCAATCAGTGTCGAGCACAAGACAATGGCATTACAACTTGCTGATATTTGATCCAATCAGTGTCGAGTACAAGACAATAGCATTTCAACTTGCTTTATTTTTGTTTTGCAATGTGTTTAGTTATCATCGTGTTAGCGGCCCCGGTAAAGTGGATTTAGAAACTTGATTAAAAATGCTCAAAAAAATTTCACTGTAACATTTTACATCCACCCGAATCTTTGCCATCCTACATCAAAATAGTCTCTCTTTTTTTCCAGAACACCTGGAAGACATACTCTGCTAATCTGAGATGTTATTTTTGTAAATCTTTGGTCAAGAGAAAGTTTATAGCTCCGCTTTTAAATTTGTTTTCTTAATTCACTCGTAGGTATACTCCCCCGGTGGTGAAGATTTGATCTCTCATCCGGGAGATAACGTGCCTCAGTCGCATTATTCTCCTAAGGGGGGTCTCTATGGGGACTCGTACTACATAGGTGAGTGCTATGTTTTGTGATTCCTCCAATGTTGGTCCAACAATAATAAACTGTGCAGCACCCATGTTGGACGATCTTGGACCAATTTTTTTGCTGGGCGAAATGTTTGATCGACAACAACTTTCATCCAACAAAGAATGTTGACCCGAGATGGTCCAACGTATATTCTAACATTGATGGAACCAACAGTGTTGGGACCGATGTCGTACAACATGTACAGTGTTCGAAACTTTAGTCTCGGCTATAATTACCACATGGGCCGCGTCAGGCAAAAAGGGCCCGGACGACATAATATGTAAATGCATTTTGAAATTGTACCATGTTTCTTATACTTATGGTGCGATTACAATACGCATCGCGAGCGCCACATTGTGCTACTAACAAGTAATGTTGATTTCGTGAAATTGACAAGTGAAATCGACGACAAAATTTACGATATTTTTACACAAAGGTGTGATCACAGTTTTAGCAGGCGCAAATGATTCCTTATCATTAGACGATTGTTTCAAGGTGTAACTTGTACTATTGCTAAAATCATATTACGAGCTACGGAGAGCAGAATGACTGCAGAAAAGACATTTTTTGGCCAAAAAGTTTCATCTTGTTCATCTTATAATTTTTTTTACTCTTTAATGCCAGCAAGTATAGATGAATGTCATACGTCAAAATCAGTCCCTTTGACAGGATTCCTAATTTTTGTGGTCATATTTGTAATCGGGCCCTTGCATCAAAATCACGTAGATTTCACCCCTGATTTTTGTTGTCAATTTCTTGAAACTGGCATTTATTGTTATGAATGAAATGTAGCAGTCCTCGTCAATAATACAATACAATCTTCAACCTGTTATTAGGAACACCGTTGTTGGAATTATTTAACTTGAACGTCGTCCGGGCCCTTTTTACAATAATGGGGACAACATACAGTGATAATATTCGGGGGCCAGTGTTATTCCAAATGGTTTAAATATGATTTGGGTCTCCCAAGCTAAGTATTCCGACGAACTCTAGGGTCGAATTGGAATGTAGGTTGGCTTTTGAGGAGGGAGGAAACCCGGAGAACCCAGAGAAAAACCCTCGAAGCAAGCATATGAAGCCGGGTACAGGAATCGAACACCGGGCCAACAACTAGTCCTTGCATTGGTTGGTCCAAAAGTTTTGTATACACCTATTTCAAAAAAGGTTGATCATTACGAAGAACAAACTACAAACATTGAACAAAGGGCTCTATGGTTCAGTGATTCAAATACAATAGAGCTCCATTGTTCAATACTTGTAGTTAGTTCTTCGTTCTGATCAACCTTTTTTTAAACAGGTGTATGTGGTTGAGTGATAATCTAGAGCCTTACATGGGCTGTACTGTCGGTAAAAGTTCCAGCGATATCAATAGCTAAGAAGGTTAAACAGAAAATAATATCCAAACTTAGGTCTAAAATAAAACAACCCACCTTTTGAAAAATAATTTTCGTTCAATTAAAAAAGGATAAAATAGTACTATTTACCACGAGAAACGTAAAAGTTGTGTATCTCTAGTAGATCTGGAACGTAAAAGCTGTGCGAGACGGTGAAAGTACATTTCTAAGTAAATTCAAGTGATTGATTTTTCCTTTACTGGTTTATATTTTGCCGATTTTCAAGGGGCAAAAATGGAAAACCAGTTAGCAAAACACGAGAATTGTTGATAAAACTAATTATTATAACAGTGTTTATATTTTCAATCATTCGTTTTAGATTTCTTTCAAATAATCTTCCTCATTTTGGTAACATCTAAGCAAAATATAAAGTTTCTACTACCAAAACAAACCAAAACCACATGTTTTTCATTATAAATAAATTATGTAGTCGAATTTCGTGCAGAAATTTATCGGAAACTTCACAGGTCATATACGAGGTCAATATAGCAGGCGGGATTAACTTTATTTTATTTGTACTACTCAAAAAGAGCCTGTTTATAAATACACTCATCGAAATGTAAAGCGGAAATATGAAATATAGGTAAAATATAAAATAAAATAAAATTAACTGATAACTTGGTATACCGTAATGTCATTTCATCCATTTTGAAACGCGCAAAAAATTATTCCAGTCCTAGAAATTACGACAATCTTCTTCAAAGATGAGTTTCAAAGTGGTTTGAAACTTCGGAAATACCTCAAAGATAGGATTAAAGTTAAACTGGCTAGGATTTCAACTTGGTGCGTGATTCCGTGTATTCTGAAAAGGAATGAAACCAGTCTTGTTTACATGATTAGCAAACACCAAAAATAAGTCGTAAATGACGTATTAAATGTAGGAACTACTTTCTCCATTTCGGGAGGGGAATATGTGCAGCATTTAATGTCCATCACATGGAACTTTTAGGTTTTTCTAAAACAAAACTACGACAAAACTCCATGGAAGAGAAATACCTCTGAAGCTGAATATCCTGATGTATTTTTCAAATTGATGACAATTAAAGTTGAAAGTGGATTACAAAATGCTATTCTAAACAACTTAATTTCTAAATTTCTCAAAAGAGCTTGATTTTTCCTATCATCTGTAAAGATAGTCTCAGATGTTTTCCAGTTTACGAAAAAAGAATACTTTGCTAACTGTGGCTGAGTAGTTATATTTGTCTTTTGTGAGGAGAAAGTTTATATAAGGGGTTGACAGCCGCCTCTCTTGGACAGTTCGCACAAACTGCTTTGCCGTCGATTGAGATTAGACCGGCTACAGCGATACTTTGTGTTGATAAACATTACAATTGTTATGCTAATGTGCCAACCATGATTTCAAAAGGCCGCTTTGTGTCAGGAACCAATGGATCTCTGGTTGGCACATTAATGACAATGGCAGTAAGTATCACTATATCCGTTCATTTCGCCGTTCACTTTCAATATGTTTATCGCGGTAACATATGGCGATGCGCTGAACATTGGTTTTCGACTTTAAAACAGTGAAATCAGCTGTGAATATTTCAAGTTAAATAAAAATGAAGTACTTTTTGAAGGTACGACGTACTTCGGGGATCTTAATTCGCCGCGTGTTGTCGCTCAACAAAACGGCCATTTTCCATGTTCGCTAATCGCGTATAACATTGATGTATGCCGATTGACTGGCCTTTTACTCCTCTAATTACTTAGTAATTGAAATCTTTGTAGTGTGAGCCAAAATAAAACATATCGCGGGAAAATTATACGGTTAAAATGCCGTAGCAAATTGAACAATATTTATGTTCGTAACATTTGCTAAAAACATTAGAATTAAATTAAAATTAAACTAAATTAAATTTAACTCTATATGAAAGAATTAGTGGATATTAAAATGAATGATATTGATAGAGGATTGCAGCACCTTTTAAACTAAAACGTGTTTTCAGGAAATGCCAAGTATTTATGGTTAGTCTTGAGGTTTGTGAGCGGGTTTTCAAAGGTCGGAGAAAAAAACCTGTTCAACTAGTTATATGCTTTCCAGCGTTACTTAAAAGTGCCAGCTATTTTTAGCATTGTTTTGAAAAGAAGCGGAAGCCCTCCAATAATGATATCGTTTTATTAACTGAGATACTTCGCAATGAAGTCAAACTTCAGGAATTGAAATCTTGTTTGGCGACGGTGGCAAGAATTATAGGCGATTATTATAATTATACAACTTGAAAGGCTGAACCAATGTTTTAAAGTTTTTTTTATAGCAGGGCTCTTAGAAATTTAGCTTTAAGTTTTCTAAAACGTAGCATTCCTTTCTTGTATAATCTAGATAAACAAGATAAATACTATATCTGAGTTTTGAACGATATTTTCATTAAAAAAAAATCCCTAGGAAAAATGCTTTGACCTTGAGAATTTGTTCAAAATCAAGTTTGTTTGCATTCCCACTAGAAGCCCCGCTGTTCCGTAAAAGGTATCCGAAGTTTCATCACTGACTTCGGCATCCCTTTGCGGCGACTGACTTCCTGTTTCTGCCTTTGTCGGCTGTCGCAACGACAAGAGCATATAAATTAAAGCTTATAAAATGCCGAACGGCTGCGAAAACATGGTTAAAAACCCAATTAAACTATCATATTTTATCGATTAGGACCGACTAATTCGTCGAGTATTGAATTTTGTTATATTTGGCTAGTTTATGGCGGGACTCGAACACGACCGGTGGTCGTGCATTTCGCGGCAAATATATTTACCAGCCGTCGTGACATGTGTGATACGATGTCTGTTTCTGGTAAACATTTCTGAATCAAGATACCACGATTTTGAACCTAAAATGGCCATAGTTTATGATATAGTGGTGCCATCGCAAATCTGCTTCCGTTGAGGTTCACAAATAGAGCTACATTGTCTCCTCAACCACAAAACAATAAACTCTCCTGGTTTAAATAACTACTTGGATTAGAACATTAAGCAACTTGAAATCAGTTCACCTTGGACCGAAATCAAGTTTCTAGAATAAGCTTTTGTAATGCACTTTAATATTTAATTTGCCATCCTTTATACAAAATGTTTGCAAAGCATATCAGGACATATTCACATGGTATTTCTCTTCTATCTCAGTTTGTTATTTTTTGTAGTTTTGTTTTAAAGAAACTTGAACGGTTCAATTCAATTGACATATTAGGGCCGTTTATACGAGCGAAAATAAGACGCGTCTTACATAAGACGCGAATTGGACCATTTATACATTCGTGTCTTACATAAGACGCGAAGGATACGTATAAATGGATTCACGTCTTACGCGTATAAATGGCAGTAAAACGCAAAGGCGCCAAAGGCTTTGTTATTTTGTTATTGGGCTACCTGTGTGGGATCACGCATGCGCACATACTGTTCGTGTCTTAGAGGCGAAGAGCATTTACACGAGAGTGTTCTCGTCTTATCTAAGACGCGTCTTATTTAAGAACAGCTAAAAGCCATGTTCTCACATAAGACGCGTCTTAGATAAGAACAGCAATCTTGTGCTATTTATACGAGCAGTTCGCATCTCATGTAAGACACGTCTTATTTTCGCTCGTATAAACCACCCTATTATCCCCTTAGAATTAAAAATTAAAAATGAATCAAGGTTTTGTGTCAATGGCCAAACATTTGTTTTATCTGTGGCTAATGTCTTAGTAGATCCGTATTACGACTATATAGTTCATTATAGGATTCAGAAAAGGAAATTGCAATAAGATTTCGACGAAATGGAATGTTCTTTCACCGACGAAGCACAAACACTTCCGCAAAGATGCCATAGCTGTGAAACAGGCATTAAAAAGGTTTTGCCCAAAGTAAACAACAGCCTTTTAAGAGGCTATTAAAATGCTATTAGCTAATCCGAACTGACAACGTATATGTGGTATATGGTGACTGTTTGAAGCTTAATAGGTCTTGGCTATGGAGTATATTATGGGATGTTTATGGTTCGTCTGGTCGAGCCGAACTGAGCCGAACTGACAACATATATGTGGTATATGGTGACTGTTTGAATCTTACTAGGTATATTGGAGTATATTATGGGATGTTTATGGTTCGTCTGGTCGAGCCAGGGACAACCTAGCTGTTGGAATGCACGATCAAACTTTGGTCAATACAACGACATTCGACCGTTTGTCATCCCATCAGTTGGATCGTGTTTTTCCCGAATGTTTTTGCTTGTAGTGTTTCACCAAGTTGTATCGAGAAGCAAGACACCTACACTGTTAGCCAATGAGGACTCGCCATTTTGCAAACATTCTCGGTTTTGATAATTGCTGTAATGATGGTATTTTATTACAGTAGAGGAATCTAATAAAACACTTGATGTAGGCATATTTTAAATAAAAAATGCTTGGGGAATTTAGTCTGGAACATGGTTTCTAGTCTGGACCTGAGGATAGCTAGGTAGAGTATTCTGTATCAGATTTACAGAATAATAACTAGTTTAGTTGGTATTTCAGTATCATGTTTACAGAATTATACTATAGCGTAGTTAGTATTCTGTAACTGATACTGTATGGATATGGGGATTTACCGAATATCAGATACCCATGTTATTTATCAACGAATTGTTAATCAAGTCGCAGGCTCGTCTGCGATGACGTCTCCATTAAAAACTGCTATTTGAAGTTTTATTGTCTTCTTTGCACAGATCACGGCTCTCCCGACCCGTGGGGTCACTCAGGGCAAATCGGAGGCTCCACATCATCGTACTCAAGTTCAGGGGGGTCATTCGGAAACAACTATGGCATAAACCCGAGGGAGGGGATGGTAAGGCAGCGTACAGTCACACCTCCTAGTTGCTTTGTTTTGTTGTTTTCAGTTGTTGACGTTCGTGTACTCTTATTTTTATATTTGGTTTGTAGAAGGACCTTCACGGTGTGCCTGTTGCGGCGTTAGCAAAGGCCCCACTTCGCCATCAAAGGGTGGGAACATGCACGTGTTCGTAGTCATGTTTGTGAACTTGTTGTTTGTGTCGATCTTTGTGTGTGGCGTCTTCCACGAAGGGCGTTCCTTTTACGGATGAATCACGGTTTCGGTAGTGTTTCGTTCCATATAGTCTCCCTGCATAATCATTTTCTCTACTGCTAATTTTGGGGCTGTGGAACTATGAGTACGAGACGCTCCTTGCTTTCCCTGTATAAGCACCCCCATTCTCCTGTTGTGTGTGTTCGAGTGTTTGTGTCACCATGTTCGCATTGTGTGTGATTTTACACAGCGTTTTTGGGATGCGTGGAGACGGTGAACTTTATTTCTGTGACCTTGCTGAAGCACAGCCAGTCCAATATGCCCATTGCACAACATTGCATCGATTTTTTTATTTCACTGAATTTAATATAAACCTCCCAATGTACGTTATTATAGCAACAGTGACGCATTTTGTATAGACAATTTATTAGTGACCATGTTGGTGTATAGGGTTCTCGTTCCAGAGAGATTCAGGTTTTTGCAAGAAGCAAATGAGATTATCTGTGAAGTCGCAAGATTTTCACAGCCTTGAGACAAATCTCTAGCCTGAATTTCAGCCGTCTCCTCTGGTTCGTTCCTCCCGAGAGAGACGTCTGAAATGCCGTCCAGTGACGTCAAAGCGGATTAACAATTTAATTTATGCAAATAAAACTGTCACGGCGGTAGAAAGAGTTCGTGGGTCCGAAAACAAAGCCATCGCTCGCCTTGAGAAATTATGTGAGATCATCAGGCGCGGATCCAGACCGGTTTACACCGGTTTACGGAAACCGGTCAAAATTGCCAGATTTTTTTAGTAACCTTAACATTCGATTAAAACTCTCTTTGAGAGGGGGGGGGGGGGGGGGGGGTGGGTTCATTAAAATTTCCAATTTTGGAGTTTGAGTTGGGAAGTCGGAAACCGGTCAGATTTTTTTCTGGATCCGCGCCTGATCATGCCGGCCAAAATAAAAGCCTTACCTATAAATATATCTCCATCCCATTTGCTTCTCAAGTGCCTCTTATGTTGTGAAAACCTTTTCGAAGCAACAAATCGTTATATTATATTTGGAGGCAAAGTACAGTTGATCTTTGTCTTTCCGTTGATCGTTGTACATGTCTCGCGATCTGCCGTTCGAATCGACACAGCTACGAGATATTACCTATGTAAATGATGCAACACAAAAGTAGAAAATGGAGAATTTTCGAAGAAATAAGAAGACTCTTGCGGGAAAGAACAGTTCCTTGAAGAGAGTAGCGCCATTCTTTACCACTGCGAGTGTGAACAAATAATCGATTATCAACAACCCCGCCCGCGGACGCGACGCGATAAAATGTACATGTTTACAGGTCAGTCGGCCGGTTATTGTGCAGGACACTTTCAATCCATTTCCAGATGGTCTTTACCAAAGACAATCACTCCACTGAAACTCAACGATCAACAATCGCGAGTCCAAAGTGAATCGTACCGTCTTCTCGTCTGATAATTATGCGAAATTATAGAATATGAACCAATCAAAGATCACTACCAGGTTTTCTGGTAGTGACGTCACTGGACGGCATTATCGGCTATTGGATTCAGACGTCTCTCTCGGGAGGAACGAACCAGAGGAGACGGCTGAAATTCAGGCTAACAAATCTCAAAATGTAGAATGTCTCTTTAAAAATAGTTGGTAAAACAATTGAAAGTTTGCACAAGCATGTATGGTATTACAGCGATTCTCAGTCACACGTATCCTTTTAGAAATGTTTGCCTCGACAAAGAAGTCTTGCTTTGGAGGACGTTAATCATTAGTTTCACTTTCTCTCATTGCGGGTCAACCCCTCCAACCGACACATTTTGTTTACCAGTTGTTTCGGCACTTGGTCTAACTAGCTATGCGATTGGTACTCTGGTTATAGTTAGGAAGTCGAGGTCTCATTCGCTAGTCAGCCCTAGAAGATAACGCCAACTAAAGTTTGCAACAGAAACCGATTTTTAATCAAGATTTTAGTAAAGATCTCTGACGAAGTTTTGGAAATGTCAAAGAACAGAACATCTGAGTAGAAAAAAAACTCAACGGTTGCCTTCTTAAAGCCTTTGAAGAACTCATTTCCCACCACAAATGTTTTCAAGTTCCAACGTACCTGCTTGTTTGACGTCCACCAAAACACGACTCCTCCTTCGAGACAAATTAAATTTCAAGGGCACGTGCGAATGAGAATCACTGTAAGGAAACACATTATGTAAAGCTGCACGATGTACATGACAAGTATTTTGGGTACGGCACTCCTAACTTGGGCACGGCACTCCTAACTTGGGCACGGAACTCCTAACTTGGGCACGGCACTCCTAACTTGGGCATGGCACTCCTAACTTGGGCACGGCACTCCTAACTTGGGCACGGCACTCCTAACTTGGGCATGGCACTCCTAACTTGGGCACGGCACTCCTAACTTGGGCACGGCACTCCTAACTTGGGCACGGCACTCCTAACTTGGGCACGGCACTCCTAACTTGGGCATGGCACTCAAACAGGCGGGCCGAGACCACCTTTACACATGGTCTAAGAAACCCGAGATTTTTGGGCACGCGTTCCCAGAACATTTCCAAATAGACGACAAAAATAAGGGCTGCCGTGCCTAGAATGTGTGGCACCCGTACCTATAAGTTAGGAGTGCTGTACCCAAAAGACTTGTCCTGTAAACCATGTTTAATTCATGATGCAGTACTCATTTTTGTGTGTAAACAATATCGGTTTTTCGTGTATACCACTCTCCCAAAAACGTGCCCAAAGTTTACATGTTTGGTTTTGGCGCAACCAAGTTGCGGTGTTTTCAACTTATTCGTTGACCAAATTGACCAAATAAGCAGTTTTTCAAGATATTTTTTGCGATGGCTTTGTTATGCTTGCCTGGATTAGGCCTTCATATTTCTTAACGGGAACCTCTGGTAAAAACAAAACTTACTCTCAAATATTCCTTATGGATACCGAAATCTATTGCTGTGTTGGTCTCCTGTACACAATATGTCACTTGTGGACCGATTTGGCTTTCCATAAAGCTCAGTTGAACCCTAACCGGTCAGTAAACAAGATCTTACGTATACTCACCTAGAGCTACATGTAGAGTTCTCAAGAAAAAATTCTCAAGAAAATGGTGAGGTAAAGAAATTTAAGGGATTTTCCGGAACTCGAACCCCGCTCCTCCTACTCGTAAGGCAAACGTCGCAACCACTGCACTAAACAGCCATCGTCACACGATTGCTGTCAAAATTTTAAAACCACTGCTAATCTATGTATTTTTAGCCAATCAGAATGAGTGAGCGATTCCTCTCCTCAGGAATTCCTGAATTTCCCGCGCGCCGCCATCTTGGATTTTATGACGTCACACGAATGCCACTATCGTTAGAAAACAACAGCTCTCTTGTTGTGTAACAATAGAGACGACACTGTGACGTCATAAGATCCAATTATGGTGGCTCCGGTTATTTAAATCAGTTTAGTGGACAGGAAAATCGGTACATAAATGACATCTGGGGTGCTTACTGAACCACAAACAAAACCCTAACAATCGGACGAGTTCACGGTTAAACGACTGGTTCTCGCTCACCCAGAGCTAGGGTTCACAGGTAAACAAGAAGAGAAGGTAAAGAGAGGAAAAAATGTCTTTTGAGCGCTCCTAGTGGACTCGAACTCGAAACCCTTTGCGTGTACTCGGGCGTGTACTGCATGCAGTGTAGTGCAGACGTCATCACTACTACACTAAGCCGGTCTGCCGCCGTTCGGAATGTAACGAATGTTTATCTTTATCCTTGACTGGTTTTAAGAATGTCATTAGAATGAACGATTATCATTATTTCAAGCGTGTTTGCCATTTACGGATAGTTGTTAATTCAACGGGGAAGATGTGTTGACTATTTGTACCGAAAAACAAGAGGAAAATACATGGTACACGTCATTTCGTTCGGAAAGTTTTGGAAAACGTACCAGTTGAGGTAATTCATTTTCCCGCTCTTTTCGGTCTCCGGTGGACGCGCGCACCAATTTTCAAATTTCACAGAAGAAGATCACAGCAGTAGAGTTTAGGCATCCATTTTAGTGCAAACATTGTTTTTCAGCCGAGGTTCTCTTAAAACAAAACTGCCGGTTAAATAATGAATAGAACTTAAATGTGGATTGCTGCTTTTCAGGCTTACCATCCCATGAGTCATAGCGAGATGGATAGACTGTCAGGTCTGCCACCCATGTCATCTTTTCGGCAAACAGCCACTCTTCACGGACAGTCATCCCCGTACCTTCATTCAGTATCACCTCCACTCAACGGCAACGACCCTATGGGTGAGTTCTGGGAACTGGAATTGAATGAGTCATACCTTATAGCTCTGAATGCCTTCGGCTGGGTTACGCTAGCCGAACACAGAGCATATTTTTAGGGAATCGTATGCTTGCACTAGTATGTAAGTCTTACGTACAATTTGCGAAATACATCCAAAACGGGCCGGTTGCTCTTCCCTTACAAAAGACAGAATTCTTTAAAAAAAAAAAGCATCAGCTATAGTGGCGCCAAGTTGTGGAACTCGTCACCAAATGAGATACGAAATTGTGATTCACTGGATTCTTTCTGCACCAAACAAATATCCCATGGGCATAGTTAATACTTCTTTTTCTTTAGATTTTTCTCATCATATTATTAGTAGTAGTTATAAGTAATAGTAGGTAGAAATATATTCAATAAAACATAGGCATATTTATACAATTAATACAATTGTATATGTAACGTACATAGGAAACTTTTTTTTATAGTACACGCCCCTATTGGAAACCAGTATGTATGTTATTGAATGGGCTAGCGTGCATAAATAAAGTTGATCTCATCTCATATGAAGTGGGCGTACGAGCATACCATAATCCTTTGCTATTATTTTTGAATCACTACGTATTTGTTCTCGTCATCTGTGCATCAATAAGAGGACAGGACACACGGCTAATTAACATCTATTTGTTAAGTAACAGCAGTAAGATCGCTAGAGGACACTCTTAATTTATTTGTATTTTCTCTCCCCAGGCCACACGTCCAGGGTGCCTACCTCGGGTTCACAGACAGGCGATACATTAGGAAAAGCATTAGCATCTGTACGTTGTCATCTTTTTGAATTTGGGTTGAATTTTGGGTTGAATTTTGGGTGCCCCTTGCAGGCCATAAAGGGCAATTATTTTATGGAGGTTATGAAAGCAATACAAGGATTCGCCTCACCCAGTGTCCTTTGCGCACTCACAAGCTATCGGTTTCCTTTCTGAATTAAACAAATTAAGATTCAAGGTCTTCCACAAGATACCACCAGACTATTTACATAATTTATTTACACTGATCTCAGGTGCGCATAGCCACAATCGTAGAGGCAGCAAATTTGACCTACAACCTCGTAAGCCAAAAGCTAATTTCATGAAACGCTCCTTCTCCTATCGCGGTGCCATTGCCTGGAATGAGCTTTCAAATGAAACGAGAACTCGGCAGCTTGACCACCTTCAGAAGAGCCCTCAAACGATAACACAATTTATTCTTACAATATATTTTTTACGGGAAGGGATATTAGTATATTATTACTAACATGTATGTATTAGTATATTAGTTCAGCTGTGTATTTTAAATTATGTAGATTATATTATTACTTAACTAGCTATGCAATTGTAATATTTTTATTATTATTATGCACGGCATGTCTAAAAATCAGTTCACTGAGCCGTTTACCGTGTTGAAGTAAAGTTGATTGATTGATTGAAGGTATTCAGGATCTGTTGATTACTGTACGTATTCAGGATATGTTGATTACTGTACGTATTCAGTATCTGTTGATTACTGTACGTATTCAGCATCTGTTGATTACTGTACGTATTCAGGATCTGTTGATTACTGTACGTATTCAGGATATGTTGATTACTGTACGTATTCAGTATCTGTTGATTACTGTACGTATTCAGCATCTGTTGATTACTGTACGTATTCAGTATCTGTTGATTACTGTACGTATTCAGTATCTGTTGATTACTGTACGTATTCAGGATCTGTTGATTACTGTACGTATTCAGTATCTGTTGATTACTGTACGTATTCAGGATCTGTTGATTACTGTACGTATTCAGTATCTGTTGATTACTGTACGTATTCAGTATCTGTTGATTACTGTACGTATTCAGGATCTGTTGATTACCGTACGTATTCAGCATCTGTTGATTACTGTACGTATTCAGTATCTGTTGATTACTGTACGTATTCAGCATCTGTTGATTACCGTACGTATTCAGGATCCGTTGATTACTGTACGTATTTCTTGAAATCATCCTCTCTGGAGTTGAGGAGCTCAAACCATAAAACTGAAGTTTTGGCCATTTTTTGAAGAAAGTCGTTATTAAAGGAGCAGTGTCACGATTCTGATTGGTTGGTATAGACAATGGTAAAATCACGCTATGTCACGCGCCGCTGCGAATTTCCCTTTCGATTGAAATAAATAAAATGTTGCTTTATAAAAATATAACATCAAACCTAACCATATAATACTGAAATATAGTTTTAAAGCAATTTCGGCTCTCGAGATATCGTGCAAATACGCCGATGCAAGCGGATTACTCACGGACTTCTACTTCTGTCACATCTTTTGATTTCTTGTCCGCCTGACACATTTTCAAAACTTTGGGCATGAATACTAATCGTGACACTGCTCCTTTAAATCACGAAAAACATTTTCTTTATAGATATACTCTACAGACAATGGTACAGCATACTCGTCAAATCCCTCAACACCGGTCGGATCACCACCACCCCTAGCAAGCGTGTCCGAAAGACCCCTATCAGGTAACATTTGAGTCCAGATCTCGATGTTGATTGGCTGGAGATACGTGTCAATCTTCCATAGCGGCGCGTGCACAGTACGCCAGAATGCATAACGTTTATTACACGGAAAGTTGTGCAATACGCAGAGATTCCGCTAGCCACTTCTATCAGCCCGTACTCTGTACCAATACAATTTATTTCCAAAAGTCACCCAAAAAAAACAAGCCCCAATTTGTTTCGGTGCAGTTCGTATAGGACCTTTGCAGCTAACAAATCACGTAGTTGCACTGGGGAACAAAAAATATCTGACTTCATGTAACATTTATTTAGAAGCCTTGTACGAGATCGGTAGTGTTATTAGCAAAACCTTGTTAGTAAATGCTATTTTCCGCCTCCAATCGATTGTCGATCTTTCTAAAACAGCGTTTTTGAAGATAGCTGGCTTGCTCGCCATCTTCCATGGCAACGCCTTTCCCATGGGGATCACGAGCTCAATTCATTCGTTAATGAAATATTATATCAGCACGTGAGTGTTAGCTGCACCGGACTTATTGTTATCGGTAAAAACCGGTCAAAGGGAATCTCGGTAATACGGCTGGATATTTGTACGAGTCACTTTTATTTTCCGAGCCTTAATGTTCTCCGCTTACAACACCGAGATACAGTTTTCGAATTCTTAAAAACTCTTGCTCACGCTAAAGAAGTCTGTTTTCGTGCGCTAAAAGCTGATTGGCTATTACTTTAACAGCTTCCGCTTCCGTACAACTTCCGCTTCCGTTGCTAGCGAAAACCGGACTGAATAACTAATCTCGACCCAGACCCATTTACTGAATAACGTGATGCGCGGGGACTCGGGACGACTGCAGCGTATACAAAAATGGCGAAAAAAAATATATCAAAATTCAGTGAGTACCTAGAAGTTATCTGCGAAGAATAAGAGTTTTGCTGGAAGGATAATAAAATTCAAATATTCAGACCATTTCCTCCAGAAACTTGGAAACAACGTGTTTTGAACAGTGTAGTCTACGTTTTCGGTACCGCATCCCAAATTTACCTTAACATATTACAGTGAACTTCTACCCCCAAAAGTTAAGAAAAATACGTGAAAGTTAAGCTTTTCATTTTCACAGTCGACGGAAAATTGAACAAACTTCAAACTGCGAGTTTAATTTTCGTAATTTACCAAACAAGTTCTCAAGGTTTGAAAACGGGTGTGTGAACAGTGACGGCCGCCGGCTCGCTTTGAATTTGTTTTGGAATATGTTGTTGTTGCAAGACTTTTGACGCATGCGCAGACATTTGACTGCTGTGTGCGTTCACACCGCGGCAAAACGGTATGCTCCGCTGGCCGAAAGAACGAAGGCTCTAACGAGGGCTTTAACTTTTTTAGTAAATAATTTTATAACTTAGTAAACTCACAGTGAATTACAAATTAAGAAAACTTCAACCTGTTAAAGTCTTAGGCTTACCTTTTAAGTAGTTTTCTTATTTTTAGAGAAACATTTCGCGTAAATACGCATACGTACTTAAAAGTAGTAACAGGGGGTGATTGTCTGTGCTTTTTAGTTTCGGCGGGAAACTGGGCGGCCGGGCTCATCTAAGGCGCATGCGCGTGACGATTTGCCGCTGTGTGGCTCTAGTTATTCAGTTCTGTCGGATTGCTCAACAGATACCGAAACTGCCCTTGGCCGCTAAAGGACTGGGTACTAATCAAGCATTGAGCTGAGAATTCGCCACACTTCGTGGGTGGCTGTTTGCTTAGTATAGTGGTTATCACGTTGGCTTTGATGACAGAAGGTTATGGGTGCGGAATCCGTAAAACACTCGCTTTTTTTTTTCTCTCTGCTTTGTTTCTCTTCTGTTTACCTGTAAACCCTGGAAACCTAGTCCTAAAACCTCGTCGTTTACCTGGGAACTTGTTTTCGAAGTGATAAGTATTATTTATGGGTTAGGGTTAGGGTTTTGTTAGAGATTGGGTTTGAGTCTATTGAGCAATTCCTGTCATTAGGAGCGCGTTGCAAATTTGCTCTAAATATTAAAATACTGAATGTTTTCTCACGTGTTTCAGCCGGTTCAGGTGCGTCTGGTCACTCGTCAGGATGGGGTAGGTCCAATCAACCGACGTCACCCCCCTATGAGGGTCATCTACACTCAATGGTAAGCCACAACCATATAAGGCAATGTGCTAGAAAGTTGTATTCTTTTTAAAACTACATGAAATAAAGTCAAACTCTTCGAGAGTATCGATTTTGTATCAAAAGTAAATTCCAAATGCAAAATGTAAAACTTAAACCATTATTATACAATACATAGTGTGCTCTGATCTGATTGGTCGATAGCTATGTGTTATTAGAGTACAGATGCACAGATGACGTCATATTGTGTAATCTGACTGGTCGATAGCTATGTGTTATGTAAGGGTTAGAGACTGCTTGTGAGTGCTTTATCGACAAATACAGGCACGCACTGACTGTACGATGAACGAAAAATAATGAATACTGCATGAGGCCGAAGTTCATCGTACAGTCACTTGCAAGTATTTTGCCTGTATTTTGCCGATAAAGCACAAACATAAAGTCTCTAAGCCTTTTAATATTCAAACTGAGTGCACTTTCAGCAGTGAATTTTACTTGTAATACCATAGAGGTCAATAACAATTTCATAAAGAAGTCAAATATTTCGCATGAATTAAATCATTCTACGGTAAATATCTCCACAAAGAAATGTCATTTCAATAGACAACTAAGTAGATAACTTTGCAAAGAATATTTTACTTTGGCGTTCGGTCAGTTTAGTTGACGCCTTGCGAGTATGATTTGTACATTGTACACTTAAAAACGTTTCTCTTGGAGCCATGTATTCAAATATCAAGTATTTAGCCGGCTTAACTCCTAGATAGTCTACTTTCTTTAATAGTTTCTTTCATTCGAAAATAACTAACCTGCAGATTCCAGTGGGGCAGTGAAGTCAAATCTTGACTTGAAACCAGCTTCATTCCATGTGCTCGGCTCCGATGCAAACATTTTCCAAATCAAAAATCCTGGGTTTTCGAACCATCCACTGAATTCTCGCTTAATGTTCTCCTCTTATTGACAGAGTAAGGTCTCAGAAATAAAATCCATTTCTTTAGTATAAAGACTGCTAGAGTGTAGTAGAAACTTTTATTCACTCGGACACATGTTGAGTTGTACTTCCAGCACTCGCAAATCAGCCATTTCCAACGAGCGATTGTAATGAGGTTTTGCAAGCCCTCCAAACACGTAACTAAGCGAATGCTCACTCAGTGAGTCAGTCACTGTATCAGGTCCCCTTTTCCCTAGGTAAGAGAGGATCTGGGTCGAGTGCTGTGGTCACCAATAATGCACGCTCATTAGCCAATCACATGCTTGGATGTTGTACAATGCACGAAAGTTGAACATTAATAGAGTATATTATTGTGTAAAACAAATAGATGTCAGTTTGCCGGGTCTGTCCTCTTATTGATGCACATAATGCATGACGTCACAGCACTCGACTGCTTCTCGTGGCGAACTTCGTTGTTCTCGTGCGTTCTGACGTCGTCTGTGAATCTATCAAGTCTGATTTTCAGCTAGCGACATAAGGCTAAGCACAAGCAACATACACAGGCGCAGTTCCGTAGTTCTCATCAACTGTACTTGCTCTACTCACAGCACAAGCGCCACTAATGATCAGTGCATTACCGCGTTTGCGTATGTTGCTTGTCCCTATGCACCTATCAATGAAACCCCCGAGGGGGTGGGGGGGGGGGGGGGGGGGGGGGGTGGGGTGTGGTTGTCTCTGTAATTGAGTGTATTTTTGCCCCTGAGTGGGGGATTTAGACTAGCAATTGCTACCCCACCCTCGGGCATTTGATCAAAATATACCAATTGTTGTCTAATGCCCAAACACCCCCCCCCCCCCCACCCCCTCAGGGGTTACGTTGATAGGTGCATTATCGTTAGATCTCTCGCTCGTGAGAATCAGGCTTAGTGTCTAGAACGGATTTCGATTGAGTGTCGAAAGCAATTCGTGATTGCTTTGGTTTTGCGTTTGCTCAGGTTTCCTATTGTCTGTGGAAAATGTTTTGTGATTATCAGCCAATCAAGTGCTAAACTAAAAGGAAACGTGTTTTGGTCCATCACGCCATCCACGATCGCGTTAATTTACTTTTCCTCGTGATTGGTTCAAGTAACCAATCGTGAATGACTTCAGTTCGTGATTGGCTTATTGTGGTTTTACTTGCTCGTGATTGGCTCATTATGTTTTTACTTGCTCGTGATTGGCTCATTATGTTTTTACTTGCTCGTGATTGGCTCATTGTGTTTTTACCTGCTCCCGTGATTGGCTCTGTGTTTACTTTGGTTTTGGTTTTACGACACTCGATCGAAAACCGCTCTATACGACCCAAAACGATGTTAATAATATCGATTCTAGACATAGTGAATAGTTGAATGGTACAATATTTCTGGATTTGAATGCCGTACTGATGAGTTATAGAGGCTTTAAGCTAGAAAATGCTAATGACATGACGTCAGGTTTGGTTCTTAATGGTCGTGAATGAACGTATTTGCTGATGTAGGAAAACAAATTTAAAATCATATATATAAACTTCAAAGTACAACACTTATATTTAAAAAAGATCGTTTATCCGTAACAACAATTTTTGTATAATAAATTATGCCTACCCTGACGTCATGTCATTAGCATTTTGGAGATTAAAAACTATATAACCCATCGGCAAGGCTTTCAAACCCAGAAATATTGTACCATTCAACTATTCTATGTGTAGAATCGATATTATTAATATAGTTTTGGTCGTATATGCACCGCTTTAAGAGAACAGATGCACGGTTAAATGACATATTTGTTCCACTAGATATTAATTGTTCTTTATGATACATTAGAGAGAAGCAAGGTCGTCTGGTACGCCTATGGAGCTTCAAAGTATGCCGTATATGGCTCCTAAGGTAAGACATCGAAGTAATGCGTACGTTCATCACCATTCCATGTCAGTAAGGTTTAGAGCGAGTAGCTACAGGCTTGCCTCAGGTCAGGGACAAAATATTTTTTTCAAGGTCAGGAAATTGTCAGGGAATTTTGATCTAAAAGTCAGGGAAAAATTGAAATTTTGAGAATATTGTTAGAAGGTAAGGCTGAAGAGAAGAATCCAAGATCAACTTGGTAATAAGTGGTTGGAAAGGACGGCTTTAAGGGGTGGTTGGAGGCCGTTGTTATATGTGATTTCTTCGTGTATTTGGTCAGGGAAAATTGAAGTTGAGTCAGGGAAAATTCAGGGAAAGGTTCTCTGTGGCAACTTGGACAAAGCTGTTTTTTCATCTTTCGTAGATTTTACTTTTACGACTTTTCATGCCTAATAAAAAAGTGTCAGCTATTTTTATCATCACTTTGAAGAACTCAAGATCATTTAAACTAGGGGATCAGTCGTTAATTAGAGAGGAAGGAGGGCTGGTGCAAAATGGGGGAGGGTCACCAATTTTCATGCAGCAAATTAGGGGTGGGTGGGTGGAGTCATAGTAAGCTAGAGGAGAATTTGGGGGGGGGGGGGGGGGCATCAACAATTGAGCATGGCGTCTTTTGTTTGCATCAACCCTCCTCTACTTAATGACCAGCCCCAGGTTAAATTCACTAAAAATGCAAATTTTCGAAAAGCTCCAGTATTGAAAGATTAGAAAACACAACGCTATCGTTTTCGTGTGGACGGTTAAACTCACTGAAAATGCAAACTTTCTAAAACTCTCTCCAGTATGGAAAGATTAGAAAACACAACGCTATCGTTTTTCAGTGTAGACGGTCAAACAAACTTTCGAAAACGAATTGATCATGTGATCTTAGTCACAGTCCATCTCCGAGCGAAAAATCCAAGATCGAGGCCAGGTCGAATGTTATTGCTGTCTTGTGTCGTTCTCGTGTGAACGGGCAAAACGACCTGAAAACGATCGTGTGGACGGAACCTGACTGATTGACTCGCTCACACATTTCCAACCACATCGTTGTGTAACCGGATACGTTTGATGTTATTGCATGCTTTCAACCCATGTGGGATAGGTTTGCGTTCAAAACGCTTGCCTCACTTGTTAGTCTCATTGAAAACCTTTGTTAGCGTACCAAGAAAAGAAAAGAAGAGAAAGATACGAAAAACGAAAACAAACAAAAGGAAAAGAAAAGAATTGAAACCGTCTGTGACTGAACTCTTGGTTGTTCTCCATCTTTCAGCATAGTCGTATAGAAGAACGTCTTGATGATGCGATCCATGTGCTACGCAACCACGCCGAGTATAATCTACCAACGAGAGAAATGTACGTTAGTGGTGGTGGACCTATCCTGAGTACAACCACCGTATCGGCCGCTGGGTATTCGACTGCTGTCGGTGGAACCATGCAGCCAACCGTGTCACACCTCGATCAACTGGTGAGTGCCTGTAACATGTGCGCCACTTTGAAGAATCGAAGGTGTGCCGGGTTTCTGAAGTTCTAACGAGACCTGAAACAACCACAGGGGTTGATCAAAGTCACGACCCGGCTAATCCACAGATCGAATTGGAATTCAGCATACGTGTTGGTATTTGTGGGGGGAGGGAAACCGGAGAAACCGGAGAAAAACCCTCGGAGCAAGGGCGAGATACCAACAAACCCAAACTTATATGCGGCGCCGCGAACGGGAATCGAACTCGGGTCAGAGGAGAGAGGCGAAGCGCTTAACTACTGCGCCACCCCGACTCCCCTGGTGCCTCTCTTCAAAGCGTATTTCATATTTAGAGCGGTTTTCAATTGAGTGTAGTAAAACCAAAGGCAAATTACCCACAGCCAGCCAATCATAGGAGCGAGTAATCACACGTAACTCGTAAATGGCTTCCCTGTGAGCCAATGACAAACCAAACCAAAAGCAAAATCAATTTGCGTTTGGTTTTACTTTGGATTTTGATTGGTTGGTTTACTTTCTCAGCCAATAGGAGAGCTTAGTAAACGCAAAACCAAAACACTTCCGACACTCAATTGAAATCCGCTCTATGCGACCCAGACCAATTGCAGTTTTGTCGTCCATCAATCACGCGTGCCTTTATACTGTACCTGGATTCTCATTGGATAACATATTTAGAGACGAGACAAATTGTAGATTTCTTCGGCATTTGAATGATTTACAAGTCAAGGCAGCCAATCAGAATCACTGCGTGGTTGATTGACGGCAGTCAAACCACCAGGAAAAGTCACATCATCACTCAAGCTGTAGAAACCCAGGAGGCCTTCGCCTCTCAAAACCTTGTATTTTATTGGACTCCATTTGGATTGCACTGACAAAGAATTCCATTGTTGTAGGGTTAGGGTTTGTGTTGTAGGGTTAGGGTTTGTATTGTTTCAGGATTAGGCATTGTTTGGATAGACAGTACTATTCCAGGTTCTGTGGAGGTGAAGGCCGCCCCTAGAAACCTCGTAAATACAATAAATACTTCTAAGGTTACAGTAATAACCAACCCGCCGCTTCTCGGGTTGCGTAAATAGGACAAGCCCTGTAATTTAATACAGTAATTTTGTTAAGAATCGATGATACAGAAAAAATGGGGGGGAGGAATCGATGGGGTGGAGTATATATTTAACCACAATTCTCTGCGAGCCTAACACAGCCTAAATCATATGCAGGTAGAAATCACCTATTGTTTTACAATAAATACCGTGCCGTTGCCTCAGCTTATTTTACACTCTGTTTAAAGAAGCTGTGTCACGGTACGATGTCTTTATATTCGCTGTCCGGGCCGAATACAGTTGTTTTCAGCGATGTTCATATGAACTGACGAACCTCGCACCCATGTGGGATGGTTAAAGTCAAAGCAAACATGTGAACTGCGCAACACCATGACATAGCCCCTTTACGTATCAAAGTTTTTCTACCACGATTTTAAAACGAATTTCAAGTGTTTGCGCCCGCAAGGGATTGTGGGTAACTGCAAAGGCGCCATCTTGTCTTGTACGGTAGCTTCCATATAGAGCAGAGTTCGTATGAGTGGGACAAACTACGGCATGTCCATCACCGTGCTGTAACCGTGCTGTAACCGTGCTGTACTGTAATTCTGTGATTTGATTGGATCAGTAGGCGGCATGCCGTGCTGTAACCGTACTCATACGAAATCTGCTCTATAATGTCGCTCTTACATCAAACATTACATACGTCAGCAGAACAGTAGTCATGGTGGAATGGAAGAAGACCCGAGTATGTCCTCTCCCGGTGCCATGTCCAGCAGACCCATATCATCGCAAATGTCTCCCGCTACCTCGGACGTCAGCGAAACGAGATGTAAGTATATTTTAGGAAATTATAGCAACGCTCGCTCCAGCGTCAGTGTTGACGATTTAGTTAAACTTAACGAAATTAGTTAACTATTTAGTGGATGCCTAAATTAGTGTAACCGGTTGAACGTAAACTTCAGGTAAAATAATACCATTGATTCCATACATAAGTATACTAGTCTAGACGATCTGAAGACCGTTGACACATGAAATTTCAAATTATTTTAGGTAATGTCAACTACATTAGCACTAAATTTAGTTAATTAAGTTAAACTAAATCGTCAACACCGACGCAGGAGCGACTCTAAAAGTGTATTTTCTATATCATTATTATCGATTTTACGTAAAGTGAATAGTATTTCTTATTATAAATGTTCCAAAATGAAAAAAGCAGAAACTTACAGTAGAATGACAATAAAGAAAGAATACAAATGATGTCACAAATAGTGCATATCAGTTTCCTTACTGGTATAAGGGCTGTGAAGAATTGTCTGTTTGGAGTCTGCTGTAGTTTTTCCTTGTGGGATCAGGGTTAAAATATGTTAAAATATGTTAAAATATGTCCAAAACCTGAGCCAATCACAGTACTTAGCAAGGTTAAAATAGGTTAAAATATGTTAAAATATGTTAAAATATGTTAAAACCTGAGCCAATCACAGTAGCAAGTACAACCCAATGAATCAATCACGAACTGAAGTAATTCATGATTGGTTTTACTTCAACCAATCACGAGGCGAAGTAAACGCAATCATGGATAAACTAACCAATCAAATTCGAAAGCAATCGTCTAATTACTTGAAAATCGCTCTATCACGTATAGTTGGAACCAAAGGAGACAACGGAGACTGCAGTAAAAGTGTTCAAAGCAATAAAGACTCTTCGATAAAAGCAGAAGGAAATGAAAAAGGAGACGAACTCGACAAGGACACTGGCAGCCTGATAGTAGATGAATTCGACAAGGGCGGTGACGATGACCTAATCTGTGATGATAGGGGTCGCATGGCCAGAGAACAGGACAGACGATATGCTAATAACGCACGAGAAAGGTAAGTACTCAGGACGGAGTAGTGTATGTAAGAGTCGTGACATGAAACTTGGGTTCAGGTAAGGAAATGTTGGCATTAAAATAAACATTGGCACTTTAGAGAACATGTAAACATGAGAATGTTTATACATTTTAAGGCATATACCAGCAGCAAGTGATGCGCAGTTACTGAGGTCCCAAATTAGGTAATCATGTAGTCGGTACTGACTAGCCTCGTTTTCATGTTTCTTTAGAGTTTTTATGACATTACAACGATTTACTTAGTGTTTCATTTTCAAAGTGCCAAACGTTGCTCAATCAAACTCTCTTTCGCCTGGTGTAGTTTGTTCTTCAGAAATTATTTAATATAATAATTATGCAAATTACTGGCAGCCTTTTTTGGAATGAGTTAATACACCTATTTACAAAAGACCGAAAAGGATGTTGGTATTACGGCGGAGCCAAATGGTCAGCGATTTCACCCATCCGCCCTCATGAAAACGAGGCTGTCGGATCCGATTTCAAAATGGTACAGGGATGGAGTCACGGAGAAGATGATGCCCAAACGATCATTTTCTAAAGGAAAGCAAGAATAAATGTTACGCGGTGTCTTTCCTTGGCCACTGGAGTGATTTGACGGAAAATTTCTACAAGCCATGTCTTCAGAAGCTTCTTGGATTCGTAAAGTCAACAACTGACACGATCAACTCCTCTTCGCATTCAGCCTTATCAAATCGGTTAGTCCATCCTTAAGCCTGGTTTCCATATGATCGCAACGATCACTGGATTCTTTTGTTCTGCGTATAAATTTACGCTTCGATTCAGACCGAACAAAAGAATCCTGCGATCGCTGCGATCGTTGAGATTATATGAGAACCGGGCTTTAGGGCACTCTGCGTCTTACAATCGATACTACTAGTACATCGAATGAAGCGACAGGAATGATCAAGCAGAGTAAAACGAGGATATTTCAAAGAAAATTTCACTCAAACAAGCTCAAAGCTGAAACAGCCTCAAACGAGTCGATGACCCGATAAGATGGGTGAAACCGCTGACCGTTTCATGGCATTTGGCTCAGCCGTAATAAAGCTATTACTAATATATTTGGATCTATAGATCGCAATCATAATGGATGCCTCCTAATTGGCATCATTTGGAAGATCAATCTGTAGAGGGAAAGTAATTTCACATTAAAACTAGTTATTGTGTTCAGTTTTAGAGAAATGTGGAGAATATGCTGTTGAGTTATGGGCATTTGAAGTGCAAAACAAACATGAAAGCGAGGCTACAAATCTCTAATTCTTCACTGCTTTTTTAGCTTCCCAAGATCACTAATGTTTACATGCTCTTTCACATGTAGCCTCCCCCGCCCCTAAAAAACGACTGCGGGGGAGGCTATTTCACATGGCAATGATAATGTTGTCTGTACATGTGGATAAACTACTGTCTGTTGATAAACTATTGTCTGTTGAAACAGAAATACGCATTGATGAATGCGGTCTGTACTATGAGAAGCTGCCATTACTTCGTGTAGAAAGATAGCGCAGAATGCCATGTAATATCCCCGGGGATTAGTCGTCATAAGGGGTCTTTTTTGTTGGGAGGGGTGGGGGGGGGGGGGGGGGGTGGTTGGGGGTTTTGGGGGGGGGGGGGTGGTATTCGAGGCGGGACGCTTAATCGAGGGAATAAGAGTTTTGTGGTTGTCAGCAAAACCTAACTAGTCTTTCCTCTGTTAAACCTAAAGGTTTTTTAAAAGATAAATGAATCTTCTACTACTTAAATAGGGGGATTCCCTACTTATACAATCGAGGGAATCCCCTTCCTCTCAAAGTGATAAAATCGTCCTCTAGGCCTCGTAAATTGAGTAACTCAGACTTGAACATTTCTTTAGAACAGGGGAGTCTCCCTTTTCATCCTGTCTTGCTATTAAAATCTTAGGGAATCCCCTTCCTCTTAAACTGAAGGAATCCCCTCAGCCCCTATGGTTGTTTCAGGTCTCGTTATAAATTCAGAGAGTGAGAGTTGGTAACCTCCTCCCTTCCCCCTGAAGTACTATTATTTAACCATCAGGGTCAGGGTTCGAGACATCAATGAAGCCTTCAAAGAACTGGGTCGAATGTGCGACATGCATATGAAGGGAGACAAATCGTCGAGTAACAGTAAGCAGACAAAGGTGAGAGACTCGGGGAATCCCCCTTAGTAAATACGGTTACGTCTGGATTTCAGGACGAGAGTTTGTGACATCAACGGAGCCTTCAAAGAGCTGGGCCGCATGTGTCAAATGCACTTACAGAGTGAAAAACCGCAGACGAGTGAAAAAACGCAGAATAAGGTAATCTATTGAGAACTACTGGACGCAAAGGTCTGAGCTCTTGTAAGCCAGCTAGTAACTTGATTTGAAGGTTAATATGTTGACGGTTTTGGCCTTATTTGGCAGTTTGTGGCCTTATTTGGCAGTGTGTGGCCTTATTTGGCAGGTTGTGCCTTATTTGGTAGTTTGAAGGCCAAAATTAAAAACAAACGCTCGTTCTTCATTTTGCATGCACCAGGCGTTCCTCGTTACTTTAGAGATGATGAAGAAAAGTGTAAGAAAAAAAAGCTAGATTTCCTTGCTTGTTTTCCTTAAAGGGGCACTGACAACCGCCACATGATACACTTTCTCATGACGAAAGACAAATATAGCAACTCAGATTAGCAGAGTATGCTTTACAGGTATACTGGAGAACATTTGAGACGATTGATGAAGGATGGCAAAGATTCGAGTGGATGGGAAATACTGCTTTTAAGAGAAATTTAGAGCAACTTGAACTAATTTCACTGTAACCGAAATCAAGGTTCTAGAATAGGATTTTGTAATCCACTTTACTCTTTACCATCCTCTATCGAAAACGTTTGAACAGCATATCAGGACATTCGCATGGTAATTCTCTTCGACCTCAGAGTGTTGTTGTTGTAGTTTTGTTTTAAAGAACCTTGAAGGTTCAATTCGATCGACGGTGCCCCGTTTAGTGTACCGATACCTAACGCTGATCTGAGTGTGGGCGCAAAATTTCCCACCTTGACAAACATCTTTGAATGGCTCATTTTGTGTCCCAAGGTTGTTAAATTTTACTGCATTGTGTTTTAGAGCTTGCATTTTAACGTGCCTGGTTCACACTTGCGGCAGACGCATAAGCACAATCAACATACGCAGACGCACCTTAGTAGAGAGTTTTCTCGTGGTTTTCTATGAAATGCGGGCGCCGAATATTTCACGAGAAAGTTATATTACTTGGCATACAACGAGCCTTTAGGTCGAGTTGTACACCAAAATATTATAAATTCCGAGAAAAATGTTCGCTAGTATTCCATAAGAAAACCATGAAATAACCATAATTTTATTATCCTATAAATAAGAAATGGGCAAATCTATGTTGTCTTGGGAAAGTGAGGGCAGAATCCATTATGAAAAACATCCTTTACAATTTTATTTGAAGCAACGGTCGTGAGTGGTGGCCTCGTCTCGAGGCTCGTTATTCATTTTTTTGGATTCTGATTGGCTGAAAAAGAAATAAGGCGAAATTTCCTGCATTTTGGTGAACTTCATCTAGCCATGAAATACCGGTTAGGGCTAGATTCCATCCGCCAGAAGGACACAATCCAAAAATGCACTGTACTAAAATACTTCGTTGAGAGAAGGTGTCTAACGAAGTAACGCCTGCTAATCAAACGGCATGCAGTATAAAAGTTCTAAAAAAGCGCTTAGCTTGTTTACAGCAAATCCCTCGTGACGTAAGGGATAGTGACGGTTAGGGTTTCGGTTAATAGATGGGTTAGGGTTTCGGTTCGAGTCTTCGTGGAGCCGATATTTGTTTTATATAGTTGAGGGAAGCGTACTTCTAAGTGCCGCTTTAGTTTGTACCCTAGAAATTAAATATAACATCGAGAAAATTGTTTTGACGGCCATTTTAAACGGGTTCAAGATGTTGAAATCGTTTGATCAGGGTTTAAGACACATCGACTGGATAAACTCGTTTGAAAAACCTGTTGGGTTTAAGTAATGGTTCGCCGGAACAATAGCAAAAGACAATAGGCTGCGGCAATGAGCATATCGACGCATACACTATTTTTCTTAAACGTTTAAGTACTGTCCGAGATGTTCACAGTCAAAGATACAATCAGCAAATAATGGAAGCAGTATGCTGTTGGCCATTTCTACTGTGTAAACTTAATTTCAAGATAACCATCGGTAGAAATCAGACCATAGTTAGTTTTATCAAAACTAATTTAAAACTTCAAAAGTTACATCTAATGAAAATATATAACTTACTAGTGATTTTATGAGTATCAGCCAACGAAATTACGAGAAAGAAGAATATACAAGTAACGTTTTTACATTCCTTTGCCGTTCAGTGCTGTCGTAATCTCGTACCCAGAGCTCCCATATTTACTCACGGTCACAAGGGAGGGAGGATCCCACTTCACATGAGGTGGGATCTGGGTACGAGATTTTGACTCGAATCATTAATTAGGGCGCGTTCGATTGATCGTATCTGGTTCAAGCATATTTTTGCACTGTAAGCTACGAACGCTTACTGACATGATATTCGGGATACGTTTAGTATTCCAGTGGTTGAAAAATCCCAATATGTGCGATGTGTAGTGATCATTCTGTGTATTCATATACGGTAAATCGAACGCGCCCCTAATAAGCTTTTCTGATTGGCTAAAGTAGAATGAGCCTTCAAACTAGATCAGCACATCCTAAGCTAGAATTATTAGTCTTGGTCAGTGACGACATTATTGGGCGAGGTAGGTTTTTAGGTTCTGTTTCTGGACATGCGCAGTGCATATCGTTGTTTTGCTCTACTACGCATGCTCAGCTTTTTTTCTTTTGAAGAAGTACGCCGTAAATTGTGTCATCTAAGGACCAAGAATAAGAACGGTTATTCTTTACCCGCATACCGTTATATTCTTCAAATAATAAATATTTTTCCATGAGGTTGAAGTCGTGGAGACATTTTTAAGCGAAATTGATTAAAGTAAAATGAACTCATTGAAAAAAATCTGAAGTAACTTTTTCCCAAAACATTCGCAACATTTTTAAATAAATGAAACTGAAGTTTCTTGTTCGTCAAAGGGGAATAATATATAGGCTTCTTTTATCTCTAAAATAATATTAACTTCTTATGCGGGTTTGCAAAGCCGATTCTTGAAGAAACTAAAAAGTAAAAACCGCATGCGGCGACCTGTCTGATCTGTCCGGTCTAGCAGCGAGATCTGATCAGCGAAAAAGAATGAAAATAGTAGAAGTACAAGGGCTACAGCAAAGTCAATCGAACTACGTATATATATAAAGCATGTTAACACGAAAAGGGGTCTTCCTAACTAAAGCCCTTTTAGTGTTAACGTGCTTTAACTTGTGTAACCTAAACTTCAAAGTGGTAGCAATTTTCGCCATTGTAATTGATTTCAATGCGCTACATGGCAAAACAACGTTCTCTTCGTTTAAATTTATATGAGCATCGATTTGGGCTAGTTATTTTGACCAGAAATAGCCGAAAATGCCTTTGTTTCTAACCTAGCTCCTTTCAAATAAAGAAATTATGGGATCGATTTCAGACAAAGGAAGGGCCAGAAAAGTCAGAGACTGTCATTTGCTCTTTAAATAAAACAATGGAAAGTGTATTAAAGCGAACAAGCACACAAGATGAAGCATGTTAACACGAAAGGGGTGTTCGTTCTATCTAAAGCCCTTTTCGTGTTAACATGCCTCGTGTGTTTAATATATGTTGTTGTTGTTGTTCAGCTTTGCTGTAGTTCTTGAACTTCAGATAATTTGATACGGGTTTCCTCGTGACACGCTCTCGCATGTTTACGGAAAACATGGAATGGTTAAATGTTAGGCGAGCACCGTTTTAGGTAGTTCCTATACCTTACCATTGAACTAAGCGAGCACCGTTTTAGGTAGTTCCTATACCTTAACCATTGAACTAACAATATTTACTAACCCCTACCTTCTTTAAAATCCGCTCCAATATTAGCCCAAGACGATCTTATTATCAAAATTGAGGCATGTCAACCTGTTTTACCTTTCATGTATAAGGAGCGACAAGCACTTGCCAAAGCCCGCCGTGATCAGCAGAAGGAATGGTCCTTAAATGACGCCTCTTACGGTAGTAACGTGCCACAAACGAAGGTAACCAATAGAAACGCTGATCGAGCTCTAGTAAATTAGAGACCTCGACTGTTTACTAATGTTGCGCTGTGATATGCAAATTAACTGGTGATCATAAATATCACCGAACGAGATTATCGAAAGCGAACTGAGTCAGGAGCACTAAGGGAACGCCTCGGATCTTAAGTTAACCTGCGTGTTGCCGGTAGTAATTCATGAAGTAGTTGTTGAATTAAAAAATACTCAACATCCACGCTGTTTGGTTATCCAGTAAAACATCGAACATGACTGAATCGATGTTTAGGGACTTTCTTAGACCAGGCACCATTTCCTTTCATAATGTTGCAGAGTTTTGTTGTTGAGTTAGTCGCGTCGCAGTCAGTGAACACGAAACAAAACAAAAACACTGGTGTTGCACAAAGTATTATGGTAAGTAAAAATGGGGATTTAACTGTTTGTAGCCAGTTAACAGCCACCAATCGAACATTGACTCCATACATGTGCAATACGATGACATAGCCCCTTTAACTGTTTGTAGCCAATTAACAGCCACCAATCGAACATTGACTCCATACATGTGCAACACCATCACATAGCCCCTTTAACTGTTTGTAGCCAATTAACAGCTACCAGTCGAACATTGCATACCGTGATCATTAGTTCAGTTATGTAGCTTTATTGGGCATTGCAAGATCCTCATTGCATCAGCTTTTGGTAGTGACGTCTTCACGTATTGTAAAATACTTTCCATTCGTTAACCTTGAATTTT
This sequence comes from Actinernus sp. WN-2022, assembly GCA_030867875.1. Classification (NCBI taxonomy): domain Eukaryota; kingdom Metazoa; phylum Cnidaria; class Anthozoa; order Actiniaria; family Actinernidae; genus Actinernus; species Actinernus sp. WN-2022. The sequence goes on along the minus strand of JAOWCC010001501.1, from coordinate 55,482,584 downwards.
CTCGTGGCCTTAATGCTCGATTAAACGTTGTATTTGATATCCAGTGGTCCCTAGACATCATATGCAAGTTCCAGTATCATACGGTACCGCTGTGGATTATCGTAGTCTATTTAACAATTAGACCTGCAGCTCGAATGGGCTACGAGTCAATAAGCATTAGATTGGTTTGACGATTACCTAAGTAACAGATCTCAGACAGTAACTATTAATGGTACACTGTCCGACACCATGGATATATCACTAGGGGTCCCACAGGGTTCGGTCCTTGGACCTCTATTATTTATCATTTTTATTAATGACCTTCCTCTGAGTATTCAACGCAGTAAAGTAGTTTTATATGCAGATGATACAGCTATATTCTTTGCTCACAAGGATATACAGCTAATTGAATCCGTCTTACAAGCTGAACTTGACAATCTTAATACCTGGTTTAGTGCTAATGATCTCATCGTAAATTGTAAGAAAACTAACGTAATGCTTCTTGGGACTAGCCAGCGGCTAGCACGATCCAAAAAGCCATGTTTATCTTCGTCGGGAGTCATACTCCAACATTCAGAGTCCGTTAAATATTTAGGTTTATGTTTTGATTCTAAGCTTAACTGGCACGAACACATCGATGCATTATCAGCTAGAGTATCATGCAGATTAGGGCTCCTTAGGAGAATCAGGAAATATGTTAGTGTAGACACCTGTAAACATCTTCATTGTACACTAGTTCAACCATTATTAGAATATTGTGACATCATCTGGTCTAATGCTGATCAGACAAGTCTTAATAGACTCCTTAGGCTGTAAAAGAGAGCAGCACGCATAATATTGATGAAGAAGACACGCGAGGAACGTACAGTGAATCTATTTAGAGAGCTAGGCTGGGTTCCATTAAACCAGCGTTGGGACTTCCATAAATGTCTCACCGTTTTTAAATGTTTAAATAATTTATGTCCACTGTATCTCCAAAATCTATTTCACCGTAATTCTGATGTACATAATTATAATACTAGAAACCGTAATAACATCCATTTAGTCAAAATTTCATCTAATTCTGGCTATAGATCATTTACTTTCTCTGCAGCTAAACTCTTTAATAGTCTAGACAGCTATATAAAGAATGCTCCAACTATCAAGAGTTTTGTAAATAACTACTGGAATAACCCTATCTGTAATTAGTTAATGCTGCTACTACATGTATAGTACATCAAGTGTATTTTAAATTAGGGTAATTACTATCAAGTATTTTTTAATCAGTGTAATTACCATCTATGTGAATACTTATATTAGCGTAATTATTATATATTATCAATTATTGTAAACTTATTTTAGTTTTTAAACACAGCTTCAATGGAAATCAGTGTAAACTGTTTGAATTCTGTGTATAATAAAGTTTATTATTATTATTATTATTAACCCATGAGGCGCAGCCGAATGGGCTTTTAACTTGTATCCCATGAGGGCGAGAGGTTTAATTGTTTTAGTATTAACTAACTAGTCGGACAGTAGAAAATAATAGAAAGAATTAAATTGAAGTTGATTTTTTTTATTTCTTGAAAATGCGTGCGGTTTTTCTCTATCATGGGCTATCATAAATAGACCTATAGTAGGGTTGCCAATCATAATGCAGGACTGATTCGTAATAGTCCACTAGTTGGTTTATACTAAAAATTGGTATTTTAACTTCAGAAAGACAACGCTAACGTTGGTTATGAGGTGGCCTTCCCTTAAATCCATGCACGTTTCTTATTTAATAAACAACATTTTCTCTAAAGACGCACTTCATCGAGTTTTTAGTCCAAGTGAGGTCAATGGCGAAACTGGGATAACATTATTGTATACAACAGGTGGCCCTAAGTTTTTCTCAAGCCGACTTAGGCTAAGTCAATTTTATGTTACCTACCAGTTCACACACGCTTTGCGTGAATCAAAGAAAACACGAGTCCTGAAAAGTTGTGGTCAGAAAATAACAACATGTCTAAACATTTGTCGCAAAACATACTAAGGTTTGATCCAATGAGAGACAAGTGAATGACATGTTTGTTTAATTAGTCCGCTAAGTCTATCTAATGCCGACAAAAGTCACCTCTTGATACTTCAAAACATAGTTAATAGAGTGGAATGGTTAGAAAACCCGGCAAACTTCAAAAGGGCTAACAAAGGCGCTGCGATTTAGGTTGGAAGGGGTAAGACAAAAGATTGTGCACGATCATAGTTCATTAGCGTTCCCTGAACGACTGAACTCACACGTTTCTATTGGCTGATTGATTAACATGTTGGAATTTCTATTGTGTTTTGTGCAGTGTAGTGGTTGAAAAAAGCTAACAAAGACATATAACAAAGAAGGTCCCTGAGTTTCCTAACCATTCCACTCTATTAACTATGTTCAAAACGACTAAATCCATTTGAATTTGCCGGCATTAAGTCAAATTTCCAAGACAATTTACTTAGTCGTTTCGGTATTTTTTCCCTAAGTCGACCTAAGTCGCTACTAAGCCTGACTTAGAGCCTGGTGTGAACCCACCTAATAAATAGCGTGAAACGCGCGCTCTGATTGGTCGATAGCCTTGTATTATTAGAGTACAGATACGCAGATGACGTCACATTTTGCATGAATTCATTGTATCTTTTGTTTTGCTAATTATTGTACAAACAAATACAAGTCACTTTACCGTGCGTCTGCCCTCTTATAGATGCACAGATGACGTCACACCACTCGACCACGCCTCGTGGCGTATTTCTTTGTTCTCGTGACGTCATCTGTGCATCTATAAGAGGACAGTCGTACGAGAAGATGACATCTACGTGTTAAACAGTGGTAGCCTTTCCTCCCTCGAGCATGTATATGAAATTTCGGTCTCCTATCTTCCGTTTTTTGTTCAAAAAGTTTTGGATTGAATATAAAAGCCATCATGCATGGGAATGACGTCATTCTTGGCGCTGTTTTCTCGCTTTGTCGTAATGCCGCCGCTTTGGGAACCAAATGGACGTTTTGCGGGATACAATCGCGTGGTTGTACTGGATGGCAAAAACATCTGACTTCATTAATGTAAAGGCACTTGTACGAGATCGGCAGTGGTATTAGCAAAACCTGTTGTAAATGCTATTTTCCACCTCCAATCGATCTTTCTAAAACAGCGTTTTTGAAGGTTGTTTGCCATCCGGTAAAGCCATTTCCATGCTATCACGAGCGCAATTCGTTCGTTATTGAAGTGATATATCAGCACGTAAACTGTTTCCTGAAATAGTTATGCTTGAATTTGGAATTCTACTTTACATTCTAAATAAAAAGCTGATACCGAGAGATTTAGAACCAAAATCCTTCAAACAGCTGAATCCTAAGCTATAAATTATAAAGTCCTAAAGTAGACTACTTTTGGACATCAACCAGTCATGTCAGCACACTGAGTAGTGGATTGAGACTAAATTTCAAATGTAAATTATAAAATTACTAATTTCCATTAGTCTTTCTCTCCTCAGCTTGTGATACTTCACCAAGCAGTATCAGTAATCACGAGTCTTGAATCACAAGTGAGAGGTAAGGATTTATTCACGAGGTTTTTGCAGCTTGCCCAGTGATGCGACTTGTCATGGTAGTTTGGCTGCCGTAACTCAATCCCGCACGATTCTGGTTGCATGGCTAATTTGGCACCTAAACCATTCAAGTGCTGAATAAATCTACAATAGCAGTTGCGGTTCCACTTAGTAGATTAGATGTCGTACGAGTGAGACAAACTACAGCACGGCATGCCGTGACATTGAAATGGTTTTCCATTGTTTTTATCCTGCTGATCCAATCAAATCACAGAATTACGGTTACAGCACGTGACGGAGATGCCTTAGTCTGTCCCATTCGTACGATATATGCCCCCGTTTCTCACTTAGATGTAATGAAGCGTCATCAGTTGAAACCGTCATTCTGATGTGATAGAATCGCCGTCTTACACAAACACAACTTATTTATATACACAGTTTGAGTCGGTCGGGGGTTTTGTGTATACTGTTATCCAAGTTTTGTTTTAAATTGCGTGTACGGTATTTTGCTTTGAAATATGAGTATTTCGTATGTTTAAATTTTGGGATTTTCTGGTTTAAAGTACACAGCAATATTTTAATGTTATACTATTTAGGGTATATGGGTATTGTTGGAATACCACTACCCCCCTTGGCCGAGGCTGTTGAATAGTGCTTCATTTTATTGAAGTGAAACATTTAAATCAATACCGCCGACACTGCTATTCGTAGACGCAAATGTAATATCTGCTATTTGTCTTATCTCGATTCGCATTTTATCCATGCAATGAGAATCGAGGTATAGTATAAAGGCACGTGTGATTGACGACAAAATTCTAACTGAAGAACCGAGTGTGGGTCGCAGAAGTATGAAAGGCACTCATCCACTGTAAAGCAAATATCTCGGCATCCGTGGTTTCATTTCACTCTCTTGTAGTTAGATGTTTGACACACACTCCACTTTGGAACCTATTTTAATTATAAGCAAGATGAACAATAATATCTCTCAGCAAAATTACCTTGCGTGACACTTTCACCTTCATTCATTTGCGTGACACCTTCGTCTACATGTCTGCGCGAGACTTTTATCTCCATGTTCCCCTAGACTTCCTCACCTGTATGGCACAAACATGATTGAAATATTTCTTTTTGAAAATGCAGAGCGTAACCTTAACCCTAAAGCCGCATGCTTAAAGAGGAGAGAAGAAGAGAAAGTGGACGAGGAATCACCCGAGAAGAGAGCGGTTCCTGGAGTGGATAAGCCTTTTGACAATGGTGCTGTTCGAGGGAGGGGAGGAAGGAGAGGACGAAGATCGTCAAGGGGTAGGTATTCTGACGACATATCGTTAGCATTAGCTTAATGTGAGATTGTTGCCAGTCCGCTTCCTGCTTGCAGAACCTTCTATTCCTCCCTTTCTCGCACAGGCGTCTTGGAGATTCCCTCTCTTACTTATATGCTCTCTTGAACGAACCTATTTTTCCGGTCGCTTTGTTATAACGGGTTCCACTGTAACTTTGAAGTACGTCCGGCATTGAGTTACTGCAGCCGGATATGAAAAACAAAAAACACACGAAAAAAACGTGGAAAACTGAGATGAAACGTAGGCCTCGATCCGATTCAGCAACTCAGTTCTCCGATGGTTAGAGAATTATACGATCTAAGAGAAGTATAGATAGATTTATTTATGTCTATCGACTACATATATGCTACGCCATAATGCAATATGTCGTACCCAAACCTCTTTACCGTGTCGGCAGAATATCACTTTCCGACTAATCGCTCCTGCGTCGCTCTGACGTAACAATCATCGACAAAATGTTGGCATTTTGGAAATATTACCTCTATTACTCATTCACGTAACACTCAAATCAAGAAATATCATACTCTTCAACTATTTACTTGACGGAGAATCTATCTTCATGATAACAAATTAAACGTTTAACTTTGCTTCCTTTCTTTCTACGATTTCCTTCTCACTTTTCGCCATTCACTCTTTTCACCTGGTGGCCATCTTGGATTCAAAGCGAGGCAATCCTTTGTTTTTTCTAGGTTATCTTCGCACTGAGGAATATCAGAACGAGTTTAGCCTAGCAAAAACAAAGGATTGCCTCGCTTTGACTTCAAGAGGTGACCTTGTTTTTTTATCTTTTACTTTGGTTAATTTACCTTTTCTTTTGTTGACCTTCCTTTTTTTTTTTCCAGACTCACTTGATTTTTAGGCTGTGGTTACACTTTCAACGTTTATTTCAAAGTAGGTTTATGTTTATTTATTTTACCTTTTAGCGATTCTCAATCACACGTGCCCTTTGGAATTTTGGCTGGACGAAAAAGTCGTGTTCTAGTGGACGTCAATCAAGTAAAACACGTTTGATTTTGATTCGTATCAATGGCTCTGTTCTGTGACATTTCCAAGACTCCTTCCAAGATCTTTACTAAAATCTGGATTCACAATAATCGGTTTCTGTTGCTTATTTTCGAGAAGCAAGGCAAAAATAATTTGACTACAGTCAATAAACACTTTTGTCACGGTTGGACGGGTTGACCAATGAGAAGAAAGTGAAACTAATGATTGACGTCCATCAACACACGACTTCTTCGTCGAGAGGGCACGCGTGACCTGAGAAACGCTGTAAGCTTACTGCAATTGTCATTGAGTTTGTTTATTATTCTCTTGTTTTGAACTCTTGCTTTTCTGAAATAGCAACACCACTTCGATTATTAAGTTTACCAATGGATATCTCCTTACTTAGCTGGGTCACTTTTAACCATAAGGGATAATGTAATCTGTAAGCAAACTGGGATAAATGTAGCGACAGAAGAATTGGCTTTTGCAAAAGTAGCATTAATTGTATATCGAAGTAAGGGGATTGTGTATATCGAAGTAAGAGGATTGTGTGCTACCAAGCCATCATCTTAGATCTTATGACGTCACCCGGTAGCCTCTATTGTCAGAAACGATACAATGGGGCATCACTGTGACGTCATAAGATTCAAGATGGCGGCGCGCGGAAATTCAAATAAGTTGTATGGACAGGAAAATTGGTGCCAACATGACATCGAGGGTAACGTTAAAAAAGTAAGGGTTAGTCCCTCGTTCCTCGGTGACTAAGTTCGGTCATCAAACTTTAGTCACCGAGGAATGTTATCTAAACAACGTACGGAATGCATATTGTTAACCAACGCATTGTTGGTCATACATGATTCCCCTGGTAAAATTCAAAACAATAGCTGTTTGAAAGGTGGTTGTTAGTTTGTTCAAACATTTCCAACGATTGCCGCTGCAATAGAACAGTCTGGAGTGGAAGTGAGAAATTCGAGAGGCCAAACAAATATGTAGTTTGTTGTCGTATATGATTATATAACATTTATGTGGATGTTCGGGGTAATTCTGGTGGATTGATGACCGTGGCACAACGATGAACTAACGATGAATGATGAACTAAGAAGGGTGAATAACCTCAATCCAAACAATAAACAGGCTGGAGACCAACATCGCTACTGTAATGAGAAAAGGATTGGTTAAGAATGCCGGATCAATCACTTTTTCTTATGCGGTCATGGGTCAGGAAAGGTCAAATTTTCACTATTTCAAAAAAGCATAGAACATAGAGTATTCTCTGTAAGCCAAACATTTCTTCGCAGAAGTACTCAAAACCTTTCAAAGATTCATATGTATATAATTTCCAAAGGGGTTTGGGGCACTTTAACCGAGGCTGAACAATGGTTTTATTCCATGATAAAGTTTATTATTCACCCCTTTACAATGTAAGTCTTATTATGTCAAGGTGATAGCTATAGATTCATGTTCGCTATCCTATATTAACTCTTGCCAGTCCTCCATTACTATTCCTTATCCCAACCCTAATCTTCAAACGAGATGTATAAACTAATGAGCAATTCCTTTATTTAGTCGCTTTGCTTCCGCGATGAGTTCATCATCATACTTTATTATTAGTGTTAGTGTTATTGTTATTTATTCTTATTATTTTTAGGAGCAGAAGGACCGACATCACCCCTGGGGAGCTACAATGGTCCAGGTCGAGATATAAGTATTAGTTCCCATGGTGACGGCTATGACGATCAAAATCAACTAACAGTAGACGAAGCAGCTCTGAATGGCTGACACCACAGGGTACCAACACAGATTTCTAACATGAAAAATCCATAAAGACTATCAGATTTTTATTAAGGCAAATATAATCATAATATTGACTTAAGGGTAACAGACACATTAAGAAGAAGAAGGAAATAGGACATCAAGAGTCTGTTCTAAAGTTTTAACGAAACCTGACTCCAGTTGCTCCTGGGCGCGACGTAGCCATGTAATTATGCAGTGTATATCAAAATGTTGTTATGAGTATTTAGCACTTGCAGTCTTAAGTAGTTTCCAAAAATGTGCTAAACTATGCTACGTCGATGGCCGCTGGAGTTTGTTTTCAAGGCGAAGCCTGGAGGGGAATTTCCAAAAATATAGAGTAGGTGCTGTTGTTGAAAGTGAGAGCTCTGTAAATATTAAAAAAAGGAGAGAATTGGAATTTCTTTCTCTGTCGTGGTTGGAGTTGCATCAATGATGCTCTGGAGAGAAGAGAGCCATCATCTCATGAAGCTCTCGGTGGATAAAGAGCTGTCCCATCATGCTCTTGGAGGTGTCCTGCGGTGCTCTCCGTTATTCGATACCTGTCGCGTGATTCCCTCGTGAAATAAAAGCGATCTTATTGTACCCCATGTACAAAAAAGTCAGTATTTCGTGATATTTTCCATCGAGAGCACTCTGGTGCCATACCCGATGGTTAGTGCCTTTTGGGCAATGAGGTATCCATCGTGCTCTTGTGTTCCCCCCTGAAATTTTGCCATGTTTACCGTGAGATAGCTAAATGCTATGATGCTCTTCGGGAGTAAGAGCTATCCCATCGGTAAGATGGCGTGGTATGGTATCCCATGATGCACTTGGCGGACGGGAAGGCTATCCCATAGTGCTCATGGGGAGGGGAAGGATATCCCATAGTGCTTATGGGGAGGTGGGCATGCCTTGTAGCCATCCAACAGAGCTTGTTGCGGAACTTTGGAGTGAGTCTATGAAACTGTCAGGTGAAGGAAAGAAAGGGTAGTTCAAAGAATAAGAACTAAGACAAAGCGAGTTCAGCCTTGTTGACCCAGACCTCCCAGGTTTCTTGGCATTGCGAAGGTTTTTGGCTTTTTCCTTGTTGGTAACATGTGCCCGTGGGAATAGTAGTGAAAATACAGATATTCTAACAGATTTTTCGTCTTTTAAAACTAAATCCAAGAGGAAGAATAAGACCGGTTTCAGACGCTGCTGCTGTCTCGTGTGCGGAACTTAGTAGATCAATTAAGTACGGCACAACAGTACACTGAATGAATCACTGGGCCTTTTGCAGGTAGCCAATAACGTCGCTGTACTGGGTGGCACAAATCTGACTTCATTTATTTAAAGGCACATGTACGAGATTGGTTGTGTTATAGCGATGTTCACTGCACGTAATCCATTGCCATTAATGTGCCAACCAGAGATCCATTGGTTCCTGACACAAAGCGGCCTTTTGAAATCATGGTTGGCACATTAGCATAACAATTGTAATATTTATCAACACGAAACATCGCTATTTGCACAACCGACAGGTCTGCAAAACGCTTGCGCGAGTTTCACCAGGGAAATCACACTCGCGCGCACCTTTTTGGTAGAATTTTCACTCGAAATGTGGACTTCAAAGCATTGTTACAGAAAAGAACAAGCTTCGATTTTTAAGTCCTTTCATGAACCAGTCCCAAATTTAACTGACTTGATGTCTAAACTAATAAAAAATGACTTAACTCTTGCGATTTTCCCCTGAACCCCCGGTCTTTTTGGCGGTGTCTAGTTTTTTTAAACAGAAATCATTTAGGAGCATTTGGAGTTGCTCCCGCGATTTCTACCGCTGACTTGGACATGCGTAGAATTTTGCAGACCTGCCAGCAAAACGTGTGTCGATCTTCCTAAAACTGCGTTTTTCAAGATTGTTTGCCACCCAGTAAGGGAGCAGGTCAAAACACATGCCACAGATAGGGACCCATTTTTCTCAACAGACACAGCTGTCAGCGCAGGGTACCACCCCCATCCCCCATTTTTGACCATCGTATCTATTTTCCATTCTGGGAGGCCTAGTGGTAATTTTAGCACAGAAAATGAAATGATAACGTACGACAAAACATGTAGTTCATTTGTTTCTAGATTATGCCTTTTAGTTTTGAAGATATTTAAGAACAAATTATTTTTAATATTGAGTTTTCTCACCAGAGGAGATAGCTGGCAGCAGCCCCCACCCCCCTACCCCAAAATGGGTCCGCCGAGAGGGCATGTATTTTGACCTGCTCCCTAAAGCCATTCTCATGGGATCGCGAGCTCAATTCATTCGTTCTTGAAGTGATATATCAGCACGTGACTGTTTCCTGCAAAACTTATGCTTGAATTTGGTGCGGCATATGAATTAGGGCATTTGGCACATACTGCATGTCGTATTTACAACACGGGGGTGGCGTTAATTCAAACACCGCTCTTCTCATTGACCGAACTATGCATAAATGTTGGCTATGTGATACAGCGTTAGTTTTACAACCACCGCTCATTTTCTCGTTACCAATGGCTTATAAGGACATACACACAGATTGCGTCATTGCTCGCGTCACGGATTACGTAATATCGCGCTAGAATCACTTTTCTCTCATAATTTCCATCGTTTTAAAGACAATTCCGCTTCACTATTTCTCGGCTAGCGCCTCGTGCAGTCCACAACAATTTGACCATGTGATGACAAAAAAAGTGATAAATAAGAGAACATACCATGGTAAACTAATCTAATATATGTAGTTATGATATTGAACATGTTTGCCGCGTAGCACTAGTAAGTGTAAATAATGTAATATATAAAGCACTACAGCTTACCACTTTATATATTACATTATTTAAACTTATCAAAATTTGTTAACTATCCGACGGTCGGTGTAACGAATGAAGTTTCCCCGTTTGAATAAAAATTCGCTTCGACGTCGGATCTTGTATAAGTTCTTCACATGAACAGAGCGGCATCTGAAACGAGATTCAACCATTACCTTATGTACTGGCTGGCTTAACATCTTTTAATAAACCCATTGGACCCTCGTTTAAATATCGCTAATGCTCATTTGGAATGGTTCCATATTTTTGTGTGATAACTATAGGCTATAATATAGGTACCTTTAAATTACAAATACAGAGATATAACTTATCTACGTTAAACTATCCACCAGACATTTTGTATGATCATATTGTTAACACATAAAAATGTATAAATAATACTATTTTTTTTGTAAAGGTCAAGTATTGGGTACACAAAGGAAGGAAGGTTTCAGTTCTATCACAAGTTTGATCCTCGTACGTCTCCGCAGAAATTAATCGTGTAGATTCCAACTTTACTGGTTATTTTTGGAAGGCAGCAACATCGCAATTCCACATGTATCACGTAAATAGTCATTGCGTTACCAGATAACCTCTTATGATATCACGCCGTTTCCTTCCTTTGTCTTAAATCTTAAGCCCTCTAGCCTCGGCAAGTGCTTTTCCACGAACAACGCATTGCCCTTAATTGTGTACCCACTGCTTTTGCCAAATGAGCGTCGGCCATTTTGAATAGAATATTATGGTCCATACAAAGTTCAGCGCGAAAGGCATGGTGGTACTTTTTATACCTTAGAGGCTAATTTGATACATGTACAGGATATGTCGAAGTTCATATATAAATTGCCGTATAACACTTCTGTAAATAGTACAATGTTCTATGTACACAGGAGAGCATGAGCACGAATATGAAGCTCTGCGCGCGCACTATAGCAAACCGGACTTGTTTTACGCATGCGCAAAGCAGTTATTTTTAGAATGGACTGGGCAACCACCCATGAAAATAGACCTCACACAGCGGCCATATTGTATAGAAATAATAGATTTTGCGCATTCAGCCTCGCACTGTGCAATTTCAGAACGAGGTTAGACGTGCAAAAAGTTTTGTTCTCCTGGGACTCGACATGGCTACTGCGTGAAGGTCTATTCACTCTTTTCACTGGTGGCCATCTTGGATTCAAAGTGAGGCAATCCTTTGGTTTTGCTAGGGTAGCCACCAGGTGAAAAGAGTGATTTGCAGTGCCCAAGAGAATTTTAAAGTATTCGATGTGCGGAAAATTCATCTGAGAGTGGCGGGATTGTTTCACTTGCTAATGCTCTCGTAGTGGAATCTATAAAGATGCACCCGGTCGTTTTTGGTTGGGCCTTAGTTTGGCAAAGTGACATTTCTTAACTTCATTTTGAACTTTCATAATTTCTGAACTTTTCGTAGAATGGGCTGCAGTTTTTCGGCTTTTTTCCTCGCGATAATTTAGTGTAACTTTGGAGCAGAAACTAAGAACGGAATGCAGTCGGAGACAGTATTTTTAAAATTATTACATTTCTTATGATTACTAATATACAGTACGTTGTAACCACCCCTTTTGTTACAAACCACTTTATTTCAACAGCAATTGAGTATACGAATAACAGTTTCAGCGGTATTGACCCAAACGCCTCACTTCAATGTGGTGAAGCACTATTGAAACTGTGTAAATAAATAAGTTGTGTTCGTGTAAGAGGGCAGGTTTGTCCTACAAGAATGACTGTTTCAATCGCGCTTCATTACATCGAAGTAGATGCAACTGTCATACAACCATAAAGCGACTGAGTGCATCTCTGCTGCGGACGGTTCAAACCATAAACCCATCTTGATCTAAATACAAATATTGTCTGAAAGATGTCAGTGGAGATAAATTAGCTTGCAATCAACTTTTATATCACTGAAACTGGTCGCTGTTTCAATTAATTTCTCTTAGAACTTGGGATTTTTCTGGACCGGGTTGATGACCTTGTGCAGCACAGAATTACGGTTGTACTGAGTGGCACTTAAAGGCACTTGTATGAGATTCTTAAGTGTTATTAGCAAAACATGTTTGAAAATGTTATCTCCACCTCCAAAAGAACAGCTTCTTCAAGAGAGAGATTTGCTAGGTGAGAATGGGGTTGGTAGGTTTTATTTGAACCAACAAACACATTGCAACAGACTTAAATTTTCTCTCTCAGTGGAGTTGATTCAATTTGAGTGTCAAACATGAAACAACCTTTCCTAAGTGTGACTGGAATCTGTCTATAAGCAAAACTAATTACTAATATACACGTTAGCTTATAATTTCGTGGGTTAAGAATTTTGTTCCACACTCATGCGGAATCTACTCAATTTTTTTAAGTTCGCAGACACTTTTCGCTTCATTTCAGTCACGTGACCAAAACGAGCCGTGATTCATAAAGGAAAATGTTCCCAAGATAACGTGCGCGCTGGGCTTTAATTGGCTGAAGTCAAAATGCCAAACATTTGCTATGCCAAGAGCCTGTACTATGAACCACGCGATGGTAATACTGTTAAAACCTACTCCATATGAAGCTAAGATCCTCAAGTTTTGTTTCGCAGAACTTCCTTCAACTCTCGTACCCATGGGCCTACACGCGCCTAATCCAAGATGGCGCGTAAAGACCCTTAGGTGCGCGTACTTAAAGTTGGATGCCGCTGGTCATAGTACAGTGGTACAAGTTAAACACTTCTCGAGGCCTGTTTGTTACTCTGTTGAATGTATGTAGATATGAAAGCTTGTGAATGATTTGCATCGATGTAAGAATATTAGTTATGTAGGGTTCAATGAACTGCAGTGCAATAAACAGAACGTCTAAATAATTTGTGCAGTTCTTTCATATACTTCGTTGCAAAACGGAAAAAGATGACTGCTTTACATTTGACAATTCCTTGCGAGTCTAACTTCACCTAAACCTGTGGCTAAGGGCCAACCATTAACTTCTTAGGGGGGAGGGGATGTGTGTTTTCAGAAAAAAAAATCTGCACGCTGCCTTTTTGAAAAAAAATTATTGCAAAGGAACAAGCGAAAATCAATGTTGTGCACGTAGCTTTAGGCAAGAAAAATGGGCCCAATAAGGAAAACAAAATCGTTTTTGTACTATTCGAGGGGTGAACAAATAAATTGCATGCATACACTAGATCACCCACCCCTCCCCTAAGAAGTTAAATGGTTGGACCCAACTATGTTCGAACGTTTAGTCAATACTTGGTTCCAACAATGTTGGACTGTTTTGGCACCCCATATATCTTTTTATTAGATGAAAGTTTGTTTCCGATCAAAAATTTGACCCAACAGAATATGTTGGTCCCATGCCACATCGTCCAACATGGGTACTAAACTGTCTATTGGCCCATATTGTATAACAATCTTCGAATGTTTTAAAATAAAATAAAATTCTGAGCTACACGTTCGAACATTATTGTACAACCTGCCCCAACCATGTTGGACCAACGATTAGACTGGTTAGTACACCATGTTACGTTGGATCTAACGATGTTAGACTGTTTAATTTAGCACCACATGTTGGACCAACAATGTTGGACTGTTTAGCAACCCATGTTGGACCAACAATGTTAGACTGTTTAGCAGCCCATGTTGGACCAACAATGTTAGGCTGTTTAGCACCACATGTTGGACCAACAATGTTAGACTGTTTAGCAGCCCATGTTGGACCAACAATGTTAGACTGTTTAGCACCACATGTTGGACCAACAATGTTAGACTGTTTAGCACCCCATGTTGGATCAACAATGTTAGACTGTTTAACAACCCATGTTGGACCAACAATGTTAGACTGTTTAGCACCCATGTTGGACCAACAATGTTAGACTGTTTAGCACCCCATGTTGGATCAACAATGTTAGACTGTTTAGCACCCCATGTTGGATCAACAATGTTAGACTGTTTAACAACCCATGTTGGACCAACAATGTTAGACTGTTTAGCACCCATGTTGGACCAACAATGTTAGACTGTTTAGCACCCCATGTTGGATCAACAATGTTAGACTGTTTAGCACCCCATGTTGGACCAACAATGTTAGACTGTTTAACAACCCATGTTGGACCAACAATGTTAGACTGTTTAGCACCCATGTTGGACCAACAATGTTAGACTGTTTAGCACTCGATATTGGACCAACAATGTTAGACTGTTTAGCACTCCATATTGGACCAACAATGTTAGACTGTTTAGCACCCATGTTGGATCAACAATGTTGGACTGTTTAGCAACCCATGTTGGATCAACAATGTTAGACTGTTTAGCACCCCATGTTGGATCAACATTGTTAGACTGTTTAGCACCACATGTTGGACCAACAATGTTAGACTGTTTAGCACCACATGTTGGACCAACAATGTTAGACTGTTTAGCAACCCATGTTGGATCAACAATCGGTTAGACTGTTTAGCACCCCATGTTGGATCAACAATGTTAGACTGTTTAGCACCACATGTTGGACCAACAATGTTAGACTGTTTAGCAACCCATGTTGGATCAACAATGTTAGACTGTTTAGCACCCCATGTTGGATCAACAATGTGAGACTGTTTAGCACCACATGTTGGACCAACAATGTTAGACTGTTTAGCACCCCACGTTGGATCAACAATGTTAGACTGTTTAGCACCCCATGTTGGATCAACAATGTTAGACTGTTTAGCACCCCATGTTGGATCAACATTGTTAGACTGTTTAGCACCACATGTTGGACCAACAATGTTAGACTGTTTAGCATCCCATGTTGGACCAACAATGTTAGACTGTTTAGCACCCCACGTTCCACCAACAATGTTAGACTGTTTAGCACCCCACGTTCCACCAACAATGTTAGACTGTTTAGCACCCCACGTTCCACCAACAATGTTAGACTGTTTAGCACCCACGTTCCACCAACAATGTTAGACTGTTTAGAAACCCATGTTGGATCAACAATGTTGGGGGTGGGGGCTGATAGCCTCCCCACGTTTTTCGAAAAAAATATTTTGCCTAGTTCTCAGTCAGTTTAAGACTCTCCGGTTTCAATTGTTTTCTCAATATTTGTAATACCACTCCAATTAGTGTTTCGAATAGTACATAGGAGTTAGTATAGAACACAATCAACCCTATTCAGATGTGTATAAACTGCATCCCAGTTTTCATGACCAAGGCTGTCTCCATAATGCACTAGTCAATTGAAACTCCGGCCCCCCGACCCCCGGGACATAGCAGGGAATGTAACATTTATACAGTGTTACATTTTGACCTTTTCCCCGCCCATCGGGGACAGTTGGCTGTTACAATACCCGCCCCTATGGCCCCGATATGTGCTTCAGACTTTTCAGTTGGGAGGAGGCATTGATAAATTGAATATACATAAGCTTCAATCTGTTGCTCCATTATTTGAAAAAAAATCTTTTTCTGAAGCACATCACTAGCGGATCCAGGGGAGGGGTTTCGGGGGTTGCAACACCCACTATGATTCCTGTAAATCACTGTAAATAAAAAAAAAATCCTTTTGCAAACCCCTCTTTCACAAAATCCTGGATCCGCCCCTACTATACATGCTTTCCGCACTTTTACAGTCTCGATCACTGTCTTGTTTATCAGAAACCGTTGTCTGTCAACAACAAAAAAACTGCAACAAAGGAATATAAAGGAAATGTCATGCAGCTGCGTTTAAATATATTTAAGTAATGATCCGTGTAAAAAGTACGACAAAACATGTGATTTGTCTGTGTTTTAGACTACGAAAACAATGGGTGATAATTATGATTATTCTGAAATAAAAGTAGTATGAAGTCTTAGTTTCATTCCATTTTTATGAACAAATTGTCTTCCAACCAATAGGAACAGCCAAACACAATAGCTACGAAACAGGCACGATTGATAAGGTTCCGAACATACGATTTGCTTTACAAACGACATTTGGAACCGCAGTGCAAATCGTAGTTTTAATAGTTTGAAAAATTGGAGGAAATTAAACGTCTTCCTAACCTTTAAGGCGATTTTCATGTTTCAACCAATCAGATCAACTATTTTCACAATACAAAATTAACACCTTGCATCTGAATGCCGTTCGGTGTCGTACTTGTTACACAAATCATTACTTAATCTGATATTTTGCCGTGATGCAAACTTTAACAAAACCGGCTTTGTTGTTGCAAATAACACTTCCTGATCTACTACTCGTGACTTAACTCAGTATAAACACTGCCTCTGATGGAAACACCCAGGACTTGTTTAAATTAGCTACGATTTTTGCGTGTTCATAGCTTCCGCCATGTTTGATGCTCGGGCCCAGTCCCGCTCTGTCGTGGCTGGCGTTAGAACCACCGCTAAAATCCCCGCAAATTTTGCAAATCGTTACTTTCCCCGTTCCACCGAAAAAATGCAGCATTAAATGTGCATTATTCCACGGCCATGTCCCCGTTAATGCCCCACTATGTCCCGGAGGTCGGGGGCCGGGGTTTCAATTGACTCGTGCATAATACTGACTAAGTGTCAGTGCGATTACACTCCAGTGTAGAACATAAAATATTGATTCAAATTATTCTTCAAGTAACACCAAGGCTGGCTGCAGAATATTGAGTGTCCATTGTTATTGAAGAATAATTTCTGATCATATTAGGGCTCACCTTGTTTTAATATTTAAGTTCCTTGAAATATCCAAGTGTGGTTATACCCTGATTTGTATAGCCACGATGAAACCACGACGATGCATACTGTCATGTGTAGTATTTAAAAAGCTTCTTCACAACTCACACAGTGAAATATTCATATCCATGTATTTCTCTTCAGCCTTCAGGTATGATTTATAGCATCTTGACCATTTGCAGTTTTGGTATCGGCAAAGCGAACAGAACAATTCGATGCAGCGAGCAAGCCAACAGCATATTTTTCGATCGCAGATTTCACTCGGGTTCAGTACAAATAAATAATTATGGCCGAGTCGAATGTTCAAGCACAGGCTTCCCAGACTCTACGTATATTTCCCGCTTATTAGTCTGTTGGGTTACCTGTGGTTTATCGATTAGTTTCATAACGATCTCAGAAGAGTTTAAATAATTGCTTCGTGTGAATTCTCTTTTCCGATTCCTACGAAATGAATCTTCAATAATAAAAGATTGATACTTAATGAAGTTGTGTGAGTGGTTTTTTGGCGATTTGGGGCCTTCTAAAGCAATTTATTAGGATTCGAAATTTTGACCGTTGGCCGAGGCTCTAAGAAAGTTAACAAGGTAGGCAAGTCGACCTCGCCAAAGCACACACTTACCTCAAAGATCACCCAAAAATCGGCACTTATCTTCCTCACTCGCTGTTCATGGGGGACCCTCGAGCGTGAAATTATACTTCCGCTCGAGGAACGGAAACAAATATATCGCCAATCAGAGAGACCATCACTAGGCCTTTTAACGAAACTGGCGGTTACAGACTAATTTTGAATTTGGAACTCGCGAAAATTTCTCACGTGGAACTGTCATAACACTCGGTGAAGACCCCAGCCAACTGTCTTGGTCCTCTGATTGGCGAGTTCCAAATTCAAAATTAGTCTGTAACCGCCAGTTTCGTATAATTTCATGCTTGGGGGTCCCCCATGAAAAAAGGCGATTTGCATCGTTTTGGGTAGGGTCGGGAAAATTTTGGACCGCTTTGGTCATTCTGGTTCTTACAGATCATTGCAAGGTCGCGCTTTTTGGGTCTCGAGGAGGCGGTTTGGCGATGATAAATTTGTTGTATTTTCCTAAATCTCTGGTCAGATGTTGCTTGATAACTATTCCCTCCTGTGCCGAAAGCTGAATAGCGAGTGAGGAAGAAAAGTGCCGATTTTTGGGTGATCTTTGAGGTAAGTGTGTGCTTTGGCGAGGTCGACTTGCCTACCTTGTTAACTTTCTTAGAGCCTCGGCCAACGGTCAAAATTTCGAATCCTAATAAATTGCTTTAGATGGCCCCAAATCGCCAAAAAACCACTCACACAACTTCATTAAGTATCAATCTTTTATTATTGAAGATTCATTTCGTAGGAATCGGAAAAGAGAATTCACACGAAGCAATTATTTAAACTCTTCTGAGATCGTTATGAAACTAATCGATAAACCACAGGTAACCCAACAGACTAATAAGCGGGAAATATACGTAGAGTCTGGGAAGCCTGTGGTTCAAGGTACAAAACAGACCATATTGGACTTTGTCAGTCCTCCAGATGTACTACACACTTTCCTCAGGCTTTGCTCAATTGTACTTGCGAACCTTTGAAACATCATTGCATTGGATTGTCGGAAAATAAGGCAAGTAACTTACCGATCGCGACCAAAACAAACCATGCGAGCGGCCATTTTGGTGAATGCAGCATCGTGTACGTGTGGTTACCAGTTCCCCGGCCGAGATAATTTATTCTAAAATATATTATCATCAATTGTCAAAATCGCTAGAATTGATTATAATCATCATTCTATAAAGACAAACCCTAACCCGAACTACAAACCAAACCCTATTAACCATCGGACGAGTTCACGGGTAAACCACGGGTTCTCACTCACCTAGATCGAGAGCTAGGTAAACAAGAAAGGAAGGTAAACGAGAGGAATTTTTTTTTGGAGCGCTCCTACTCGGGCTCGGGCTCGAACTCGTAGCCGTTTGCGTCTAGTGCTTGGTAATACAGACGTCGTGACCACTACACTAAGCGCGTCTACCGCCGTTCGGAATTCGACAATTGTTTATCTTTATACTTGACTGGTTTTAACCTCGAGGTTAAATTGAGGATTATAATCAATTCTAGCGATTTTGACAATTGATGATAATAGTCAATCTAAGGAATAGAGGCTTCTTCATTGCGGCACGTAGCTATTTGTTTATCACTTTAAAGACCCATGACGGACCATTACGCTTTGCGCGCCTCTGTTTTTGTTTTGATTTTCATGAAACCGAGGCTTCTATTGTTTTCGCCTCGCGCGCGATTCCCTCGGTTCGCGTGAAGTAGAAAATCGTCCTTCTACTCACCTTTGTCATTTGTTTGTATGTTAGCAAAACAAGGAAATGAACTCTTCGTTATCAATCGAGTGTTGATGGAAGTTTATCAACATAGTTAGAGTGCTTATGGCTCCATTGTTGCAGGCGAAGTAAATATCTGTGAGCATCAGGCCGGAGAAAATGAAAATTAATTTACTCTCTTGATTCGTAAAATGGTCGCTGTCGGTGTTTACTTTTTCCTTTTACTAACCAAGAACCCGTAATAACAAAGCCAAGTGCAGTGCCAAGGTCAGTGTGCCATGAATGGAGGAAGGAGGGCTTGTATAAAGTTTCGCGAGAACAAGGCCAAATGTATCAAAACCTTCCAGCTTTATATGACAGAAGCAAATGTAAAAATAAGGTAAGCGAAGACAACTTGTTTATTAGCACAATCTGTCCATTTGTACGTTGCCCTAATAGAAATATCCTTTATGGGAATTTGCAGTTCGAACATGGCGTACATGTTGTCCAGAATGGAATGAAGTGCTCAGGTTGTTGTTGGGACAATGAGCGCAGCGCACTTTATCAACATTGCATTACATCAATATTCCAGTACAGTTTACCCACCTTTGATAAGAAATATTCTTCTATTTGTTTCAGGAAAAGGACATGCATTGTTTTCTTCAATCTGTTATTAAAGTGTGGGAAGAGGAAGTATGGACTTTGCCAAGAAATTGACAATAAATAGTCCCCACCTTCAGATTCACTCACCACTGTGGTATATATGCAGATAAATGGGAATTGTCTGCTGTAAGAGGATGACATGCATCACCTCCTACACATTTTTTTACTAAGTTTATTTTGTGTAGATTGGGACAGTTTGAAGGTCGACTTTTATTATGAAGACTGCAAGGCTGATCGGATGCCTGAAAAGTGTTCATCATTTATGGCTTGGGGGGTCTGCATTTCATCTGCTTCTTTTGTCAAAACTTTTATATGACCCCCCATGAGTGAAATTAAAACTAGATGACCCCCCTATAAAATTGCTCAAAACTTTATTGACCCCCCCCCCCCCCCCACAAAAAGAAAAGAATGCATGGATGTGCAAGTAAGAATGCAAACATCATATACATGTAACCTTTTAAATTTAATATTGTCTCTAGATTTATGGTATTTTCCATGATACATTACCTTTGTTTAGTAGAAAACATACATATATATATACATGTATTCTTCTGGAAATCTCTACCTCCTTCCCAGATGGATACTCGAAATTGTACTTGTTAGTTCATGCATCATATTGCATTCTAGTGCATTGTTCTGTAGTCTCAAATAAATAAATAAATAAACGAAAGAATTCATCATTGGCATATATAACTAATCTCCTGGACATGAATGCATTATCTGTCCTATGGGGATGTGCCTTTGATCATGAACTTAGTGAATACCATCCTGCATATACAGGAAAAAAAGCAAACTATCTTTAAATTAATGTTGTGAGGACTGAAGGCCCAACTGAAATATTTGAGATTTGACTGCTCTCTAAAACACTGGTTTCCTGTGTTCTGGAGACTAAACATTGGCTTGGGATTACAACAACAATTTCGTTAAATTTTCAGTTAAATCTTATTTTACATGACAGGTACGTCAACTTTGATGACCCCCCCACCCAGGAGTAGGTAAAATCTTTAATGACCCCCCCTATAAAAGCACTTTAATTTGTTTTGCCCCCCCCCATGATTTAGCCAAGCCCCCAAAGCCATAAATAATAAACACTCCCTTAGCTTGTTACAGACACACACAGAATATTACATACTATAATCACAAAATGCTGGTAACTTGATTTTTCAGTATACACAGAAGCCCTTAGGCATGTGGAAACAGAGAAAAATAGTCATGAGTGGAATATTCATGGCATACTATGAGAAAACATTGCATATTAACTATTTTATCCCATGCCAATCTAAACAAAGAACTCTGACCTCACCTGGCACATGTGCTGCATCAGATTCCAGCTTTCCTTCCAAAATATTGTGATGAGTGCACGTACAGCACATGGTGGTGTAAAAAACATCGATTCAACCTGTGGGATACCGCCGTGCAACAGATTTCCAGTCTTCTGACTGGCTGTATTTTTCATGGCATGGCCGTTAAACAACTATATCCCTTCTGCCAGATAAATCAGAAATATACAAAGAAGAGCCTCCTAATTTGAGGCTAAACTTGGGCCTGTGGACAGGACTCGGTCAGGTTGGGTACAATGTTTGGATGCTTATAATGCAAAGTAGAGGTAAAATAGCAGCATATGTCAAAGAAATAATGTTGGCCCTAAGATAGCCGATTGGTTGGCAGTGAAAAATTGGACCATGAAAAAGCATTTGTGGGGGCCGGAAGATAATTATAGGTTATACCATGGCATGAGGGGTATTAGTGATTTAAATTGCCCCGAGAGCCGAGGGAAGATTTGTAAAAGTCCCGAGGCCGCTTCGGCCGAGGGACTTTTACAAATCTTCCCGCGGCTCTCGGGGCAATTTAAATCACTAATACCCCGAAATGCCATGGTATAAGTTTGTTATACCATGATCGCCGAGGAACGGAACAAATCTCTGAGAAGTTTAGTTTTCTCTGCCGAAACTAAAGACGTCGCAGTCGAGTTGCTTTCGAAAACGTTTTGTTTAATGCTTGACTGAGCGCCATTGATTAAACGACCCTGGCTTCCCCTGGGGAAAAGCGTGTTGTTTTTGAGAAGAATAACACTAAAATACAATGTAATTATGCGGTTGACTAAATATTCAAAGAGCATGAATGGATTTTAATTACGTCACGTTCATGGTTTTAAGTATCCCACATGGAAGAAGCGGGTTTGAGAAATTAAGAGAAGAATATGCAGATTGCAATACGTGATCCCACATGGATTACGTTGTAGGTTATGATGAAGACAGGTCAGTTTGGATTCAGTATTTTTCATCCGGGAGCGCAGGGCTAGTTGTGCCAGAGGGGAGCAGGAGTTGATGCTTTTGACCTTCTCACTTCCAGCCTGCATTCTCTTCTAATTTTCCCTCATTACGTATGCAGGGGAAATTTAGAAATATGCATTGTCTCGAAATTTCCCGGCGGGAAATTTCTAGACTGAAATTTCCCGGCGGGAAATTTCGAAACAATGCATATTTCTAAATATCCCTGCCATCAGGGAAAATTAGTGGTTTAAATGTGCAACGGAGAACAAAAGAATCCGAGGCTACCATGGTATAACATCAATTATAGTATTTTTTGAACCAGGCAACATTACATGTATTTGCCAATATTCTACAGTCTGGAGTTACCTTCATAGCATATATGTTGAAGATATGACTAATGGTTGAAATGGTGGCAGTAAAAAGGGTGTATGAAACTTTAGTTAAAGTTTTGATTTCAGCACTTTTACCAAAACCTTAATGAATTGCCATGTTTAGTTATCTTACTTATGATTGTTATAAATATTGTTCTCCAATTTATTTTCTGATTGGAACTACTGAAATACCAAAACAAATTGCATACACCATTCTTGCTGCGCATCCCTCCTATCAATAGGTAGCTGGGATCTTGGACTACAAGGCCAGAAATGAAGAGGAAAGGATAAAATTCATATGACTGAAGTTTTATGGATAAGGTCAACATGTCATATTGTTTTAATCTCACTCCAGTATTTTATCCCTTTTTCCTAAAACTTGAAAACTAAAGAGCAGAGCCCCTGAGGATTCTGGTTCTTTTGGTAAAACATGTCATTCTGCACTAGTACTCTAATATTAAAAGTTAGAAATGCACTACTCAATCCTCATTAAACCACAATTAGTTTGTTTTCTAAAATCTACATGTACATCCTTATAGTTCAAAATTTGTAGTGCTTTGTTTATAAAAACATGCTAGTATAATTGCCACCCATCATGCAAAAAAAAAATCCTGACTTTTCACTGACCAGAAAACAATTTTCACTGACTGTTTGACATTCTCTCGTCCAAAACAAAAGTCATTATCAAAACCTGTAGCCTCCCTTCGCAGATGTTTTGAGGCGTGATGAGGAGCCCATGTGGCAACTGGAAAATAAAATTCCCTGACTTTCACAAGAAATTTAGAATTTCCCTGACCATATGCAAAATTCCCTGACTTTTCCCTGACCTTGAAAAAAAAATTCCCTGCTTTTCCCTGACCTATGGCAACTACTGTATGCCTCTGAAGTTCACAATTGAAGGGCTGTGTGTAAAAAGGGCATAAGTGATTCTTGATCACATTCTAAATTCTTCTTTGGAAAACAAAGAAATTGAAGGAGAATTTAGAATGTGATCAAGAGTCACTTATGCCCTTTTTGCACACAGCCCTTCAATTATAACACTAGGTACTCCTCTAACCAAAACCCATACAGACCAGCCTCAAGAACAAATTATGGACTTACAATATTTAAAGTAATGTCATCAAAAATATGGGAAACAGTACCAATCGAGATAAAATGTTTGCCTCAACAGTTTTAAAAAACAATATAAGCTCTTCCTCCATGGAAGCCAGATATAAAATGTTAGCTGCATCTATAATATATGTATATATCAACTATTATTTATAAATATTTACCGTAAATGTCTACATTATTCTGTATTGTAAAATTACCATATATCCAAACTTAGTTTGTACATGTAAACAGCCTTTATTTTCTTCCTCTTAATTCTCTCATTATAACCAACAGTCGTACTTTTTAAAACCCTGTAAAGATACAATCAAGCCTATTTGTTTATTTATTCCTCCCCTCATTAACTTCAACATGGTAGTGGTTAACTCGAAAGCTTTGCTCCTTTGACCACTACACACTATCATCTAAAGATTGTAATTATTATCTACTATTTATTTTTCTCTTTCTTATTGCTTGTTATATTCAACCAATAATAATATTGTAATCTACAAACAAGTGTGAATAAATTGAACTTGAACTCTGAACACTCAAATTGTTCCAATTTCTTTGCCACTCCATAGTTAGAATCAACATATAAAAATACTAATGTGAAGTTTCTAATATTGTCATTTCCAACAGTCACTGAAATGCATGTCTCAAAATGTTTGGGCTATATTCTTGCAGGGAGGTGGAAGGATTCTTGGCTTTCTCATCTACAATATTTTTATTATAAAATTCATTCTCATGTTTCAGCTATAATAATTAACTTAGTTGTGAATTTAGAAAAGTCTCTGGTAAATATTTGTTGTAATGAACGTAACAGTATTCTGACTTTCCGTCATTTTACCATTTACTGTTTGTTGTTGTTGCTTCAGTTCAGTCCGCGAAGGCGACGGTTCGCATACATGTAATTCACAGACAAACTCCCTATTATGCCCATCGGCTCGTCAAAAATACGCTTAGAAAATGCACTGCACTTCTCCAGCATTGACTTGCAACGTATTAGGATATAGTGCCAGTGGCGAATCACTCGATCAGTTTATAAAATCACTGAAGACTGCTTACCGTTGCGTTGATGACGACAGTGGCACAGCACAACGCAAAAAACAGTTACTTTTCCCTGAAAAACCCAGATGTGGCTTCCTCTCGTTCCGACGGTCAAATACAGAAGAATAGAGTCATATTTGCCGAACAGAGCCTTCCTACCGACAGTTCGCCATGATGCCCTCTTCATATAAAACATACATCACATTCTTTGTAACAAAAATTTCGCCTACATTGTGGCCTAAATGTCTTTAAAATGCTACAGAAATGATGCCTTACAATTTGGCAACATGTGAAAATAAATATACTGAAAGTCAGATTGGAAAAACGGCCGATGGAAGTGGATTGCGTAGAGCGATTGAAACTTGTGCATTTTTCAACACCGACAAAAGATGGCGGCCAGCGTCTAAGCGCGCAAAGCGTAATGGTCCGTCGTGGGTCTTTAAGTGATAGTTCATTAGTTTCTTTTCTTGTACATATGTTTAATATTCATATTTGAGGTATATAAAGACCAATCAGTTTAGAATTCTTTCTCTCGCTTGCTGGACAGCCACAAGTCAGCCAAACTTTAGTTTTAATGTTTTAAATTATTATCCATCAAGATATAATGTATGGATCAATTCCAAACCCGTGCATGACCCCACCGGGCCACCCCCGGGCATTTGAACATTTTGAAAAAAAATTGATCAAATGCCCCACTACCAAAGCAGAAAAACTGTTCAAATGCACCACCAGTTTTTAATCCAGGCTGTTCAAATGCCCCACCATCGGGGACCAGATCGGAAAATTTCCCAAAAAATTTCGACAAAGACAAGGCAAAGACTATTGACAAATAAATGAAATCATTGCTTTATTGACAACTCTGACTCAAGCAATTCACAGGAAACACCGACGGTGAAAACCACCTTCAACCGGTCAGGGATGAGAACAATCATTTCTACCGGCTCGATCGTATATACTTTATAATAAACGTAATGGCTTGAAATTGAATATGTTAGCTTATGTTGTTGGTATATAAAGTACATGTATGTAACAGGCACCAATCGGTCCGTCTTTTACCGATATAAATAATTATGTTTCTAACTCGCGCTGTCGAGGGTCGCAGCAAATTCAATTTATCACAACTCTTGTCACGCACTTAATATCACGCAGTCGGTCAAAGTTCACGAAACAAAGCAAAAGAACATAGTTTATAGGTTTAAACATAAACAATTTACCTCTGAAAGTGGGCTTCAAATTTGGCAGGTTCACTCTTTCAAGCCTCTACAAATGCGCAATCATTATCCTGGAAGCTGTCCTCGTACGTTCGCCACGTGCGTTCGCCATTTCGACGCTTGTAGACAGACAGAATATATTTTTAAACACTGATCAAATGCCCCACCCCTTACCCCCACTGTTTGTCAAATGCCCGCCCCTGAGGTCATAGATACTCGTCAAATTTCCCACCCTCGGGAGCAAGCCTCTGATCAAATGCCCGGGGGTGGCCCGGGGGGGGGGGGGGGATGCACGGGTTTGGAATTGACTGATACATAACCATTTTGGCTTTAGCCCTCGGAGCCTTGTACGATTGCATTCGGTCGAGGAGTACGTTTCCAGAAGTTTTTCCATGTAGCAAGACGTGGTTTTTTACGATGGTTTTTCGTACCGGGCAACATACATTATTTTC
Source organism: Actinernus sp. WN-2022 (assembly GCA_030867875.1). Classification (NCBI taxonomy): domain Eukaryota; kingdom Metazoa; phylum Cnidaria; class Anthozoa; order Actiniaria; family Actinernidae; genus Actinernus; species Actinernus sp. WN-2022. The sequence continues at coordinate 55,456,067 of JAOWCC010001501.1, read as the reverse complement.
TTTAGATATCGATTTTTCGGTATTGATTTAAGCATGTGAAAAGCTACTTATTATCATGTGATTACGTCATTTGATTGTTCAACCATCCTTTTATTTTAGGATGATGTGTGGTTATGGAATGTTTTCTCCATTCCTTCATGTCCTGTTAAATATTATGATTTTGTAATATTAGAACTATGTAATGATTTGAAATACCGTAGTTTATTAAAGAAACCGTTTGCTGCTGTCCACCAGGCATCCGGCACTGTCACACTCCACTAGTTGTAGTGTTATTATGATTATGAAGATACCGTGTTGAGCGGCACGTAGCCCACACATGACCACAGGGAGTCCACTGCAAGATTAGTATGCGTTCTCCTTCGTCGAACGCAATTATTACTCGGGCTGCCTGTGGCAGCATTTTGTTCCGTGCAACACCATTTCTGCGCATGCGTTAAATTATGCATTAATTGTATGGTCACGCTTTGTGATGGTCGTGATGTTTCTCAGATTTTACCCATTTTTCTGAGTTCCTCCTGATCTTGATTTGGGCCGAATGGATGAAATACGAGAAAAATATCATATCAAGTGCTTCCAAGAGAAGACTGGAAAACAAAGAAAGCTAAAATTCGAAGAAATAGATATTGGAATCTATAAGCCATCGGCTGTGCTGCATTTAAAACATCTGAGGAGAACATCTTATTTTGGGTGAAGGCACTTCAAGACCAATATTATGAGTCTCTTAAATGCCACTACGACGAAATTTGACCATTTCTTTTGCCACTTTTTTGTATTCCATAAGAACAAACAGTGGCAGAAATATCCAAATCAGTGAAAAAAGTTTGCAAAGGGGCCAATTAGACCACACATTTTAAAGAGAGTTTACCGTCAAAATCACGTCCGCCATTACGCGAATCCGTTCCCGTGGGCGAGGAATGCCTAGTAATTGTTTAGCGTATGTGACGTCATACACTTAACGCATCGTTCTCAAGTTGCTTCGAACCCATACATTTCTTCTTATATTGTCTACAAACTCACACTGCGAATTTTGCTGTGGTTTAGTAAATAACGACTTAAAATCTGCATCAGATTCTTCAGAACATAGTAATGTGTCTTTCTGTTTAAATTTATTGCTGGATGTAGATGATTTAGGGGGAAATAGAGCCGCTGGCGACCGAGTTGAAAGCTGGACGAATAGTCGCTAAAATCGCTTGGGAAGTGGCCTGCTAGTAAGTAGTTCTAGCTAGCAGAGGTTTCTTATCTTTTGGGGGTAATTTTCCCCCGGGGTATTTTCCCTGGTTCGGCTTTCAGGTTGTGCTGTTACTGGATCCGGGCAACAGTGAGAATTCAGCGGAGAAATCACTAAGGTAATGATCAGTTTATAAGTCCTAAGTTTGTTCATTGTTTGGTGTGGGAAAGCTAGCGCATATTACACTCGTTCTCAATAACACGTGCAGGTTCGAAACGAAACTCCTGACTTCGAAGTCGTTTCTGGTGGATGTCAATCAAACGGTTTCCATGGAGTTTGAAGTGAACCGTTCGGGTAACTAGCATTTTGTAAACATCAATATTGTCTGGAAGATTAGAGATGGCAAAGTCTTTCCCAAAGTGGCTATCATGCTTAGAGCCAAGGGTTTGCAAAATAGGGAAATCACATAAACTTTATGTGTGAGCGAGCGGTTTGTGTATAAGATCAAAATAGGGAAATCGCATAAACTGTATGTGTGAGCGAGCGGTTTGTGTATATAAGATCAAAATAGGGAAATCGCATAAACTTTGTGTGTGAGCGAGTGGTTTGTGTATAAGAAATCTGATTGTTTATATAGCTTTCAAAGATCTTGGAAAAATTATTATAGTTATTTTTATTCATCCAGTTGCAGATATGCTCCTTATGAGGTTTTATCGAGCAATACCCTCGAGCTCTACCTCGACGAGCTCCAGGCATGGATACAACATTCGACAGGGCAAATATTTTATTTTAAACTCTCAGGACATGGTTATCGGCAATGCTCTCCACTCTCGACTGACATTTCGGTGAGGAATTCAAGCAAAAAACAATCGTTTTTCGGCTTAGTATCCTCCATTTCTCTACCTATGTCGCCTCAAATTACTTACGATTTCGTTGACCTCCTACGCTATTTATGTTTCCTCCACATCTGGGAGTTGTATGGCGACGTTTTCGTAGTATTGAGATTCTGCTTCATCTCCTTCAGCAAATTTCAAACATCCCTCGCGATCGTGAATTGCTGACCGAAGCATGCAGACCAGTGTTGCCATAGAAATATAGTTGAGTGACATCCACCAAATTGACGTTTTCCGTTCGAACCTGCACGTGTTATTGAGAACGAGTGTAAATTCATTTCATTTACCAATGTTTACGTTTATTGAGAAAAGTTTTTCCACACATGCACAATTCTATAATTCCATCGGTTGTTGGCCTTATGTCTTCCAAAAAGCAAGCAGGATGCCCTTAGCTTGGAAAACAAAGAAAAAAGGAAAGCAAAACAAGGCCAAACAAATGCATACGACTACGAGCCAAATAGATAAATAGAAGTCCTCGCAAAACCCGACAAGGCCAAGGGTTAGTATTTTCACTTTCAGACAGTGCCGAGGTGGTCCACATCTGAACATAATAAAAGAAGAATTGATAGGAGCCAGCCGAGAGAATATTTGTTTCCAAGAAACCCGGGCCAAGAAAGCTTAGATGGAAACGTATTAAAAGTCTGACGGTGACTCTGAATCGCTTGAAACGATCTCGCTATTGCCGTGCTGTTTCAGACGCCTGCAAATCGCTGTCTCCTCTAACTAACTCTGCTGGCATTCAAGGCGTCTCTAGGTGTTCACCATGGCTTTGTCCCTCGAGGTCTTTTTGTCTTTCCCATTTTTCAAGTCACACAAGAGAACTAGAACAACCAGCATTGATCGGAAATCAACATTGGCGGGAAATCTTGACAGATAGTTGAACTGTACGAGTAATCGATTGGCCAAGAGCTCGCTAATTGTTGGAGAGGCGGGGTTTCAGATTCACACACGACAGACGGCTAAATTTTTTGAAATGCTATTTTCTACGCTTTCGATTTTCAACCAAAATAGAGTTTTAAAAAAGCTCCCACTCAAAAGGAATCTATTCGATTTGTGTGAAATTTTCACGAAATGTTAATTGATATTGCAGCTGCAAAATCATGTCGGGGAATTGGGAAATTCTAAAAAGAGAGCTCTTGACGGCGTTTCTCGCATATCTACTCGGACTATGTTTTCGCCTTTTCACGAAGAGCATGATAACTTTTGAACTAAATCGAATTTTGAAATTCCCCGACACTTTTGTAATACGATTCCTCTGAAATGCGACAAAGCAAACAGATTTTTAAACTTTAAAATATTTTCGGAGTCGGAGCTTCTGAAAGCCATCTCACTAGACCGGAGAAACGGGATCGCGGAAAATTCGAGATTTTCAAAGAACTCAAAACTTTTAATGTATTCTTGTAGCCAATTTTATAAGCTTTAAAATGATACATGGATGATTTATCTACAATGTTTCCTCGAGGCGCCAAATAATTTAGACTGGAAACGCACCCTGAACGTATCCAGTAACCTTAAGTGTATGACGTCTCGTACACTAAAAAATGACCAGGCCTTCCTCGCCCAAAGGAACGGGTTCGCGTAATGGCGGACGTAAAATTCAAGATTCGGAGTCCAAAAAATAAGACTTCCTGTCATCGTATCGAAAAACGGTTTGAACTGGTAATAATATAGCCACTCTACTTTACGAATATGAGAAAAAATCGATATGTCAAAATTTGATCGTAGGGGCACTTTAAAAGCTGTCAGTGATTTACCGTACTGTAAGATCGACCACTTAAATGAGGCAGAGACACAGTCAGAGAGTATTGAGATCAAGTTATTTCGTTCCAGCGAAGATATTGACCTAGCGGAAACGGTTCAAGCTGTCGAAGGATTTTTACTTATAACCATCCACGTCTACTTATAAACAACAGGAGTAGTTATGCGCCAAGGCACCGCATACGAGGCATGGGCAAAGATTTAGTTTCCCAGATTACAGATGAAAGTAGAGAGATACTTCGGAGTCGTTGGATGAAGAGGTCACGCGCGACATGCTTGTGAACATGTTCAACACTTTATGTTATACTAAGAAAACAAAACAAGTTACAGAGCCTGCAAGTTCACAAGTCAATGAAAAACCCCAAGAGCCTGTAGTTTTGGATCAACATATCCTTGAAACGGTAATAGTGAACAATCACGTACCAAAGTTGTTGTCGGTAGGTAGTCGGTAGGTTGTCGGCCGACAACACGCCAACAACCTACCGACAACTACGTAAATTCCACCGACAACCTACCGACAACTGCAAGAAATCGGCCGACAATCTACCGACAAGTAATAACCTTATGTGTATCTTCTAAGACAAGATATTGACGAATTTACCAACACTTAAAACTTACCAACAAGTCTAAGCTTGTTTTCAGACCCAAAAGTGAAGAGAAAATACAAGATATTGAAGTTTCAATGTTGTTTCGTCAGGCATCTGTTGTTGGGCGCCATTTTGGGATCAGGTGTAGTTTACGACTCCACTTGACAAAGGAGTCGTAACACTGTGTAGTTTACGACTCTAAAGTTTACGACTCATTTTTCAAAACAAGATCAACAGTTAGTTGAGACTTCTATTAACTTGTTGAAGGAAAAATATCAATGGAATCACACTTATAACAATGACTTGCTAGATGTTTTTCTACCCCATACGGGTTTACGAAATAAACTCACCTGTACTAGCTTTTGCTCTGAAGATCTTGGCTTTTCATCATCTAATTCTATTCCTCTGTAGTTATAAATCTTAAAGCCCTGCTCTGAGCGAAGAATGTGTGATATCTTCCTTACGATTTCCATTTGGTGAAACTGTAACTTTTGCTTCAGTGTAGTTTCACATTTACGGCAGATCCTTGTCTTGTTACTAGTATTACAGTTAATTTCACAAAACTTTGGCCGTGCGGATTGTCAAGTTCGTTTGGAACTTGGGAACTATGTTCCGAAGTATGCAAATCAAATTGTGATCTTCCAACTTCGGTCAGAACTTCGCAACAAAGTTGCTCGCGAAGTTGAGAAGTTGACGGTGAAGTTCGATCCCATTTTATAATTTATTTAAGGAAAATGTACATGTATCATCATCTAAAGTTAAATTTCCCATCCAGCCTTTTAGTTTGTCTGTCTCACTCAGTACTACAGTAGTGCTTGTGAACCGGGAAAGGTATTTACCAAAACCATCTTACTGTACGTTTGTAAAACTGTTTGTCATGAATTCGAATTTGTCACGCGTTAATCCTGGTGAAAGAAATGTTAAAATACAAATTGAGTCGAAGTTGATTTCAGCCTATTTGCCTCTTGTGTTCATTAACTGAACTGGTATTTAACTGTAAGTATAAGGGCCGATCTGCACTAGCGACATTTTGTTGACTAAATAATTTTATTAGTCCAAAATGTTTGACAATCATCCCAAAATGTTGTGTGGAAAAGATTTCGCAACATGACAAAACTTGCGCCATTTTTGACAAATTGCTAGCCATGTGACTAGCCATGTGACTCGAGACCAGTCAGCAGAGTATGACGTTACATCCAAGATGGCGGTCTTAAGATGGCTGCCCCTATGAAGTCCATGTGAAGCCAGTTTATTGCCATGCTTATCAATTTCATCGAGGAAAAAATCAGGTGGCATAAAGTCCTGAAAGTGTAAAAGCATGTACATGATCGTTTGAAGCATTTTAGAGAAGCTTTATAAGGCAGATTATTGACCAACAACCTACCGCCTAATACCGACAACACGCCAACAACCTACCGACAACTACGTAAATTCCACCGACAACCTACCGACAACCACATGAAATCGGCCGACAATCTACCAACAACCTACCGACAACCTGCCGACAGGTTTTGTGCCGACAATCTGCCAACAACCTACCGACAATCTACCAACAACCTGCCAACAACCTACCGACAATCTACCAACAACCTACCAACAGCCTACCGACAACCTGCCGACAACCTACCAACAGCCTACCGACAACCTACCAACAGCCTACCGACAACCTACCGACAACCTACCGACCGAAAATTTGGTACGTGATTACCCCTTGAAACTCCAAAAGCAACACGTACACATACACATGAGTCAAATTCACACCGGAAGAGACGGAATTCTTTAGATTCTTCACGAGGGTATAGCCGCGAGGCGGCGATCAGCGAAGTAGAGAAATATCACAGTATGGACAGGATACAACTTATAATTTGGGACAATCATCTATTAGTACTCGGAACCTGCAGTATAACAGAACAGCAGACTAAACTGCAAACGTGTGTTACATGAATAAGTAGTGTTTACAGTAAAAGGTCAACTACTTAATTTACATACGAGAAAAAAACAAAAATATTAAATTACATATATATACTAGGGGAGCAGAGAATGAAAGTCACCGCGCTACCGGCCACTCCTAAAGACTGCTAATATTCAGCTAATAATTCTTCACTTTGGTTATTACTAAGAGGATTTCAAATGAAAGTGTTCTCATGTGGCCCAAGTGAAAGCCCAGATGGGCTCTTGTTACTTATATTGCGCAAATTAACATATTTGTATGATCAAATGCGCATTACACTATCAGGTATCAAACTATATCTAAGGTCAGCTCTCTAAGGTCTTAGGCAATCTAAAAGCCAAATCAACTATTCTAAAGTGAAACCTAAAAAGACTACGAAAGAGACTCCTTGGCTAATGTAAATTAAAAGCTATTTTAAAAAGATGAGTCTTGAGTACTGATTGTCCTCATTACGAATGCGCAATGGCAGTCCATTTCACACTTTCGGCGCTGTGCAGCAAACGCACGGCCACCCAGAGTCTTCTTAGTTACAGGTTTAGGTGCTAAAAACAAAAGTCCACTATTGGATCGTAGGCTGTAATGGGATCGCTCTCTGACAGTTTCAGTTTATTGTAAATCGCGATACTGGCATTTAGTACAGCGGTTTGCTAAACAACTAAATAAACAATCAATCCGAAACAAACAACAAAACAGTAATGGCACTACAGTAATGGAATTACAATCAGTACAGGTGCAAGACCATGAGTACACTTAAAAGCAAGTACAGAAAATCTTAAAATAGTTAAAACAAGTTGAACAGGACTGGTGTTATGTGGCTGTATAATAAGTCTAGCTGCCGAGTTCTGTAACCGCTGCAGTTTAGACAGATGAACGTAACAGCAGGCACACCGGAAAGCAGATCATTATCATTATGTATTATCATTATGTATTATAATTATCATCATGTATTTGCAATAAGGCCATGTACAGTTTGTACAGAGACATCGCTGGCCGGCTGCCTGTAAATAGACCTAGTTTTGAAATTTGAAAACATTCCGGCATATGCTCAAAAGTTTCAAAACGGTCTAGATCAGTTAAATATTATTACTAGCAGTCCTAGTTCAAGAAAGTATATGATATGGCATAAACCATGATAAACTGTACGACGTGTTTGCTGGTTTTCGCAGGCCGTCGAATACTGATATTATCGCTCACATTAAAAAAAGAGAGAAAATTCGAAAGGCTGGCTTAAACTCAGGGAAAGCGAGAAATAATTGATTACTTTAAAAATCTTGACAAGTCGACTTCCGGATCACAACAACTCACGTGAAGTTATAACTTTCCCTAAAATAATAGGTCCGCTGCACATCACATAGGTAGATACTTTATTCGTACTCACACAATTTGTATAGGTAATCAAATGGGGACGAGTGAAATTAGGGATAAATTTCACGCGTGTTCGTCAAAATCATATTATATTATTGGCAGTGTACGTAGTAGTTAAGGTTACCGGATACCTTCAGGGTGCGTTTCCAGTCTAAATTATGTAGCGCCTCGAGGAAACATCGTAGTTAAATCACCCATGTATCATTTTAAAGCTTATAAAATTGGCTACAAGAATACATAAAAGTTTTGAGTTCTTTGAAAATCTCGAATTTTCCGCCATCCCGTTTCTCCGATCTAGTGAGATGGCTTTCAGAAGTTCCGACTCCGAAAATATTTTAAAGTTTAAAAATCTGTTTGCTTTGTCGCATTTCAGAGGAATCGTATTACAAAAAGTGTCGGGGAATTTCAAAATTCGATTTAGTTCAAAAGTTATCATGCTTTCCGTGAAAAGGCGAAAAATAATCCGAGTAGATATGCGGGAAACGTCGTCAAGAGCTCTCTTTTAAGAATTTCCCAATTCCCCGACACGTTTTGCAGCTGAGATATCGATTTACATTTTGTGAAAATTTCGCACAAATCGAATAAATTCCTCTTGAGTGGGAGCTTTTTTAAAACTCTATTTTGATTGAAAATCGAAAGCGAGAAAATAGCACTTCAAAAAATATACCCGTCTGTCGTGCGTGAATCTGAAGCCCCGCCTCTCCAACAATTAGCAAGCTTTTGGCCAATCATTTCTCATCACAGTTCAACTATCTGTCAAGATTTCCCGCCAATGTTGATTTCCGATCAAAGCAACGCGCCGATGTTTGTTCTTTTTTGTGTGACTTGAAAAATGGTAGCGGTAAGAGTCAGCTGGTTTCCCAGGCTAGAAAAATGGGAAAGACAAAAAGACCTCGAGGAGCAAAGCCAAGGTGAACACCTATAGAGACGCCTTGAATGCCAGCATAGTTAGTAGAGGAGACAGCGATTTACAGGCGTCTGAAACAGCACGGCAATAGCGAGATCGTGGTTCAACCGATTCAGGGTCACCCCAAACTACGTTTCCATCTAAGCTTTCTTGGAAACAAATATTCTCTCGGCTGGCTCTTATCAATTCTATTTTATGTTCAGATGTGGACTAATCGGCACTGACTGAAAGTGAAAATACGAACGCTTGTCGGGTTTTGCGAGGACTCTTATTTGGCTTTGTAATTGTAGTCGTATCCATTGTTTGGCCTCGTTTTGCTTTGCTTTTTTCTTTGTTTTTCAAGCTAAGTGTTTAGGGTTAGGGCATCCTGCTTGCTTTTTGTAAGATATAAGGCCAACATCCGATGGAATTGTGGAATCGTGTGTGGAAAAACTTTTCTCAATAAACGTAAACATTGGTATATGAAATGATTTCCCACACCGTCGTTACGGGCGAGTGAGCACTTGTCATGTGTTATGATCTGGTGTCAATCAAAAAGAACCTTTTACTTCCGGTTAAAAACTTTCTTTTGGTATTTCTCCGTCAATATAATTTTTTTTTGAACGGAGTTTTTGGTATATGAGACACTACTACTAAAACTACATTTCTGTGTGAAAATTTTTTTTTTCCATCTTTTTCGTTTTGAAGGTATCCGGTAACCTTAAGGTTACCGGATACCTTCAAAACGAAAAAGATGGTGTGGTGTTTCAGACGCCTGCAAATCACTGTCTCCTCTACTAAGGGACGGACCATTAGAAAAGTTATGGGGGGGGTGGGGGAATTCCAAAAAAAAAATCCATACAAGGGAAAATTATCACAAAAAAAATCCATGCACAGCCACCAACACAGAAAAAAAAATCATACATGGAGGGGGAGATAGTAGCCTGCGAACAGCATCCTCTACTTGATAGCCTGTGTACAGCCGTACCTGTGCTATGTCGTTAATCGTGTTCTGGCATAATTTTGCATAAACTACATCTCGATTTCCATTGGCCGAGAAACACTAGACGGTACACATTGTAGATTTCAGATTGTTCATTTCCTATTGTTAATGGCAATGCAAGAGACAAAAGAGGGAGGACTCTGCGAAGCGGGGAAAATAAATAAATTTCCTTCTTCGATAGCCTATACACAGACGGCGTAATCCCTTCAAAGGAAGGGATTTGGAGATCTTTCGAATTCTTTCCTCGAGGGACTTGAAGATTGGATAAACTCTTGAGTTTGAGAACCATGTGAACTCGAGGTTTGAGAATTCGCGCTTATAGCCGAACTCGCCTGACCGCCGACGCTATTTCTTTTCACTTGAAATTCGAGAGAAATAATTTCTTCCCAGACTTGAAATAGGCCTAGCTACAAAAAATCCGTATTTTTGGTGGGATTTTTAGAGCCTAACAGGATTTTTAGAAAGAAAAAAAATTGAGCTTTTTAAAGAGAAATCTCATAACAATTATTAAGATTAAAAATTCCAACCATTAACGTGTGAACATAAGCAGTATTTAAGTAGTTCTGAAGCTTGTCAACCCCCCCCAATAAGTTATGCAGTCCCAGCATGCCTTGCCTGTAAGTTCAAAATGGCGGACTCCGTCAGTCGAGGCTGCTGAAGTTGCAGCTGAACTGGTTGAGTTAAGAGATGAAGAAAGAGAGAAGGAAGCTTCAAGTGCCAGTGAACAAAAATACGCTAATTTCGATTTTTAGAAGTGTTTACGAGATTTTTAGAGATAAAACTGAGATTTTTAGAGCATTTCTGTAGATTATCCGGAAAGAGTTTTAGGCCATTTTTCGGGATTTTTGTAGCTAGGCCTAACTTGAAATGCAGCAGTTCCATGAACGATATTCTTATCAATAATGCACCTATCAGTGGCTTCCCCGAGGGGTCGACCCACGGGCTGACCAGGGGGATTGTAAAAAGACAGACCAAATATTGACTATTTCTCCCAGGGGTAGGGGAATCGTCCCTTTCAAAGTCCCCTGGTTAGGTCTTCCACGACCTACAATCCCCCGTCATTTTGCACGAAATGAGATCGATGGACCTGAATTGACCCTGAATTGACTACTGGAATCTCGTTACTAACCGTATTTCTATAACATTGAACACACTATTTTCAACAGAAAATGGAACTTTATTAACACTTCACTGACCTTCATAGTATCTTTAAGGAACAAATCGCCCACCCCCAGTTTTCCAACCAGGGGCAATGTTTGCATTCAATCCTCCTGTATTCCCCCACATATCTCCGTGGTTAGCCCGGGGGCCGACCCCTCGGGGAAGCCGCTGATAGGTGCATAACCGAGCACAGGACACAAAATGACATAGCAATTTGTCTTAATACAATTCCAAACCTGATTTGGGCAGATCAGGGTAAGGATTTGAGTATAATTTGGGTCGGCAGTCAGGGTCGGGTTCCCGGGCTGTGTACAGGCTACTACTTGAGGGAGAACGGGCGGTTTCTCCCATGTAGAGAGAATGGGGAGAAACGGAAACGATGAAATCGTCGTTCTCCCTCAAGTAGGGGATGCTGTTCGCAGGCTAGGAAGAGAGGCAAGGCAGACGCCAGGGACTGCACAAATGTACAGGGATGCCATCAACTCCAAATGGTTTCCTTCTATCGCACTGTGTTTTTGTTGCAGCAACTCTTTTGTGAGAGGTACACATATGCATCCTTTGATTTATCCACTATTAAAAAGCAGGAGAAATTTACACAAGAAATTGACATTTTCGTCTCTCAAAAATATTTGTTTTAATGGGATTTTCACTGTCTCGCTATGAGCTTGAATCATAAACAACATTTGCCATGCAAGGTGATGCAGCTGTACACTTTTATAGGTATCGATATTAAAGTATAACTTTTAATATGGGCACGCTAACCCTGATAAAAAAAATAGATTTTCACAGGGGCATGGCTCTTAAGGTTTACTTAGGACAAGAACTGTTAAGTACAAAGATAGCTAAATTTGGAATAACTTAATATTCCAAATTGAATAGATTAGTACATAAAATATATATAAAAAAAAAAAACGTGCATGAGATCTCAGCCGAAAAAAAATTGCTGCACAGCAAACTGGAGTAAAAAAAAATTCATGCAGCTTGAGAATCCCCCACCCCCCCCCATAACTTTTCTAATGGTCCGTCCCTAACTATGCTGGCATTCAAGGCGTCTCTGTAGGTGTTCACATTGGCTTTGCCCCTCGAGGCTAGAAAAATGGGAAAGACAAAAAGACCTGGAAACCAGCTGACTCTTCCGCTACCATTTTTCAAGTCCCACAAAAAAGAACAAACATTTCTCGATGCGGCGCGTAGCTTGATCGGAAATCAACATTGACAGATAGTTGAACTGTGATGAGAAATGATTGGCTAAGAGCTTGCTAATTGTAGGAGAGGCGGGGCTTCAGATTCACGAACGACAGACGGGTATATTTTTTGAAGTGCTATTTTCTCGCTTTCGATTTTCAATCAAAATAGAGTTTAAAAAAGCTCCACTCAAGAGAAATTTATTGGATTTGTGCGAAATTGTCACAAAATGTCAATTGATATCTCAGCTGCAAAACGTGTCGGGGAATTGGGAAATTCTAAAAAGAGAGCTCTTGACGACGTTTCTCGCATATCTACTCGGATTATTTTTCGCCTTTTCACGGAAAGCATGATAACTTTTGAACTAAATCGAATTTGAAATTCCCCGACCCTTTTTGTAATACGATTCCTCTGAAATACAACAAAGCAAACAGATTTTTAAACTTTAAAATATTTTCGGAGTCAGAGCTTCTGAAAGCCATCTCACTAGATCGGAGAAACGGATGGCGGAAAATTCGAGATTTTCAAAGAACTCAAAACTTTTTAAGTATTCTTGTAGCCAATTTTATAAGCTATAAAATGGTACATGAATGATTTATCTACGATGTTCCTCGAGGCGCTACATAATTTAGACTGGAAACGCACCCTGAAGGTATCCGGTAACCTTAGGCCATCCCTATTTTTTTTTCCGTTTCTCATCGGTGTGGTTTTTCAAAAATTGGTCGGTCGGTCGGATCGGGTGAGAAAAAAAAAATTGTGATAAAATATCCGCGGAGAGACTGGAACTAATAAGGCGCGGTTGCACAGGCGAGGTTACAAACCAACATGGACGACGAACCATCGATGTCGTCGTCCGTATACGCTACAAACATGGAATTACAAATGCACCGCCGAAACTATTGTGTAACCTACCCTCGAGCATGAGCTTCCATGAGTTGCTCTAGGGTTTCTTCACCCCCACCCCTCCCCCCAATTTTTTTTTCATTTCTACAAAAAGCCACAAAAATGGGTCGGTCGGATGATGAGAAACGGAAAATAAAAAAGGGATGGCCTTAAGATAATAAAATTATATTTATAATGAATATGTAGCAAATAGGTAATATGTATAATATATATAATATGTAGTAGTGTACAAAGTAGTAGTAATAAGAGGGTCTGAATGGGGTTAACTACAGTAAACAGTAAATTTTATTTGACCCATAAATTACAAAAATAATACATGAGAATTTCAAATTACATAAATGAACAAACAAAATTGGGTACAGGAGATGCAAAAAAACCATAAGGGCTTGTCAAAGCTGGACCTCCTTGTTTAAATAGATGACAAAAACGTTAGAAAAATGCAGGTCGGCAAGGCACACAAGTACAGGACGTGTACACACATGCAGAAAACAGACAAACAAAGAATATATGGATGAGAGCGTGAGAGATAATAAATTATTATTATAGATACAATAGAAAAGAACACAAGTGGTTTAGTAATTATCAACAAAAGACTTCTTTAGATGTTTTTTTAATAAAGACAGATTTAATGATTTCATTGGTTCGTCTATTTGATTCCAGACTTTAACTGACTACTGACAAACGGCCTTCAAAATAACTGACAACTGACAAATAACTGACAACTGACAACTGACAAAAAACGGACTTATAGAAACAGACTTGTACACCAAACCCACTGACAAACACCAGTACCTTCTTAAAACGTCTTGTCACCCCGGTCACACTAAATACTCTATCCCGTATAGCCTTTCACTTCGCCTTCGCCGCATTTGCTCTTCGGACGATAGCTTTAAGAAACGCACTAATGAATTAATAACATACCTTAACAAACGCGGATATAATCTTACTTTCCTTAAGACACAAATACAACGTGCATCTAACGTTTCTCGCACTGATGCTTTACACTGAACAAACCCAAGCCAGATGCAGACCGTATTCCTTTTATCATTACATATAATCCAGCACTACCTAACATCTCATCAATAATTCATACACACTCTAACATTCTCTATTCATCTAAACGTTCCGAAATAATTTTCAAAAATCCTCCCTTAGTAGACCCCTTAGTAGCCCACCGCCGCTGTAATAACATAAGTGACATTTTATTAAGAGCTCAGTTACCTAACAATACTAACACCTCTCCATTGCCACCCGGCTCTTATCGCTGCGGTAAAAACTGCATTACCTGCCCTTACAGGCATGTTGTAAACCGCGGACTGGACTCAAACTAATATGGACTGGACTGGACTCAGATAACGCGGACTCAGATAACGCGGACTCAGAAAACGCAGACTCAGAAAACGCGGACTCAGAAAACGCGGACTCAGAAACGCGGACTCAGAATTCGGCTCGTTTTGACAGTAGATAAACATTCTTGGTATACAGAAAAACACTTCGACATTGTTGCTGAGATTTTTCCTTGACGAATACCTAGTATTTTCGTAGTAATTCAAACTAATTTTATCTCCCTTTTTGAGGCAATAGATAGTGCAGACTGCAAAGAAAGAAAGGCTGCAAAGAAAGAAAGAACTTGAAAGCAAACTGCAACTGGATGAAATCGTGATGTCTGTCGCATACCAACAGAGATAATTACCGATAAGCTTTTTAGAGGTGACAGGATCAATTAGCAGATCAGTCCGGTAACACTATCAACTTGGTACAAGAAACCATTGAGCCGTCAACTGTGTTGGCGGGAATATAACCTCCAAGGTAACGGAAAACTGGCTTGCTTTGATTTTTATAGTATTTGTATGAAATCATGTTACTGAATTTGACTGTATAGATCACGAATAGAAGTATATATAATAAACAGAAAATACTCCCAGGACTTTGCGTTAGCCTGAGGAAATCAGACGCCTCAAAGCTAACTTTACGTGCGTGTGATACGCCGATGACAGGTTTACTTATTTTAACAAGAGCCCATCTGGGCTTTCACTCGGGCCACATGAGATTGAAGATGAAATACACTTTCATTTGAAATCCTCTTAGTAATAACCAAAGGGAAGAATTATTAGCAGTCTTTAGGAGTGGCCGGTAGCGCGGTGACTTTCATTCTCTGCTCCCCTAGTATATATATACATGTATGTAATTTAATATTTTTGTTTTCTCGTATGTAAATTAAAGTAGTTGATCTTTTATTGAAAACACTACTTATTCATGTGTGTATGTATGTTCAGACTACTATCGTGCAGCTAGCTAGAGTCTTGAGATATCTGTCAGCAACTCGCAGCTAGTTAATAAATTAGTACTGTTCAGACCTAGTAACTTAGTAGGTTTTACTTTTTGTTTTTCCCTCTTCTGGTTTGTTTCTATCTCTAAAGAGGGCATGAATGGGGTTAACTGACTACTGACAAACAGCCTTAAAAATAACTGACAACTGACAAATGACGATTTTTTTACTGACAACTGACAACCGAAAAATAACTGACAACTGACAAATTTGGTTTTTGTGGGTCAAACATTGTAAATTTTCTCTAGTAATGATTAACTAGGGCTAACTGACAACTGACAAATGGCCAACATTTTAACTGACAACTGACATGTAGACCCCCCCATTCAGACCCTCTCTAAAAGATAGAAATTTGGTCTATAACTGCCCTTGGCGCAAGTGTTTCGTAATCGCAAATAATTGACCGCCAAAGTGCTCAATTGAAATTTCAACCAAAATATTAAAACTGTGCGAACAACTGCTACTGACTGGTGTTTGGCGATCCTCGTTATCCATGATGGCTCAATTGACGTACAATACACCCGGTAGTTGTCATCGATGGGCTTTTAGCGCGCTAGATTCTATTCAAGCTACCTCGCTAGGTAGCCTGGAACTTCAAAGTATTCCACCGACCACTAGCTAGCTAATCACCAGAGCAGAAAAACTGTTCAGACTAAAGAAGCTCGCTACCTCCTGTGGTTAGCTAGCTAGATTTACTAGCCTGAACACGGCCACACGTTTACAATTTAGTCTGCAGGTCCGATAAAACTGCAGGTTCCAGTCGTAAACAGTCCGAGTTTGACCAAAGTGAAACGATCGAGCTGCTCGCGTCCGTAGATATATATTTCTTCGTTTGCACTTTTGACATGATATAATTCTTCAAATGGCACCATTGTTTTATTTCTTATGTTTAATAATACAGTTCTCAGCTGTAAATAAAATAGAACATTCTATGGAAGATTTCTTGTCCTAAAGTTTGGAAACGTAACACATGCATTTGACGCTAGAAAGAGTACTCGCAAGGTCAATTTACTAGTGGCAGTTTACTAGTTTGCACTATCGGCTGTTATGGAATGGAAACATACTTTCACAGCTTAATATGTAGTATGTCGATTGGTCAGAAGGATATCTTGTTTAAATGCTACGGTCCTTTCGGCATCAGGAAATTTTTAAACGGGAGTTTTCGTACAGTATTTCAAGCTATGCTGTAGTGCGAGTTCAGTTACGCCACAAATGTCGGTGAAACTAATACCGTGTTCATTATTATCGGTTTTCTCTATGGGTTCTCATGTATTCAATAATTACTTAATTCTGGAGCTTCATATTTATGTCGATTGGTCACAATGAGTTCCTCTTTCAGTTTTTCCCTTTAGTTTGGACATTAGGGATATATCCTTGGAGATTTCGTACAGTTTAGCGACCGTTGTGTCGAAAGTAGAAACGTTCGTTTGTCATGAAAGTGCGTAAACAAACTGTCACAAGCGGTTTCATAGCAGCTCGATGTTTGACTCCCATATAGTCGATGATAACGTATATAGCTTCATATGTACGTCGATTTCTCACAAGGATTTCCTCTTTCAGTTTTCCTCTCTCTTTGCTGGCAGTTCATGCTTCTTGTTCGGGTAGTTGCCCCACTGAGCCGTAACCACAAAACGAGCACAGCATTTCAGTTGGCATACACTGCGTACATCTGCTTAACTAATTAGATTTGTAAAAATCTTAGCGGATCATGTAAATATTCCGCTTGGCTCAAATATGAGGGTTTCTGCCGTCAAAGTTCATTTTTTGTTTCAGTTTTCCCCATATTAGCAGACTTGTATAATGCCTCGAGCTCTCCGAATCCAGTAGAAAGACTCTGGTTATTCTGTCGTAAAACATGGACCTGACCCAAATTTAGGTTGTATTGCATCATTGCCCACGATGGAATAGATTTCTGACAATGACTATTTGAAATTGATATCTCCTTGTCTCGCCTAGTCTGAGCTTTGAATTTTCTTATCTGAGCGCGCCTGAGGAAATCTAACCTTTGTTTGCGTGACCAGCATAGTGCAATCTGATTGGTTCGAATTTGACCTTTAACGCATGCGCAGAAGCCGTCTGACACTGATTAAAAATAATAATAATAACCACTTGCATTTTCAGACTCGGCGCTGCCACAGGCAGGGACTGATCTGCTAATTGATACTGTCACCTCTAAAAAGCTTATCGGTAATTATCTCTGTTGGTATGCGACAGACATCACGATTTCATCCAGTTGCAGTTTGCTTTCAAGTTCTTTCTTTCTTTGCAGCCTTTCTTACTTTGTAGTCTACACTATCTAATGCCTCAAAAAGGGAGATAAAATTAGTTTGAATTACTACGAAAATACTAGGTATTCGTCAAGGAAAAATCTCAGCAACAATTGTCGAAATGTTTTTCTGTATGCCAAGAATGTTTATCTACTGTCAAAACGAGCCGAATTCTGAGTCCGCGTTTCTGAGTCCGCGTTTTCTGAGTCCGCGTTTTCTGAGTCTGCGTTTTCTGAGTCCGCGTTATCTGAGTCCGCGTTTTCTGAGTCCAGTCCAGTCCACATTAGTTTGAGTCCAGTCCGCGGTTTACAACATGCCATGGTATTATGGGTGCAATCAGAACACAGGTCTCGAGAGGTCCGTGCCACGCGGAGATTGGAACAAGATGCCAGGAGGTCATTTCGTTTCAGTTTTTAGCCAATGAATACCTGACTCTATATAAACTGAATATTAAATTCCACCTTTTGTTGAATATTAGCCTAGCTTGGGCGAAAACGTGTGTCTACGAGTTAGGATAAACGACAAGAAACAAGATGAGCGAAGGTAAGCTGGCTACCAGTTTAGTTTGACATGAATTACCGTACAGCTCGGTGAATTTGTTCTCGTTTTGTGAACTTCTCATCGACTTTGAATTAATGTGCGTTACATTAATTATGCAACGTAAATTTGGAGGCAGATGGGGCTTGTCAACTGGCGATTTAATATATGAGAAACTGATCCGGCTTCAGTTTAAGAAAATGGAGTTCGGATATTGGGCTTGTGAACATGTGAAAACCGTGGGTTTCATATAATTCTAAGGTAGGTTTAAACTTATTTCTCCGTGTGATCGACGTGATCGAGTTGAGTAACCTTGAGTTGTTATGTCTTCCCCGCGATAACTCTTTACGGTCTTTACCGATGCATTGGGAATAGTTATATCCGTAACGACTGAATCACTCCTGACCCTGTCTACCTTATGTAAGTCGTTTGTGTGAAACAAAACGTTCATTCCCCTAGGTTTTACGGCGCACAAGCGGGCCACTTTGTGTAAACTGTTTAAAATTAATGGACTGTTTCGCCGACGCCGGCCTTTTCGTCTATGATTTCATAGCAATGACATTCAAAATAAATTTATATCACCGGCCTACGGCAGATAATAACAACAACAAGATACACATATAAATACATAAACAGCAAAACAGCAGCAATATTTATTTGTGCTTTTCGCTTAGAATTACTGAATCACATAACCAGTACGAGTAGCAGGTAGCAAGTCTAACTGAATTTTAATGACACCAGGGAAATTTGTAGTTTCAAAAACACTCTTGAATTGAAATCAGATAACTCATGGGAGGATTTACGGGGAAAGGGGGGGGGGGGGGGGGGGGGGGAGGGGTGGCCGCTACAAGTTGTGATATCCATTTGTTTTATTTTGTCACTATTTTACTGTAAAATGTACTCCGCTACCTCGAACAATTTTTCGTTTCTCTTGCCAGTTCGTGATAGCGGGGTCCTACTGTAGTTTCAAAAACAATCTTGAATCAAATCAGTGTAACTCACGGAAAGATTTAGGGGGGGAGGGGGGTGTGGATTGGGTAGCTAGCCACCACCCCCCCCCCCCTTTTTTTGGACTGGCATTTTCCAACATTTTCCAATATTTTACAGGGGCAATGCATGTTGACAGACAGACAGACAGTATTTTATTTGGAGTTTTGTACGAACGTGTACATCAACTTGAATCCAAATATTTTGTACAGTATAACTAAGATTGTTTTCCTTATCTCTAAGAGAAAAACAGTTTATGTATTTCTCTACTATGTTTTGCAGTTTAGGTGGAGGATCTATCATTAAGAGTAACAACTGATCGTCTGACATTCTTTTTCGATTGATATTAAGGGAGCTAAATAGAGCTAATAATTCGTTCCTCAAGTTGTTATATAAAGGGCATTTAACAAGAAAGTGCCTTTCATCTTCAGTCTCATTGGGGCACTGAAAACGAGTTCTTTCTTCACGTTTTTTTATAACCACCTGGGTATCTGCCCTTTTCTATTTCTAGTGAATGATTGCCAGTATTCGACACGAGTTCTGATAAATAGCCTTCAAAAGAAAATGTGACTTTAAAAAGGCGGTATGTTCTCAATTTATTCTTCTGGTTAGGGTCGCTCCTATTGGCGTTATGTAGATCCCCCAGCCAGACTTGAAATTCTATATAATTAATCCTTTGCTTAATTTTTAGTAGGTTCGAGGTTAGGTGGACATCATTTAACTCTTGGTCCAACCAGATATTTCCAAAACCAATTTGGGTTAGCATGTCTTTGATTTTAGTGTTCCAAAAAGCTTTTTCGGGTCTCTGATTCATGTCAGAGTACATATCACAAGAGATTTTTGGTGGAGAAGCTAATCAAATTTCGGATAAAAACTGGTTTCCTTATTTGAGCACAGCCGAAAGTTACTCAGAAAATAGATATCGCCATTCTTGACTCCCTTAATTGGTTTGTGTGCAGTTAAACGTGACTTAGACCACAAAATCCGCAAATCAAAAACACGGCTCCAAGTTTAACAGAAACTGAGTATAATGAGTGGATGTGGTTAAGGTTAAAGCCTTTCATCAATTTCAGCTTAGAAAAGATGACTACAATGTTTCGTTAACGAGTTATAAAGGTTAAAATATGCAAAATATATATCTTTATTTCTCTTTACATGATAATCATGTTTTCTAAGCGTGGCCTAAAACACTGGTGGTAGAGGAATATTTCAGCAGGGTTACTTTCTCTTTTTGCGTTATCGTCGAAACCGCATTTCACTTAAATGATTTTCTCTAATTATGACGTCATCGATCACGTGATACGACAATCATCCACTTAAGAAATTTAAGGAAGTGGATATTAGTATTATGGAGTGATTAGATTTTGTTTAAACTGCTGTTGCTGTTAGAAACATTTATTTACGGTAAATATATTTTCCGTCATGCTTGAGCACCAAACCACCCACCCCCGTCCCCCCTTCAAAAATCCTGTATTCTCCCCTGATAACGTTTTAGTATACAGCAACAGTTAAAACCCGCTTTACGGACATTAGTATATTATACGGAGACCTTGTTATTACGGACAGTATTTTAGGTCCCTCTTAAGCCTGGTTTTAGCCTGTGAATGAGGCTCTAAAGGGAGAGGGGAGGCGGTCTGGGGAGGGGAGTGGGGAGAAGAGGGGAGGGGAGTGGGGAGAAGAGGGGAGGGGAGGGGAGGGGAGGGGACTGCGACCGGGACGACCCAGTTTCCATATGGCCGTCCCAGTCGTCTCAAACGAACTGCTCAGACGCCGCCATTTTAAAAGCATAAGATTTGCTATGAACTCTGGGATATCCAAGTGTATTCTGGGATATGTTTGGGTCGTCCCGGTCGTCTGAGGGTAGTTTCCATATGATTGCCTCAGTTCGTTGTCGGTCGTCCCAGTCGTCGGGATAGAACTCAATTATATCGGGACGCCCCGGTTGACCGAGTCGTCCGAGTCGTTTGCGATCGCCTCGTAGTGTTTCCATATGGTCGTCCCGGTCGCCTGAACATATTTTTAGACGACTCGGACGATTATATGGAAACCAGGCATTAAATTGATCCACTTAATACGGACACCGTTAATACGGACAACGGAGACATTTCCCCCGCCCATCTAATACATTCTCACACCAATTAAGTTAACCTCGTTAAACCGGAAACAGAATTTCAGCAAAGTTAGTAGGGTTTTAAGCAAACATTTTGCTGAAACCCGCTGTAACTTGGTGCTGACACAAGAAGATACTGTATAGGTTTTTTTCCGAATTTTATTCAAGATTTACGTTGTACATGGAAACTAAAAAAGAGCTGGCTGACTGGCATGTGGAAAGCTTTCCTTAAATAATTCACAATAAAAGTAAGAAAGGGGTACTTAAAATGCACTATATTCCAATATGTGCCTATACCAGTACTCACTAATCCAGACCCGTCACACCACACACACTCATCACTGCCAAAAAGTAGAGAGACTAACCTTTGTTTGAGACCATATGGCAATATGATGGTTGGAGAGACTACTAAACTGCAGTCAACAAAATTAACAGTTAGTTGAAAAATGATTATAACCAGGTCACTTAATTATTATAAGTAATACCATGGCATGAGGGGTATTAGTGATTAAATTGCCCCGCGAGCCGATGGAAGATTTCAAGGGCACCCAACGAGTACTTTTTGAAATTCGTTTGAAGCCAGTTGTCTGCATCTTATCTAGCCATTTTAAGGCGCCTACTATGTCTTTTGACGTATTCTAGAAAGCTATTAGCTGTTCGGATTTTCTAGGTGGAAATCGCGTCAACCGAAAATACTATGGCAAAATATTCCCGGCCTACGAATTTGTTAGTAGTCTAGAACATAACAATAATTTTCTAGCCCAAGTAACTTCATGTTGCAACGTTTTGTGGAGGTACGAATTTTTTAGGGATTCTTTTTTCCTGTTCTGACTCTATTGATCAGACGAATTGGGACGTACGAATATTTTAGGTAAAACCTTTTAGTCTCCCTTTTCTTCCATAATTTTCTAGGGATTGAAAACAAATTTTCTAGCCAGCATTTCATAAAAAAATTTCTAGGGACAATTTTGTCAAATCCGAAAATTTTAGCCTACCTTACTCTCCCGAACAGCTTTTTAACCGAAACTTCGTTGGGTGCCCTTGAATATTTGTGCGGCGGAGGGACTTTTACAAATCCTCCCGAAGCTCGATGGGCAATTTAATCACTAATACTCCGAATTGTCATGGTATAAGTTTGTAATACTATGATCGCCGAGGAAGGGAACTTTATTCGTATATTTGAGTTTAGTTGGCGAGGTCACGGAACAATAGGCAGCAGCGACACTTCGCGGTCGTGTCCTGTGTTTTGAACAAAGAACATGCAGCAAAAGCATTAGACTTTCTCAAAGCTTAAGTCCTTCTTAGCCCCCCGCACGAAGGACTTTTCCCACTTGCAGCGCGCCAAATTTACCGGTCGATTTTTCAACCGGAGGCGTGACTTTTGACGTACCAAGATCTGCCCAATCACAAAGCGTCAATTCTTCAGGCATTGTATGTTGACCTGTCAAGTCAGTCGACCGTGGATGTGGTATTTACAATTTGAGTGTACTCGGAAAGAGTTTGTCAAAGGCGCGAAATGCAAGCTCCGCCTCTGAAACGTGTTTTCGCGCCAAAACATAATCCCCCGATTCAATTTTCTGCAAGTCATCGCTTCAGTACCCAGTGACTCGGCGAGTTCGACTTGGAGCAAGTCTACAAAAGCTACCAGATACGAAGATAGATGAAAAGCGATTTGAAGAAATTTAATCAATATTCGTTTTAGAGCGTTTTTTTGTTTCATTCGAACTAGAGCTGTCTTAAAAATAGCGGAACGCTTCGTATTTGTTTCCGAACAGGATGTTGTAAAGATAAGGGAGGAAATAGTTCCTAAAACACTAAAAGCACGCGTTGGAGTGCTAAAACTGCGAAAACAATCGTTGAAAAATAAGTATATATATATATGAATAAATGCAAAGCAAATGACGTCATAAATTAACATTTTGGTAAACTGCAAAAGGACTGGGACCGAGTGTGTAAATTTTAAGTGAATTTATTAACATTCATAACTGATTTTATTTTTAAATGAACCCCATCGCAAGAAAGATTAAATCGAAATGGGTATGTTTAACGAGTTTCTAGATGTTTGGGTAAAAAAGAACTGAATAGCAAGTATTTAAAAATCACAGAAATAAGAGAGAGCAGTACCCGAGGCGATCATGGTAAATCATTCGGAAGTATCGTTAATTCGCCTGGTATTATGCTGTATCAAGAGAGTATTAGTAAGAGAGGGAATCTTCAATATGCGCGCCGGTGCAATAATGTCGAATAAAATTTATGTTAGTAACCGGAAGCAGTTGAAGCAAAGTGGGCGGGTGCACGCTTGCGACAACTAAATAAATGGCGATAATATTTTCGCGCCATTTTTTTAGTTGTCGCGCGCGCGCCCACTTTGCTTCAGCTGCTTCCGGTTACTAAAAATAGATTTTATTAGGCATTATCATCGCACAGATTCCCTCTCTTAATATTGATCAGAAGGCTTGTCATTGTTATGTTCTGATTAACTATTTCAAACACGAGTCTTTTTATCAGAGGTTCCAAATATTGAGAAAACAAAGGAAAGAGCCTTTCTTTGTCGTTCGTACTTCTTCACTCCTTACTAAAGTTTCTCAGAATTCTTTCTCAAAGTCACGTGACTTTTGGTTACTGCTGGCCAAATATAGTGAAGGCTCGTATTGTTTTTGAGATATCTGGAATCCCCTGATGAAAGACAAACAATGAGTGTTTGAAATGTCTTCTCTTGCGAATGGCAAAACAGAAAAGTTACATACGCTTCTTTTCAAACATCATTAGCAAGTATTATTTGCCGTTTGACTGTTGTATATAATCATTCCATAGATGGCTTATTATTCATTTTTGTTGGCAGTGATTTCAATTAGCTTCCTCAGTAGTGTAGTGGCCAAGAGTTAGTACAAGCAGTCGGAAGGGTCGAGATTCGAATTCCAGTGGAGGCCGCACACTTTGTCATTCTATGTCGTTCTTTATTACTCTTCACTCCTTACTTGTAGTTTAACAGTACAGTATAAGTGGTTCATGAATATGATGATTAAGTACTGTTTGATAAACGAGCAGCAGTGTTTTATCAGGTTTTATACCTGATGAAACACGTGCTGCGAGTTTATCAAACGGCGTCAAAAACTTATAATGGTTACTTAATGAACCATTGAACCTTTGTATTCACAACGCCATGCAAAATATTCGAGTAATCACCGCCTGCGATTACGAACATCTCAAGGGAATGACATGAATAAATTACCATACTATGTTTTTGAAGCGGCGTTTCGCAATGCTGAAAGCATTGTGTGGCAAAGAACAAGCTTGGGCAAGACGCTGCACTTGAAGGATTTGGTGTCGTGGTTGACATCGATAAAGTTCAAGACTTGGAAAGCGATGTGACTGACATGACAGCAGACTCTAATGTTTTGACTCCGGCACAAAATATGAAGAGGATGTTTGTAAGTTTAATGCACGTTTTTTATTATTTTACGGCTTTGATTTTGTTTTAATAATTGGAACTAAACAGTGGCTCGGTAAACAAGTAATGGTATAGTTGGAGAACTTCATTTTAAAAATATTATCTGTGTATCTCGGTGGTCTGCTGATATTAGTAAATTTAGTGCAAAATGTATTACCTAGGTACTTTTTGTTCCGTGTACTTTTTGCTATCTTTGGGTCTATCAGTGAATTCTTAATTAGGATGAAACTTTATATAAAATGTCATGTTCATTAGTATTCTTTATATAAAACGTTCATCCTAATTAGCAATTCGATGAGAAAGCTGAAACATCAATAGAAATTCCAAGAGGTGCAAGGTGCTTATCCATTGTCTCAATCATTAACTCCGTTTCCCCCTGGGACAGAATTCAAATCCATCTGCGGGCTTTTTAGAACTGATGATGAGATTTTATCAGGAAAAAAGGAGCATGCACGTGACTGATTTGCTTCATCTGATTGGACATGCTCATTAATTATTCATGAGTTTTTGAAGAAATATTGATCACGGCCAGTGTTGGAAAGTGCATCAAACACTAGTACGTTTGGAACTGAAGTTTCATTGGATGTCAAATTGCATCCACCTGACGCCGGAAGCTTCGAACAAGCGTTTCACTGGGTAACCAGACCCGAGCATGTTACCAAATACAGTCCCTCCTGAAGAATCGTGAATTATTAATGAGTTTGAGTAGGTCATTTCAACAAACTTTAGGACAGGACTAGAAGTCGGAAGCATTCATGAGGTTGAAGGTTCGAGACACGCTACGTACGCGGCTGATGTTATTTCCATCTTTTCCTTCATTTTTATTCATGTGAAGCCATCCCTGTGATGTAATCCTTGTCATTTAGTTAAAGATCAGTGTTTGAACTTGACGGAGCGATCTTGATCTGGTGTTTCATTGGCTATCAAGATTCAAAATGAGATGACCCGATTGGCTGTTGATCTCATTAATTATTCATGCCCTTGAGAATAATACCGTATACACGACTTTCATAATAACCGCCTCCTAATTTGCATAATTTGGAAGATAAATATGTAGGGGAAAACCAATGCTACTACATGAAAGATCACATTAAAACTAGTAATTGTTTTGAGTTTTAGAGGAATGTGGAAAATTGCTGTTGAGCTATGAGCATTTGTAATGCAGAAAAATATGAAAGCGAGGCTATAAAGGCCTACGTCGTTTTTCTCATACAAATCTCTAATTTCAACTGGCTGTAACTTCATTGCTTTATAAGCTACAGCACTCAACTTTCATAAGTTCGCTTATGTCGACATGCTCTTTACATGGCAATGTTCATATTTTCTATACATGTGGATAAACTACCGAAACGGGAAATCACATATGCAAATTAGGAGGCGGCCATTATGAAAGTCGTGTATTTATGACGTCGCTCTAGTGGCAAATAAACAAACTTGTCATTTGTCGACTTACTACAACAACAACTTTATTACCATAAACGATAAAGTAAAGAGCTGATTCATATATTCATAGATTCATGTATACTGTTCTATGCATTATTGTACTGAGTATTTGTCTATTCTTATTATCTATTCGTCTCTAACGTACTATTTTATCTATTGCAGTCTGTTTGTCAATTTGTAAACAGTAAAGTCTCGTTTTCACTCTCGACATAAGAATAAGATACGCACAAGCAACATACGCTGACGCAGTAATGCACTGATCATTAGCGGTACTTGTTCTTATCTAACACCTATGAGCAGAACAAGTACCACTAATGATCAAAACGGTACATGTATGTTGCTTATAGCAGATTTCGTATGGGTGGTACAAACTATGGCACTGACTACAGCACAGCTACCGTACGGCATGACGTGACGTTGAAATGGTTTCCCATTGTTTTTGTCTTGCTGACCAATCAAATCACAGAGTTACAGTACAGCACGGCCATGTCGTAGTTTGTCCCACTCATACGAAATCTGCTCTATGCTTGTGTCGCTTGTAAAAACCAAGCATACATTACCGTAAGTGGCCCTTTTAGCTTATTAAAATACCGCGCATACCTTATGTCCATCGATATGTTTTACAAGAAATTGTCTATTTCCCATAGACCATTGCAAGTGCGGTCCTGGCTATGCCACGCCCACAGCTGCCATGTCGGGACCACTTGAACAGATCGTGTACCTTCCGTGTATATACAGCAACACGGCGATCAAGAAACCGGACTATCTGTGTACCGTGGATGTCGATCCCAAGTCTCCCACATACAGCCAGGTAAGTGACACGCACCGCGGCAAAACGTCACGCGCATGCGCTTTTAATGAGCCCAGCGCGCGCGTGTCTCCCCAGTTTCCCGCAAAACTAAAAGAAAACAGAGGCAATCACCCCTGTTTCTATTTGTGGGTTGCAACCCAAACCCCGGAGGTTCAAATAACAAAGACGTGGCCGCCATGTTGGATGAACTAACAAGAGAAGCTAACGAGGAATCTTTTGTTATTGTCATCCAACATGGCGGCCATGACGTCACATGCAACCCAGCAATATTTAGGTACGAATGTCTCGCAAAATAACAAGAAAACTACTTAAAAGCTAAACCTAAGACTTTAAAGTGCAAGTATCATGACAAAATAATAAAAAAAAGTGTACTATTGTCGGTTTGTTTCTAAAAAAAGTATTAATCTTGCAGATTTTGTCAAATGTCTGACGTTTAATTAATCCCTAATTGTGGATCCTGTGACGTCATAAGATGAATCAACTCTCTCCCAAGAGAAAACTACTATAATAAAATCCTGTAGCTTTCAATTGTGACATCACAAGATGAATCAATCTCGCAATTCGGGTAACTTTTATTCTAGTTGAATTGCTGCTCCAGTCTCTCGAAGAAAACTAATTTAGATAACTGAAGTATATTAGACATTCGAGCTTTGAGTTCAAGCTACAGACAAACAGAGTTCATAAATCGAAAGTGTGTGTCACGCTTGGTAATCACCTAAAATTTGAGTGATATATTGAACAGTTCTTTTATAAGAGCAAGAGCTGTCACTCGGCCAGACATTCTCAACATAATCTCTATTTAGGCCAAAATGCGTAGTTCCCAGTTATCTTAAAGGAGCAGTGTCACGATTAGTATTCATGCCCAAAGTTTTGAAAATGTGTCAGGCGGACAAGAAATCAAAAGATAGTGGCAGAAGTAAAAGTCCGTGAGTAATCCGCTTGCATCGGCGTATTTGCACGATATCTCGAGCCGAAATTGCTTTAAAACTATACTTCAGTATTATATGGTTAGGTTTGATGTTATATTTTTATAAAGCAACATTTTATTTATTTCAATCGAAAGGGAAATTCGCAGCGGCGCGTGACATAGCGTGATTTTGCCATTGTCTATAACAACCAATCAGAATCGTGACACTGCTCCTTTAATTGAGGTAACGACCCGGAAAAAAAACGATAAATTGTTTTAACAAGAAAAAGATAAAAAAAAAAAAAAAAAAACTGTCTGGTAGAAGAAAGGAAATCAGTGCGAAAGGTTGAGAAGAAAAAAGAAAATAACAGAAAATGAATTACGAAAATAAATACTACACATGCAGATGAGTTGCACGCGCACATGTACGTAACGGAAAAGGTGACAGCATACAACAGAAAGACGACGTGTAGCGTGCACGCGGAGATGTAACGGAATTTAAAGTTTGAAATTGAATATTATTCGCGTTACGGCAACGAATGAAACTGATCGTCAAGATAATTTGGAAAATCAGAAATTCCCATAAACGCAATAATAAATGTAAAGGACAGGACATCTGGCGTTAAACAGCCAAACAAAATCGAGCAGGCCGATTCCTCACGTGTTCCTCACGTGTTCCGCACGTTGGTGCACCGGTCGGGCGGGCGGTCAGACAAGAACATCAAAGCAAAATTTCACTCTTATAAACTACTTGCGATTTTGAGACGCCGATACCGAATTATATTGTCGGCCAGTTGGGAGAAAATATATTTCGTATTCTGAGACGCCAATACCATGTTATATTGGCGTCTCAAAAGTAAACAAAATCGTCAGTGAATCGTGATACCATGCTATACGTATGGTGCTCCGTTCGTGCTGGCCTTCGGCCCGCCCTGGAGCTCCGCTGTTATCATAAATTGTTATTTCGCATCAGATTTGGGCTCCTTTACCGTGTATGGGAACACAGATGACGTAAACCAAAGAAGACAAAAACTCAAAACAATTAACTACAGCAAAACAATACCGGACAATACAAAGAACCCTAACACCAATACAATACATCTGAGAGTTGGGGTGGCGCAGTGGTTAAGCACTTCGCCTCTCACCACAGGTAACCCAAGCTCTGTAAGTGGCTTTATTTACTAACATTTGTATGGATTTCTTTTAGTCACTAATATTGAATAAAAAGCGACAATACTTACAGCATGTGTTTATTTGTCCATGCGCTGTGTCTAGCTGCAATTTCAGCGTTTTTTGGCAAGTTTTGACCCCAGCAGTTCTGCTAACTGTATACTATTGGTATACAGAACTCCTGGGGTCAAAACGTGCCGAAAAATGCTGAAAATGCAACTAGAGACAGCCCATGGACAAATAAACACATGCTGTAAGTATTGTCGCTTTTTATTCAATATTAGTGACAAAAAAATCCATACAAATGTTAGTAAATAAAGCCACTTACAGAGCTTGGGTTACCTGTGCTCTCACCTATGGCCCGAGGGTCAATAGGACGTTTGCATGATGGCGTCACATAGTACAACTACCAGAACTCTTTGCGCGGATTCTTTTGTTCCTTTAATTTGGACCATTATCTTGGAATTCTCAAACGAGTTGAGAAATTTGAATGAGAAAGAGAATTTGAAAAGGATTCTGGTAGTTGTAGTAAAATGACGTCATAATGAAAATGTCCTATTGCCCACTTTAGAAACGAGTAGGGGAATGGGGCGAGTTCTGTTTCGCAAAGGTGCTTGGGATCGTTACTGGGGACAGTTAATTGCGATATTTGCCATGTTTCTTTGTATTCTGCAATTAGGGTGTCCCCAGTAACGATCCCAAGCACCTTTGCGAAACCGAACTCGCCCCAGACCCCAACTCGTTTCTAAAGTGGACAATTCCCGGATCCGGCGCCATATGTGAATTTAGTTTGTTGGTATCTCGCCTTTGCTCCGAGGTTTTTCTCCAGGTCCTCCGGTTTTCCTCCCTCCACGCAAACCGACACGTTAAATTCCAATTCGATCTGTGGATTATCCGGGTCCTGGCTTTGATCAGCCACTATGGTTGTTTCAGGTCCCGTTAGAAATTCAGAGTTTCAGTTTTACACGATGTACGAGCGAACATTTCCCACGCGGCGTAACTGCAGAATTAATACCCTGCTACTTCAAATGCTCACTTGAAAGTGTAAAAATCTCCATTATAGCTCAGGTGTATCGTATCTAGACTCATTCTATGAATGATTTGGGGTTGGAAATATATAGGTTTGTTTAATTTTTTGGAGTAGGTTTTACGAGTTTTGTATTAGGATTTGAGAAAATGCGGCAATATAAATGACCATGTGGCGGGGTATTCTGCTGTTACTGAGTTGCGAAGTGGTCAGTCAACGGAGGAATTACAGAAAACCTCGTATTCTTTAGTGAGAATTAGTTACAAGTTTACGTGTGAACCCTGGAACCCTAGCCCTAAAGCCTCGTTGTTTACCTGGGAACTTGTGTTAGAAATGGTAAGTTTTATGGTTCGGGTTTGAGTTAGTTCACATTTGGTTTCAGCCGCACGTTTACCGCTACTTTCCGCCATCTTAAAAGCTGTCAATCACCCAGTCAAATTAGCATATTGTCACGTCAGTACAGTGTAGCGCACAGCGTGAATGCCATGGTAAATTTGAGAGATTTTCGCATGGGATCACGAGCTCAATTCATTCTGTATTTCCTGCAAAAGGCCTCTTCAGCTGGATTGATGACTGCGGCACATTAAAGATAACCGACCTAACTGTGAACCAACTCATTATGCTAATGCCCATCGCTATCTGTCTGCGCAGGTCATTCATCGCCTTCACATGCCTTACATCGGCGATGAACTACACCACACCGGGTGGAACGCCTGCAGTAGTTGCCATGGCGACCCGTCGAAGCGACGTAATCGCCTCATCTTACCCTCGTTCATGTCGTCGCGTGTGTATATCGTGGATGTGGAGAAAGACCCACGTGCTCCAAGAATACACAAGGTAACAAATCACATGAAAGGTGTGTCTTGCGCAGACTCTTTGCATAATTCTGGGTTCCTACTTCCAGTTACATCTTACAATTCGTGATTGTACATCATGCAAGATACAATTCTTGCCTCGTTTTCATTCAACCGGAAGTAGGAAATAATAATTACAAAGGTGTAGTTGAAACCTCCAACTTCCGGTTGCATCGGGAAGCGAGGCTAGAGATGTATCTTGATGTAACCGGAATTGGAAACCCAGAATTATGTAAAAGTCCTATTGATAGGAGCATTCCGCCCAGGCCTTGAAGCCATTTATATATTTGGTATTTATCTTGTATTTATTTTTTATTTTTTTATTTTTTATACTTACTTACTTACTAATTTACTAACTGTTGGCTTAGTTGCTTACGTAGCTTCAGTGATACACTAAATAAATAATTTGTTACAAAAGATGAAGAAATCAGTAGGAATTAAAGCAAGTAAATTTCGCTGAGTAAGAAAACTTACAAATATGTAAATCATTGAGTCAAATGTCAAGAAAAAATACGGTAAAATAGTTTCTACTACAAAATTCCCAGCAATACAAAGTGATTAATTGGCTAATAGTCATTGACCAATATCCATGGGTTTAACGCCCACATAATTTGTTTATCCTCGCACCTGCTGAAGCGAAGTTCCTCTCGTGTTAATCAACCTCTCAAATGTATCCATAACTCGATGCACGTTTATTATTTCCCCCGATATTTTGCCTCGCTCTTTCAATAATATAGTAGCGCAAAATTTAGTCTCCTTCGTAGCCGTTCTAAGGGTCGTCATGCAACGCCACTCCACTGTAGCTAGCGTCAGAACGGGTGCGAAGGAGACTACGCACAATTTGGAGGTTGACAAGACTATTGTTTTCTTGTTCACTCAGATAGTGGAGCCCGAGGAGGTATTTAGCAAGACGGGAGCTGCTGTTCCTCACACTTCGCACTGTCTGGAGAGCGGAGAGATCATGATCAGCACGCTGGGCAAGCCTGATGGTACTGCTAGAGGTACGTTTAACTGTGCAGGAATGCACATACCTCTTCCTTGCCACGCCAGGTAGCGAGATGAGGGGGATCTGCCCTCATGTCCCCCTCCCCCCAATATAATTGTTGGTGCCCTGGAATACATCGGGTGCATGTTCACTGGCTTGTTGGTAGAAGTTTTCGTCTCCAGTACCCATTCTGTCCTATCTTTACACAGGAAGCCTACTTGCTCATTTTCCTTTATAATCTGAGGTGCCTGCTGAGGCTATAACAAATCTACATTTGCTAAGCACCATATTTTATTTGTTTTTAAATGTTTAAATGGTTTTATAGACTGGGATTTTAATTTACTTTTAAGAGAGACATGCACTACTACCATACTAGACATAAGAATGACATTTATCAGTAAGCCTAAATCTCGCAGCTCGTTTGGCCAACATAGCCTTTGTTTTCATGCCATCGAACACTGGAATATGGTGCCTGAGAGCACGAGAAACATCCTAAATCTAGATCAATTTAACCGCTTTATCTAATTAGTTATAGTAGTTATTATTGTTATTGTTATTATCTTTATTGCTATTTTTGAAATCATACTAGTTTTTAACTTTTTGTAGATTTATACACATTTCTATTTTTTTATTTTATTACTCTAATAATACTCTAAAAATTCTGGCTACATGATGAGTTTTAAGAGAGGATTTTTCTAACTGTAGCGTATGTATTATTTGCAAAAAGCACCAAAAACTAGCCCGCAGACTAATGTGAATTCCATTTTTTCGCTTTGGATTAACACTATAATTACTATTTCATTAGTCACAAACAAACACAAATAACATAAACTCTTGACTATGAACTGTTTTAGCGTAGCACAAAGTTAGTTTCTTGCTTTTCTTTGTAAATATACCGCCTCAAGTTTGGTCAGCTACATAGTCAGGTCTAGTTGCACTTATCTATTAAATCAGACATTTACATGTAACCGGAAAAGTCTGATTTTCCTCCAGAATCGGCATGAATATTTTTCCGTACTTTCCGGGCATTTTTTTCCCCTGGCTTTCTGTGAAAGGCTCAGGCATGGTTTGAACATGAAAACGAGGCTACAGATATTTTCTTGAATAGAGTCACTTGAATTTGCTCAAATCCTAGAACAATGGTGGTTAGAACTAATATCAGCGTTTTTAATCGCCCTAATATAAAAAAATGGTAAAATGTCTATCACGTGACCAACCACGTGATCACAAAAAGATGAAAATTAAACTAAAAACGGGGTGGTGCATTTTATATTTTAAGTAACGATTTTGTGTTTATCTGATTACACTTGTGGTTGACTTTAAAGATCAGTCCGGAATGGTTGACCCTGATAAACTGTTAAGGCGAAAATATAGAAAACAGGTCACGTGACCTATTCTTGGAACCATTTTTTTGTCATTTATATCCTCTTCAGTGATAAAGCCAACCATTCCGGACACAGTCTCATTTCCCATAACAAGCTTAACATTTCCAATCGAAAATCTGAAACAAAACAATAACTTCCGCCATCCCATTTTGATTTCTTTGTTTTATCAGCCTTGAGGTCACGTGACCTTCAAAACACCAAAATACCGATCCTTAAATGTTAAGACACACGATTACCGTATTATTCCAAAGTCATAGGGTATTTCATACGTAAATGACAAAGATAGCGAATTTTGAATGTTTTCTCAGAACGGTTCAAAAACCATGCCTTAAGGTGGCTCACCTGGATTTTCCAGGGACGCACCATACCCAGTTTCAACGGCTGATACTCCACTGTCAGAGGACAGTCGGGCTAGCCACTTCACCCATTTACTAGAAATAGAATAAACT
Source organism: Actinernus sp. WN-2022 (assembly GCA_030867875.1). Taxonomy (NCBI): domain Eukaryota; kingdom Metazoa; phylum Cnidaria; class Anthozoa; order Actiniaria; family Actinernidae; genus Actinernus; species Actinernus sp. WN-2022. The sequence goes on along the minus strand of JAOWCC010001501.1, from coordinate 55,422,495 downwards.
TTCCAAAAAATTAGGTTTGTTTGACATCGGTGTTACCATAGCAACACAGCATCAACGTCATATATTTTACATATCATCCATTTCCTCGAAATCTAGACCTAACCATTTAAAACGATCTAGTGTCCCTTGTAGTCTAAATGTAGGCCTTCAAGACTGCAAAGTTTTAAAAAATTGTATGAGAGCGTTTTCGAAAAAAATTGGGTTGAATATTTTCATTCAAAAAATAAACAATTCGCCAAGTACTTCCTGTATAGTCGTCGAGAACGAACTGTGTTTTCCGGACCGATTCAAGCGATGTTTTTAGCATATTTCATACCTGTGGCATAGGACTACTTCCCATGAAAATTTCATTCCCTTTGCTTTATTTGATTTCGGTTTGTGGAATCATAAGTAATGTCATAAATTTGCTCATTTGACTCAAAATAGTAACGTATTTGCTAAGGAAGCTGTAATTCGAAAACTAGTCGATAATTTTTTTTTTAAATCTTGTCACCTGAAATTCAACATATACTACCCTGGCCCTGTAAATTTCAAGAGCATTGAATCGTTTTAAGGGCGCGAAATAAAAACAAAAACATAGGGAACTTTTACATTCATCCACACAAGCTTCATTGCTGTATCATTTTCTTTATAGCTTGTGTCTTTCCTAAAATTCTCTTTTGTCTAGATTCTACATACTTGTGTGCTTTTGAACTAACAAGTTTACCATGCACGCTTGCTACGCTGCGCTACTGCCGGAACGCTCATGCAAATTCTGTTCTTAGTACAATGACATGCAAATTAGTTAAACCATGAAGCTTGGCAGTGCGGGATGATAATGTTGAATAAGTGTGTTTTTGGTAACCAGATCGGGAAAAAGTGCCCGTGACGTCTAGACCACATTTTCTAAATATCAATTATAAACGAGATTTTGTATTACTGATATTATAAAACCTTTTGTAAATAAATATTATAAGTTATATTTTTACAGTGTTACAACTGGCAGCGTGACTATTGTACTAAGAACAGAATTTGCACGAGCGTTCCGGCAGTAGCGAAGCGTAGCAAGCGTGCATGATAAACTTGTTAGTTCAAAAGCACACAAGTATGTAGAATCTAGACAAAAGAGTAATGTTGGAAAGACACAAGCAATAAACAAAATGATACAGCAATGAAGTTTGTGTGGATGAATGTAAAAGTTCCCCATGTTTTTGTTTTTATTTCGCGCCCTTAAAATGATTCAATGCTCTTGAAATTTACAGGGCCAGGATAGTACATGTTGAATTTCAGGTGACAAGATTTAAAAGAATATTTATCGAATAGTTTTCGAATTACAGCTTCCTTAGCAAATACGTTACTATTTTGAGTAAAATGAGCATATTTATGACATTACTTATGATTCCATAAACTGAAATCGAATAAAGCAAACGGAATGAAATTTTCATGGGAAGTAGTCCTATGCCACAGGTATGAAATATGCTAAAAACATCGCTTGAATCGTTCCGGATAACACAGTTCTCGACGACTAAACAGGGAGTACGGCGAATTGTTTATTTTTTGAATGAAAATATTCAACCCAATTTTTTTTCGAAAACGCTCTCATACAATTTTTTAAAACTTTACAGTCTTGAAGGCTTTCATTTAGACTACAAGGGACACTAGGTCGTTTTAAAAGTTTAGGTCTAGATTTCGAGAAATTGATGATGTGTAAAATACATGACTCGACGCTGTGTTGCTATGGTAACACCGATGTCAAACAAACCTACATTTTTGGAAAGTTTATTCTAGTTCTAGTAAATGGGCGAAGTGGCTAGCCCGACCGTGCTCTGACAGTGGAGTATCAGCCGTTCAAAGTGGGTATGGTGCGTCCCTGGAAAATCCAGGCGAGCCACCTTAACATGCTTGAGGGCCGGAAAAACGAGCTTTCCGGGCTATTTCCGTGCTTTAGGCTTCCCTGATGAATCAGACATTTACCGGGAAAATGTTTTTTTTTTCGGTTTTTCTTGGCTTTCCAGACTTGCTCTAATTTTTTTTTCAGGATTTCTGTTAAAGGCAGGAAAAAAAGGGGATTTCCGGGCTTGTTCCACGCAAGTCTAATGCAAAAAGCACGGTGAATAGCCCGGAAAGTCCGGAAAATCCGGGCTATTCCGGGCTTTTCCGGAATTTCCGGGATTTTTACCGGGCTTTTGGTGCAAGGGACAGAACCTCCCTGAAAATCACTTTAGTTTTGCCTCCTGTATAAAGACTTTAATTATTATTATTATTCATTATAATTCTTTATTATTATAATCTATTCAATAAACAGCCCCTAGTCTTGGCGAGTATTTCCACAACTGTACTAGATTGTTACGTCATCATAGAAATGGTTTTATATTTCTTAAGAACATATCAATTTGCTCCTTGTCTACATAAAGTTATAGCAACACGGCTTTTAGCCAATCAGAGCACGCGTACTATCGTATCTATTTTGTATAGAGTGGATTTGGGTTGAGTGTCGAAAGTAATAGAGCAGTTTTCACATGAGTGTCGGAAGTGTTTTGGTTTTGCGTTTACTAAGCTCTCCTATTGGCTGAGAAAATAAACCAACCAATCAGATTCCAAAGTAAAACCAAACGCAAATTGGTTTTGGTTTTGCTTTGGTTTGTCATTGGCTCACAGGGAAGCCATTTATGAGTTACTTGTGATTACTCGCTCCTATGATTTGGCTGGCTGTGTATATTTGCGTTTGGTCTTTCGACACTCGTGTGAAATTCGCTGTAATTGATCGTTTTGGTTTGGCAGTTGCTTGGCTATTATTTTATCGACTGTGGAAAATGTTTTGCAATTATCAGCCAATCATTGTCTAACTAAAACCAAACATTGTTGTTGTCCGTCACGCAATCAATTATTATTTTCGTTTTAGCGTTTACTTTTCCTCGTGACTGATTCAAGTAAGACCAATTAGAGCGGTTTTCAGTTGAGTGTAGTAAAACCAAACGCAAATTACCCACAGCCGGCCAATCATAGGAGCGAGTAATCACAAGTAACTCATAAATGGCTTCCCTGTGAGCCAATGACAAACCAAAGCAAAACCAAAATCAATTTGCGTTTGGTTTTACTTTGGATTCTGATTGGTTGGTTTACTTTCTCAGCCAATAGGAGAGCTTAGTAAACGCAAAACCAAAACACTTCCGACACTCAATTGAAATCCGCTCTAAGGTCTCAACTAAAACCAAACATTGTTTTGCTCCGTCACGCAACCAATTATTATTTTCGTTTTAGCGTTTACTTTTCCTCGTGACTGATTCAAGTAAGACCAATTAAGGTCTAAACTGAAACCAAACATTGTGACGTCATCAAGCACGTGACATATACATGTATATGTCCTTTTAGCTAGATGAAGAAAACCATGGGTGACCGAGCCTTCATGGTTGCAGCCCCAATTTTATGGAACAACTTATCCGCGTCTGCTAGGTCAACGAACAATATAGACACTTTTAAACGTGTAATTAAAGTGGCAATGAAATGAAAAAAATGGCTCCCGTTTTTATTTTATTTTATTTTATTCTAGGTTTCTCTTAGTCATTTTGTGCAAGTAAAAATTAATATGGAGAGCGCGGACATAATTTTATTTCGTATCGAAGTCAGGCGGAATTGCCAAAATCTGGCGACAATTTTTACGCCGTTAAATATATGGTTAATCACATGCGTGACGTCACTAGGTTTGCGAAATTAGGAAACCGGCTAGGATTCACAATAAAGTGATGTTGTTAAATGGGACCATAGCTGCCAACGTTTTTGGTTTAATGGCGAAGCTATAATAAACAGTTTCGTCACAATTATGAGATTTAAATAGCATACAAAATGCATTTTAAGAATGAAAGAAAACTGTGCAACAATAATAAGAACATTCAGCGATGCGAATCCCTCCGAACCTTGAATAAAACTGGATAAGAGAATTTCAAGAGGAATAACTAAGAGTGTATTATATTTTTTTAGAATCGTTTAATACCATAAAATATGGCAATCATATGGGATACGTTAATTCCTACCGTTTCTTAATCAAAATAATTAAATGTTTTATGAATTTGTTGTCAATAAATTTATGAAATTGTGTAAACCTTAAGCTATTTTAATCTCTTCAATTTTCCGCGAAACAGTTTCAAATATAGCGTTGAATTCTTGCTTCGCAGATCAAATTCCGCATGATAGTTCCGTCCACGTTACGTTCTGCTAACGTAAACATTAATTTATAATATGAAATCAGGAAAAATATTTGTCCAAACAGTAAATAGGCGAATCCTTGTTTACGTTTTTTCCTCATTAGCATACATGAAACTGCAAGCGACGTACATACAAACAAACAGAGTCCATGAATCGAAAGAGATTGTCACACTTGATAATCACCGAAAATTTGAGAGTGATATGATAAATATATTTTGAGGAATGAGCGTTTAAAAAGCTCAAAAGTTACAATGAATGTATGTCTGTCAGCAACTCTTGCCCCCCAGCCCATTTTTTAGTTTTGAAAAGTCAATTTCTCCGTAAATATTTAGCATATCAATCTCAAATTTTCGGTGGTTACTCAGTTTAAAATTCTCTTTCAACTGATATAGTCTGTTTGTTTGTAGCTTGAAGTTTAATTTATGCTAATGAGGCAAAAATGTAAACAATGACGTCAGCAAGGATTCGCCTATAGAGAGTACATTCATTTACTTTAAACTTTCCTGCCTGTTCTGAGTAAAAGTGTTGTATTCTAGATAAATTCTTGAACTTTAAATCAACTACACAAGTCTTCGCTATGATGATTTGCAAACGCGCGCGGGTATTTGGCTGTAGTTGCATTTTAATGATCTTACTCCTACCCATAATGCACCCGATATAGTTATATAGTTGAGGTGCGGGGGGTCAAAGTTTTTGCACTTTGCTGTATAATATATATATATATGCTGTTTACAAATTTCAAAGGAGACTAAAACCTATGTTCTGAAAAGTTTCTAGCATAAACTGCAATATTATTCAAGAGTTTTAAGCGAAAACCTGTATTATTCGAGGGGGCGGGGTCTAACATGTTCTAACGAAGCCTTAACATCTTTCACCCGCGATTGGCTCTGTGATCACTTTGGTTTGGGTTTTACGACACTCTCGGAAACCTGTCGGATAAATAGATGATATTACGGTTGCGTCTGCAAATAGCACCAAACAAGTTCATCTGTATTGACTTCAACCAATCACGAGGAAGAGTAAACGCAATATATCGTGGATGGCGTGACGATTGATGGCGTGATGGACCAAAGCACGTTTGGTTTTAGTTTAGCACTTGATTGGCTGATAATCACAAAACATTTTCCACAGCCAATAGGAAAACTGAGCAAACGCAAAACCAATAGCACTGAATCACGGATTGCTTTCGACACTCAATCGAAATCCGCTCTAGTGTCCATGTGCGTGTATTCTTGTGTTTGTGTACGAATAAAATACTTACGATAATCATTCCCTGTCTGTAGGTGGCTTCATTCTCCTTGATGGTGAAACCTTCAGCGTGAAAGGACAATGGGAGAAAGATGGAGTAGGCATACCAATGGGATATGACTTTTGGTATCAGCCCCGCCATAATGTATTACTAAGTACTGAGTGGGGAGAACCGAACGCCTTTAAGAGAGGATTCCAGCTGGAAGACCTAGAAGCTGGTGCGTATAAGTAATAGATATAGAACAAGTAGCCGTGCTTTATCGGATTTACAAACTCGATCAGACGTCTAGATGTATAGAGTCGAGTTTTTCAGTTATATTGGCGATACGATCTATTTCGGCCGAGAAAATTGAAGCAAAAGTTCATGCAAATGTATCAGATTTACAGATCACTTATCGCACATTGATTTCCATTGTTTTTCCTTCATTAATTATTGAGTTTGATAACTACTGTTAAAGTGACTATTAGTTAATTTGTTATCATTAATATCGATTCTACATCGTGAGAATAGTTGAATGGTAGACTGTGTCTTGATTTGAGTGTTGCGTCTGTTAGTTATAGAGGTCTGTATCTCCAAAATGCTAATGAATATGAGTCTGCATCACAGAAATACCCTTATGAAACATTTGAATAGATCTATATAGAATTTGCGCTATATAAATGAATACCTTTACGGCTAACCAGGAGTCATTTATTGTTTTAAAAAAACTTGCTGGTACGTATAGAGATAAGTGACCTTTTATTTTTATAAACATCTATTATAATAATATTTTTAATATTTGTTTAAAAAAATCAAATAATAGTTTCATTCAAACGGAGAAAGAAATGACAGAAATTTCCTAGATTGACATCACATCATTAGCATTTTGGGGACGAGGGGGAGGGGGGGGGGGAAGAGGAGTTCTTAATGTTTGTCCTCCTCTCGACCCCAGTGCTCTTCCATCTCCGACATAGGCACAGGATACCCAAACTTCCAAACTCTGGACATTAAAGTAGAAGTTGCGGAGGCTATATTTGCGTATTCAATGTAAAACTAATAGTGATTTAAAATTATGAATGTGGTGTATACTACCTTTTAATGATTCTTCGTCTGTTAATCTGTTGTGTCCGCATACTAAATAAAGGTTCTAACTGTGTAGTTGTATTACGCTGTTTAGATAAGTACGGATCCCATATCCATGTTTGGGATTGGACAACCCATGAGAAAGTACAGACAATTGATTTGGGACACGGTACAATTCCCCTGGAGATCAGATTTCTTCACGACCCTAGTGAGCCACAGGGTTACACAGGATGCGCACTGAGTTCGACCATCGTCAGATTTTACAAGAATGGGGTATGTAAAGGAATCCAAGGCGAACCTCGGCTGAAAATAACTTTCACTAAAAATACAACCAATTTCCATAGTATGCAAAAACCATGGGAAACTGCTGTAAATTGGAATTTCAACATTATTGTATTTTTGCAGAGTATGGAAGGACCGAATTTCCACGATATTTCCAAACGTTCAAAAATTTGGAAAGTATGGAAATATCTTGGAAATGTCATGAAAATACCATGGAAGCACCATGAAAATACCATGGGAAACACCATGGGAAGTGCCATGGGAAGTGGTATGGAAAATTCGGATTTCTACCACAACTGCTCAGTTTCTCGTGTTGTGATTGGCTTATTGACATTGCAAATGTGACATATCACGAATTGCGTCATTGTTCACGGTATAGCACGCGCTTGAATAATTTTCCATCGTTTTCAAGGGTCTTCCGCTTCACTATGTTTAGTTTGTTGTGGTAAAAAAGCAATTTTGGTCATGCGATGACGCAAAACGTGGTAAATAAGACGACATATCACTGTAAACTATCGTAAATTAACTAAGTCAATGGATTTCCTATACTATGAAAATATACAACAATATTGGAAAGCCTAAATCTATTGCTTTATTTGCTCGTTATCACGTGTTGAGTTACCTCTTTTTGTCAGAAAATCAATAGCTCTAGCTGTTAACAGTTGTGTGACCAAGTCATGGTAACTCACTGATGTTAGAGCGGATTTCAATTGAGTGTCGGAAGTGTTTTGGTTTTGCGTTTACTAAGCTCTCCTATTGGCTGAGAAAGTAAACCAACCAATCAGAATCCAAAGTAAAACCAAACACAAATTGGTTTTACCTTTGCTTTGGTTTGTCATTGGTTCACAGGGAAGCCATTTATGAGTTACTTGTGATTACTCGCTCCTATGATTGGCTGGCGGTGGGTAATTTGCGTTTGGTTTTACTACACTCAACTGAAAACCCGCTCTATCAGATTCAAGATGGCGGCACGCGCGAAAGTCAAATGAGTTGTATGGACCGGAAAACCGCTTTTTGTTCTCAAATGTGCCTTATGGATGCCTAAAATCTATTGCTCTGTTTGTCTCCTCTAAATTGTACACTCGATGTCACTTGTGGACCGCTTTTCCTGTCCATAAAACTAATTTGAATTTCTCGAGCGCGGCCATCTTGGATCTTGTGACGTCACCCGGTTGCCACTATCGTTAGAAACCAGAAACAATAGCTCTATAGTTGTGTAACAATAGGGCAACCGTGTGACGTCATAAGATCCAAGATGGCGGCGCGCAGGAAATTCAAATGAGTTTTATGGAAGGAAAATCGGTCCACAAGTGACATCGTGGCATCAGGAGCGTCATCTCCCATACTAGGTCTGTGTCACAGCGTTACTCGCTTTGTGCTAAATATAGAATTATTTCGCGGGAGTGATCGTGACCCCCTCACACCTCAGTTTGGGAACCAATCAAATTCGACCCTGAACAAAGTCGTTTTGCTAGCTTTCACATTGTAATGGTGGAAAAGAAAGAATTCAGCGCTTTGCAGTATTCAGTTCGCGGGAAAATCATTCTAAATATAGCACGAAGCGAGTAAACGCTATGACACCTAGTATATGCTACAGATAGACGCTCCAGGTAATGGGCTCCTGGTGGCATCTAGTATACAATTTACAGGAGACGAACACAACACTAGATATAATCATCCATAACCTCAGCTAAAAAGACAAATGGTTATGTGTGGAAAGGCGAGGAGAGTGTTGATAACTTTTAAGGATTATCGCTTGATGAAACTGAGAAGTATATGTTTAACATGTACGGCTTATTACATATGCACTGGTATATAATCAACTAATGTCGATTGAGGTATGCTAACCGCCGTGGAAAGCGAGTAGCAGCTGACGTTTCGAGCGCCAGCCCTTCGTTTCGAGCACCAGCCCGAGCGCTAGCCCCTCTTTTGCTCTGACGAAGGGCTAGCGCTCGAAACGTCAGCTGCTACTCGCTTTCCAACACTAATTTTTACAGGAACTAGTTATCTATCGTTATTAGCAAGAAGAAAGTTAGAAAGCCATAAACAAAAATGATACTGGCCCTTAACGGGCAGTCTGTCTATTTTTATCAAATAAAACCATAGAGATGTTACAAGTATGCACATGAAAACAAGGCCTGTTTTGGATAAATATAATACCTCTTCTTCTGCAGGAGAATACTTGGAGTGTGGAGACAGTTATTAGAGTGCCTAACAAGAAAGTGGAGGGCTGGGCCCTACCGGAAATGCCAGGTTAGCCGACCGTTTAAAGGGGAACTCAACCCTAAAATCAACCCAATGTCTATACAAACCTGTATTCGAAATAAATAGGTTCTGCTATTTCATTTTTCTATGTTGCGCGTCTAGCAAGAGAAAATCCGAAAACCTTCCTCACAGCCTCCGGTATGTACAGACGGCTCAAGTCTTGTAATTTGTGACGTAGTATACGGGGAATAAATTAGTTTTGCCATGCCGTCCTCTACATTGAATAGCAGGCCTAATGGCTTCTAATTGCGGACCATTGTGCTTTCTTTGTGCTAGAGGTGTGATCGTTCTTCCTTGGTATGTGTGACGTACGTTATGGGGACTGAATTTGCACTGAATTGAGCCGCCACACAATATAGATTTTTCAGCGGAAAATCGAACTTGGAGACTAATTTTCTCCTCATAGACGCGCAACACAGAAAAATAAAATATCACAACTTATTTCTTTAGAATACATCTTTGTAAAGACGTTGGGTTGATTTTAGGGTTTAGTTCTCCTTTAACTAGGTTAATTCAATAAATTATCTGACAGGAACCTTCAAGTTTGTTCGCTTGAGGTTTGCGCGATTAGGTTATTGTGGAGGTGGGGGAGTCAAATTCTATCGAAATTATTTTTCACATCCGGGACCTCTAGGTTTTCTGTGGAGAGCTCCTGGGGAAAACTCCGCTTGCACTTAAACCTGTTAAACGGGTTCACCTTCCAGCGTCCATCAGGGATATTGCTTTCAGTGATTTGAATATTCTGACAGGACCAGTAATGAGTCTTGGCAAAGTTACTGGTGAAGCAGTTTCACAAAACGACTCACCCACTCCGATCCCTCCCTGTCTAGAGCCACCTTGGCTCGCAGTCCAGGAGCTAGGACCCCAAAAATTCGGTTTCGTTCAACCAACACTACAGAAAAGGTTTGACATCGGATTCTTTTAGAACAATATCTCCTCGACACAGCCAGGTACTATGTACAGTCAAATTGTGGTATACGTCACGAGATATGACGTCATATTTACCCGCACCTGAGATTTCGCATGAAAGCGAAGCTAAACAATAAAATACTGTTTTAAACCCCTTGTTCTTCACGAAAAGTGCTAAAAATAATCCTACTATGATCGACCATATGACAGCACATCTAAGTTAATATAGATGTCACGTGACAAACCACGTGACTTTCATGGTTTTTCATTGAGAATTTCTAAATAATCTAACATTTCAAACTATTTTAAAGTCGATAATTGCTTTCGTTTTCATTGAAAATTATTTATTCAAATCTTTAGGCTATTCATCTTTCTTTAAAATAGGCAAGAACCGAAAAACATGCACTAATCTCGGCTTAATGGGTAAAAAACCTGACGCTATCTCTGAATCACGTAGTTAGCATGGAAACGACGCTGGACCATTAATTTTGGGGTTTAATCGCCCAAAAAACTTATGATACGGCGAATTCTTCATATTATATAAACTATTCGATGTGATTCAGATTCGTGGCACGTGGCACGTGGCACGTGACATGCTCTTTTTCCCAATTCCTGAGAGAGCACTTGTCGAATTCGGCAGCCAGTCAAAGCATGAAATGCGGGCAGCGCATTGCAAATTAATTGAATCGCCAAGCTTACTTCTTATCGAATGGATTGGGATGAATCTGATGCGATCCTTAACTCCGCCGGGTACGAAACCACAGCTCTTCGCAGCCGAGTTCTTGGAAGTGTGTGATGGACAGTGTAGCAACATCTGTGTCTGGAGAATGGATAACGATTCTCCGATTAGAACTTGAAGCAACATGAACTTGAAGGGAACATATTGATTGCGTGCATCGCTTGATGACAAGTCCTTCATGTTATACGGGTAGTTCAGTTTATCTCAGCTGGATTTTGAACACATTAAATGACAAGCATAAATATTGGAATCGAGTTAACTAGGCTCTGTAATAACGAAAATGAGAACGTGTATGCCTTAAAGGTACTGATTTTGTTTCATAATTATTTTTCATATGTACAGGCAGAAGACTGAAATAAATGCAAACTTGATTCAACATAAGGTAGACACCAATGTCATGACTTCAGTACAGGAATCGTAGAGATGTCGTTATTGAAAGATAGATTTTGAAACAAATCATAAATTACTACTTACCAATGCGAAAAAGCATATCTTTATGATCATTATTCCTTTCTAAGTGTTTTCTGATAACCTTAAAAGTCGAGAAAAATAACTGACAAAATCTAACATGGCTCGTGATCTCGTTCCAGTCCCCTGGAAACCAATGATACAAACAGGTAGCCCAGTAGAACAGAACAGTCATGATTTTTCACTTTATCGACTTTAAAATAGTTTGAAATGTTATATTTAGAAATTCTCAATGAAAAACCACGAAAGTCACGTGACATCTATATTAACTTAGATGTGCTGTTATATGGTCGATCATAGTAGGATTATGATTACCTATCATTTTTAGCACTTTTCGTGAAGAACAAGGGGTTTAAAACGGTATTTTATTGTTTAGCTTCGACGATTTGACGTCATATCTCGTGACGTATACCACAATTTGACTGTACATAGTACCTGGTTGTGTAGAGGAGAGATTGTTCTATAAGAATCCGATGTCAAACCTGTAGTGTGGTTTGAGTATCGGGATCCCATTACCCGGGATAGTCCATATGTACTATATATGTCAGTTGGCGTATTTATACCTTCGGCTATTTTTAAATTTTCCTGAATGTTTTTTCCACGAATAAATGTTTTTCTTTGTTCGTAAGAAAAAAACACTGATACCGGCGGAGATAATAGCCTGTACCGGTCGTTCGATCATACATCAGTGTTCGAACTCTAGCAAATGAAGGTACATTGTCTATATAACAGTGAAACCTGGTTCTATAAATAGCCCAAGTTGTAAATAGGCCAACTCAAAGATATAGCATGGGAGATGGACATCCGGGTAATGGGCTCCTGGTATCGCATAACTCAGTTCAGGGAAGCTCCATTCAGAGGGGGAGAGTGTGGTTTGAATATGGTGCCGTTTGAAGAGTTTGCTATAATTTCCCTCGTATGTTCTTATTTCAGGTCTGATCACCGACATTCTAATTTCCCTGGACGACAAGTTTTTGTACTTCAGCAACTGGATTCAAGGTGACCTCAGACAGTATGATATCACAGACCCAAAACAACCTAAACTCACCGGACAGGTAAAGAAATGAAACTAATTAACTTCGCAGGCTACATTTGCACGAAAAAAAACCCCGGTATTTTCGGTTGGGGGATTCAATTGATATATATGGTTCATTCCACTGGAGAGTTTCCGGAAAAGTATTCCTCTTTTTCCATTCCAAACAAAATGAGTGACCGAAAAATCGTGTTCCATTAGTATTAATCTGTTCGTGCAATGCTCCGGAAAACTTTCAAGTGGAATGAACTATACCATTTGAATTCCCAACCGAAAACGCCGGTTTTTTCCGTGCGGTCCGGGTTTCCAGTGCGGTTTTAATGCCTTAAAACAAAATGGCGGCGTGTGTACTGGATATGCCGTTCCATCCCAACCGGTTTTTCTGTGCAAATGGTAAGCGATCCTGGTCTATGGTTTTTCAAATTTGATTTGAATATTGATTTTCTCTCTCCTCAGCTGTTTATTGGCGGGAGTATCACCCGTAACAGTGGAGTAAAGGTGATAGACGACCCCGAACTTAAACAGCAACCAGACGAGTGCTATGTGAAGGGTAAAAAGGTAGAGGGAGGACCACAAATGATACAGCTCAGCCTAGACGGTAAACGGATGTATGTGACAACATCACTCTACAGCCATTGGGACAACCAGTTCTACCCGAACTTGGCCAAGTAAGATCTTGTTGACTCTTCTTTATCTATGACCGGCTATGTTTTCTCATTTCAAGTCATTGGGGAATTTGATTATTCTTGAAATTGATGCTTTAATTACCTTCATTCGGAAATAAAACTGAACCCCCTCAAAAGAGAACCTCTAAACCACCCTGCGAGCTGAGCCTTCGTCCCTCTAAAAGAGATAAGAGGGCTCTGTCGCAGCCCCGACTTCTGGGCTAGTGGCGTCAAACTGGTTTTTACAATGCACGCACTGATTTTATTGAGAAACCGATGATCACGTCTGAGCCCACTGTCTTGACGCCAAATCACGAGCCCACTCGATTCAGTCTGGCTCAAAATTGTATCCAAGCAACGCCCGAGCATGCTCAACACTAGACAGGTTTCGGCAGACCTTAGCGGATTTGCTCTCAGGGTGCCTCTAAATATGTTTTCACGTCGTTTTCAGGAAAGGCGCCATGTTACTACTGGTTGATGTCGACCCTGTCAACGGTGGAATGACCCTCAATAAGGATTTTCTGGTGGATTTTGGAGATGAACCAGATGGCCCAGCTCTCGCCCACGAGGTCCGCTATCCAGGTGGCGACTGCTCCTCCGATATATGGCTGTGAATATCATTTTATTATTCCGGTGCCGATATATATCTCATCAGGTAGTTTAGCTTGTGAAACACTGGTATAATGAACTAAAAGTCGATTAAGATATACTATCCGATATGTAGCGAAAAGCCAGTAGTAGCAGCCGACGTTTCGAGCATTTTGGTTAATCTATCGTATTGTTGGCCAGTCAGAGGTCGGATCAATTCCCTTGTTTAGCAATACCTTTATCGTCTTTAAACTGATTATACCAGTATTTATCACACCCATACTAGTAGAAATTTACAGGCATACTTCACACTGAACTGTCTAATAAGAGATTTATTATCAAAGATTTTCTCTCTATAAAAAAAGGCGAGTACAAATAACTACTGTCCAATATCGCAAGATATTTGTACAAGCTCTCTCGGGCACAATCTCGTCCCCAGACCCCTTTGTTTCTTACTGCGCATGCTCGACGATATTTTTTCGTCGAGCATGCGCAGTAACAAACAAATGGGTCTGGGTACGAGATTGGGTGGAAAAGAGTTTTCGGTCATTTCGGTTGAAATGGAAAATAGGAATAACCGAGGGATCACGGGGGAGTTCCATATATTGAGTTGCTTGCGAAAAGCATCCTCCTTGATGGGAGACGGGCGATTTTATCGTTCCGTTTCTCCCCAAAGATACTCTACTTGGAGGAGAAACGGAACTATGAAATCGCCGATCTCCCATTAGGCAACACCGTGAGGAGAAACAAGTTACCAACTGATAACATTTCAAACTTGAAGCCGTGTTTAATATATTCATACAACATTGGAGATTAAAGCTCGCCACTTTTATTACAATTTGATATTTACAACTATAAAGCAACCCAGTGAAATTGATATTTCAGCAAATGAAATTCGACAATGGCATGTAAAACACATTTGTTGATGAACTCAGAGTTGAGCTGGACTCGTGTGGTTCTCATATTTTCTTGTGATTCAGCTTATGGATCCTCCTGTGGAGAAATAACAAGACTATATTCATATTTTAGTTAACAAATAGGTAACATTCTGCCGTGAAGAGAATAAAGAAGTTCGCCACGAGAGGCAGTAGTAAAGTGACGTCATTTGTGAGGACAGATGCACCGCAGAATGGAATCTATGAAAATATCCAATCAACACCAGCTTAGAAATTGATTATTATATAAAATATAGGAACACTTGCTTTGCACTCTCAAAAATGCAGGGGTTCTATGTTTCACTCGAGTTATGTTTTACTGAAGAGCGACTGAATCGCGGGTCAACGGTGAAATTTCGGAATCCTTCATATTTTGCCAGAACATACCCTTGGTGAACTGTTTTAGGAAATCATATCAAAAAGTTCCAGCGCTTTTTTAATTTTGCGATTTTTACAAAAGATTGAAAATACGGCCCCAGAGCGGTGTTTGGCTTGTCGGAACAACCGAATCATCACGCAACAACAAAGGGAAGTCTTATAAAAACTCCAATGGAATCATACACACTATTAAAACAACTCTTTGACCTCAACATCCAGCAAGAATATATTCCGATAGTGTAATTTATTCTTTTTTCTCCGCCTTTTTAAACATGCATGTTTTGGATGCCAAAACATAAGACCAAATAATGGCCAAGTTTGACAGCCCTAAGCGACTCCTAGTATATGTTTTTTTTAAATAAAAACTACACGGCATGAAAGCCTGGTTATTCTAGTTTAATCTAGCAAAGTGCCAACTTTGGAATCCAAACGCTTCCCCTCGGCAAAATAAAACGACCATGTACTTGTAAGAGAGACGATTTAAGTAATGGTCCGCGTAAGAACTAGGCTTGCGGCAATGAGCATATCCCACATACAATTTTGCTTGAATATGCCTTAAGTGCTGTATGAGATGTCCACAATAGAAATTACACCCAGAAAATAAACTATTTGTTATGCTCTTGGCCATTTTTGCTGTGAAAACTCAAAGCAACTACCGTCCAGCCAATCGGAAATGAAGAAAACAAAAGATTTTTCAATCGCAAATTTGAGAACTTTCCCCACATACGATATTCTTCGAAATTAAACCATAGTTACTTTGATCAAAAATAAATTCAAACCTCCAAAATTATCGAACGAAAATGCGTTATTTCGATGGGTTTCTATCATTGAATTTATGAGTATCAACCAATGAAATTTATACGAGAAAGAAGAATAGAAAATTAACCTTTTTACATTCCTTGCCGTTGGACTGCCTAGTTCTCAGCTGGACTATTACTTAACCTCTAATTTTACAGTGCTTATCATAAACACCCATTCGAAAAATAGACAAACGTCCAAAATCATTTTTCAACTACTCTTAGCTCTGAAAGTGAAATGTTACCTTTTGTACCTTTTTTGAGCCTGAGAGCCGTTAATTGAATGGTAGCTATATATAGATTCCCGTGCGAATCCGATCAAACATTGAAACAACAACAGGGTTGTTCCAGTCATCGAAATTCACCAGGCTGTGCTCATTAAATGCCTACACTTACATCGGAAGTACATTCTAAACGACAAATATATCAGATCCTGCAGTTATTTCTGAAGCCAAAATTCTCAACGATCTGACCTGTCACCTATCAGTAACACTAGCGAAGCGCCGGCTCAACGAATACAACTCTAGTTTACGAGTCATGTTATGAGAACTAAAATAAATTCCTGCACCTTCTTTATAAGCCAATAGAAAGCTTAATTCAGATACATGGAGATAAACTACTGACTCAACTCTGCATGATAACGATTTCCTCTAAACCTGTCAAAAATAGCCCGGTAAGTATAATCATGATGCTAAAGAACTGAGCTGAAAATATGCTACTCACCGACAAGAAGGCCCATTTCCACCACTTTTATTTATCCACCCGGACTATCCAATTTGAAAAGAAGTTAACTGCCCGAGGGTCCTAAACGCCAGGCTAAACGATATGCAATAACTTTGCAGTGAGTGATGGTGAACATAATGAAATGTGACACTACTGGAATGTAACGCAACTCGTGCAGCCCGTTACCTGCATAAATTAAATACTTTCTGTGTGGAGAATAACGTGAACTTCGGATCCTATTATCGTATAAATGTGTCCTGTTTGAATTCTAGCCGAAGCAAAAAAAAAGAACTACAACAAATATTTCAAATATATTAGTTTTCTGTTTAGGCCATCCCAATAGAATGTTTCGTTTCCCATCGCCCGACCAACCCAAGTTTTTTTTTGGAAAAGTAAAAATAAATTACAAAGCTTAAAGGGGCCGTCTCACCCACAGTGCTTAGCGCGCTCAAATAGCATTGCGGCCATTTTCGATGCCATCGAAATCCAGACTTTTATGGCAGTGATTTTAATCTTCTCTACATCTCTGCCATCCTTCCAGCTATCGTCAACAAAATCATACTAGGTTGAACCTTTTTTATTGCTCTTCCTATTGAGCCTCTTATTTAAGTGTTTTAAATTATTTGGTCATGCAAATTTTAGTTTTATTTCAGGTGGCCGTAGTTCTCAGATGGTGCCAGTCTCGTTCGTCCTCAACGAAAGGAAACAATTGTCCGTTTGTGTCCACGATTTCCACCTACAACATGGAGAAGCTATTCTGACCATTAATATTTATATGTAAAGATATATTAGCGCTTAGTTCGAGTATCTACTATCTTTGAGCCGACTTGGGTTTTTGAACACCGTGGCTGGCTTACGTAACCACAATTTGTAACAAAACTCCACTTGAAGAACAGTTTCCTAAAATTATTTTCAGGGCTTTGGCGTTTAACTTGTGGAAACACTCTCACTGGTTTCAAAGGGCGGAATTCGGGCTTTTAGACAGTGATTTTGCCGAGATTTTCGGGTTCACCGGGTTGATCATTTGAAGTTTATACTCGCACGAAAGACGTCGAGCTGCATGATAAAATTTCCTATTCAAGCGAGCTGTTGTTCGTTCACTGTTCTCTCTTGAACTGTTTCTCTGGAACCAGCAATGACATTTACTGCTAGCAGATGATCTCTCTCTCTCTCTGCAGGGAAAAATAAAACCGAGGGGAGAAACCTCTCTTTTCATAATTATTATTCTCTGTTTATAGTACTGATGACAGGGTTTGGAAGCGACTACCCTGGATACCAGAGGCTCGAAATCGTCGGGGTGAGCGAAGCGAGACCAGCTGAAATGAAGCCGCAACAAAACTCCTTCGGGGAATCAAAACTCTTTCGATCGCGGCACATTACAATATATTCGTACCTGAGCCCCTCTGAAACCAGGGTAGGAAGCGACGGGTGAGCGGTAAATATTATAGTGAACAAAATATTATAGGCAACGAAACTTCGCTTGGTCGACCCGAAAAGAATTGAGCAATTTGCTAAAATCATTTTGAGAGCTTCGGCATTTAACTTGTGGAAACAGGTCTCTCTCTTGTTTCGAAGGGCTTTCACGCCGTGATTTCGCTGAGATGATCGATCAAAGTTTATGACTCGCACAAAATTTGACAACAGAGGCAGAGCCGCCGTGATAATAATTTCCCATTGAAACGATCGAGCTGTAATTCGTGCACTGTTCTCTCTTGAACGGCTGATTCTATGCTACTGCCAGCAACGAGATTGCCTGCTAGGAGATCTCTTTCTCTCTCTCTGTCTGCAAGTAAAAATAAAACCGAGGAGAGAAACCCCAGAGAAACCTCTCACTTTGATAAATATTAGTATTACCCGGAGAGAGTGTTCTCTGTTTATAGCAGCGACGGGTGAGCGGTAAATGTTATAGTACAGCCAAGTACTGCTGTATAACACTTTGTTGGCTTCACATCAACTTGTAAGGTACTGTTAGTTGCATCAAGGTCATCCATGTTCAAATCAAAATTATCATCAGGTCACCAACATAAAGAATATGCTTAGTTCGTGAGCTTCCCGCCGTGAATAGGGGTCAAAGTCCCGGATATAAACAATAACAAAAGCACGCTAAGCACTGTGGGTGAGACGGCCCCTTTAACACCGACCCAATTTTTTGGATAAGTAAAAAAAAGGATTGAAGCCCCCTTGAAAACCACTAACAATGCATTATAACAGGAGCCCATTACTAGTATTATAAGCATGGCCTAGGAAAAAGAAAAAAATCATGCACACATATAGTCCCTATCTCGCAACATACTCCCCTGGACATATTCTCCCCAACTTATTCCCCTCACTTTCTTTCATACTAAGTTCTACTTACTCTTTACTTACGGAGAAGTAAATAATTATGTAATGGAACATGGAAAACAGATCTCTTGGTTTAATACTAGCCTGCTGTCCCATCCACCACACCATAAGCTTCAATGGTTGAAAGAACCGAGAGAACAAAATTGTGTTAAGCTCTATTGTGTCAGCTTTGCCATAGTCCTTGGACTTCGTATTCTATGAACGGGAATTTTATGCAAAAATATTTCGTGCAACGAAATGAACCTCGCCATTGTGAGGAATTAGCATTTATCTGCCTTCCACTCGGGGGTATGGATTATTCACCTCGAGTGCCGCCCTCGAGCGGAACCCTAGGTGAATAAATCAGCCATACCCCTCGATCGAGGCCGATACCCCTTACAAACCCGAGCTGAAGCCGATAAAATGCATATTTTTTTCACTGGCGAGGTTTTGTCTGTTATCAGTTGTACGAAATAACTAAAATTACTGTTCACAAATCTTCTCATTGTTTCTTTTTTCTCGTTGCTTGTAGTGTAGTGGATAGGACTAGTTGCGGATTGACAATAGGCCCTTTGCAGGACCTGGTCACGTGACCTTCTTAGTCTGTCAATCAAAAACAAGTTGGCGCTAGAACAACACGAATGCCAGAAATGGAAAGAGCAAGCCAAAATTAGCCAAAAGCCCAAGTTTTAGGTTCATATCTTTAAAACTGAAGGAATGGTAATGTTTTGAAAACTTTATAATTACTCGGGCTGCATGTGGCAGCACCGAGTCTTAAAATGCAAGCCGTTATTTGTTTTGTTGGGTGTCGCAAAATTTCTGCGCATGCGTTAAAGGTCAAGTTCACCACCAATCAGATCGCACTGTGCTGGTCACGTAACACTCGCCAGGTTAATTTATTTACACAATTTAATACAGTAAATCAAAATGGTCGACCCGCGAGGGCGAAAGCCTTCCAACAGGCTCAGGATATTTCAACTGGCGCTCTTGTTGACCATAAAAATACATGAACAACCAGGAGCCGTAATACATTCGATCAGCGCTGTCTGGACAGATCCAATGTACATTTAGAAACGTAAGCGAAATACAATATCCAAACACGTTTGGATATCAACGGGTCTCGAATTATAATCAAAGGTTAGATTTCGTCAGGCGCGCTCAGATAAGAAAGTTCAAAGCTCTCAGACTAGGCGAGACAAGGAGATATCAATTTCAATGAGTCATTGTCAGAAATCTATTCCATCGTGGGCAATTATGCAATACAACCTAAATTTGGGTCAGGTCTTGTACAGCTAAGGCATGTTTTACGACAGAATAACCAGAGTCTTTCTACTGGATTGAGAGCTCGAGACATTATACATGTCGGCTAATATGGGGAAAACTGAAACAAAAAATGAACTTTGACGGCAGAAACCCTCATTGAGCGGGTTTTAATGCGGTTTGCAGCAAAAGAAGCATTAACAAATCTTAGTTAAGCAGATGTTTTCAGTGTATGCCAACTGAAATGCTGTGCTCGTTTTCTGGTTACGGCTCAGTGGGGCAACTACACGAACAAGAAGCATGAACTGCCAGCAAAGAGAGAGGAAAAAGTACTTGAAATGCACAGCGCTAGCTGAAGTTAAAGACAAGTAGGGCATATATATTATCTGAGACGTTAAATTACGTTACTGTGAAGAGGATCAAAATTCAAGTTTTGTAGCTTCAGACTGTCTTCTGCCGTGACTCGTGAGAGAAATTGGAAAAGATCTAGCTGTTTCATTCAGACACTGGCAAATTTATTGAAAGCTACGGGCTTACTTTATGAGATTATTATTCATTGTGGAATGAAAGGAAACAGGTTAGCTGAAAGTTAAGTTCGAGGTAGGCTTCGACTTTCATTCCGATTCAGTGCATATGTGCACGAAGGTGGGATGTGTCGACAACACTACCAAAAGATCCAAAACGAAAGATTCAGTTACGTAAGTACTGTAAGTAAACTCTTTGATTTGAAAAAAATTCCTCTCAGTTTGTCTGTTAATGTACTTTTTCTTCTAATTATCGCTTTATTTAACATCTCTGTGATTTAGAGTATGCGTACCTCAGAATAAATTATTTGAAAGGTCAACTGAACTCTTGTGTCGATAAGCGCAAATATTTTTGTGAAGCAGTCTGTGAATTTGAGAAGCGGACTTAGAAGAGCTTTCTCATTAGGAATTACAATGTTTCATTTCACATTTATTCATACAGTTTTAGCCGGACATTTCCCCGAGTTTTTGATCTATTTTCAATCAAATTCAAAGTCTGATTATGTCATTGTATTGCATTTATACACTTGAATTGCCAGTATTCTGTTGTTCAAATCCTGCGTTATCATAGTCATGTCATAAAAGACATTTTTATGACGTTCTCACTGGCGAATTAAAGCACGACTTGTTACTAAGAGGATTTCAAATGAAAGTGTATTTCATCTTCAATCTCATGTGGCCCGAGTGAAAGCCCAGATGGGCTCTTGTTTAGCTTAATTTAGGCACGGCTTGCCAGTCAGCAAAAATATCCTTACAAACCGAGAGTTTTTCAAAAAATTGCCATTCCTTCAGTTTTGAAGATATGAACCTAAAACTTGGAATTTTACTAATTTTGGCTTGCTCTTTCCATTTCTGGCATTCATGTTGTTCTTTAGCCTGCGTACAGCATCCCCTACTTGAGGGAGAACGGCGATTTCATCGTTTCCGTTTCTCCCCATGTAGGTTCTGCGACCCGTGTCCGTGACGTCACTTCCAATTTTTTGGTAATTAGCTATTTATGCATAACGAAGTCAAAACGAGATGGCGATTGAAATGAGATTTCGAAGTGTCAAGTCCGTCGGAGAGGAACTTTCTCTCGAATTTGGAATTCCATCTCAAATGTGAACAGCTTAATGCTTTATGTAACTTTATTCGTGGGAAAGATGTGTTCGTGAGCCTTCCAACAGGCCCAGGAAGGTCACTGATATTTTCAACTCGCGGCCAGGTTCGGGTTTTTGGAAGAAAAATGCATTTGTCATTGAAGTTACTCCGCGTGTTGCCCTCATGAAGGATCAAGTGAAGCGCTTACATAGTAATGGATTTAAGGTGAATATTTGAGCAGGGATTTTAATTGTCTGAACAGAGATTAATAAATGCAATTTATAGTTAAGCTCGGTACTAACCACTATATTCTTGGCAGGGGGAGAGGATGAGAAACATAGCAGAACTAAACAAATGCTTCATTACTTCGATCCCTGTTATACTCCTATGTAAAAACAATTTTCCCCAACCTCCAAACAACATTGTTAATAAAGACCACCGTGTAATCCTTCATGAGGGCAACAAGCGGAGTAACTTCAATGACAAATGCATTTTTCTTCAAAAAGCCCGAACCTGGCCGCGAGTTGGTTTGAAGGGGCCGCCAGTTAAAAATATCAGTGACCTTCCTGAGCCTGTTGGAAGGCTCACGAACACATCTTTCCCACGAATAAAGTTACATAAAGCATTAAGCTGTTCACATTTGAGAGATGGGATTCCAAATTTGAGAGAAAGTTCCTCTCCGACGGACTTTACACTTGGAAATCTCATTACAATCGCCATCTCGTTTTGACTTCGTTATGCATAAATAGCTAAATTACCAAAAATTTGGAAGTGACGTCACGGACACGGTTTTGGAACGGAAACGATGAAATCGCCGTTCTCCCTCAAGTAGGGGATGCTGTACGCAGGCTCGTTGTTCTTGCGCCATTTTTATTATTGACAGGTTAAAAAGCTCAGATGACCAGGTCCTGCAAAGGGCCTATTTGCACGAGAAAGGCAAGAAACTAATGCGTAGAGATCTCGAGCTCGGAAAAGAGGTGTAGTTAAAAAACATCCGGCTTCAATCCTTTTTTTTACTTATCCAAAAAATTGGGTCGGTGTTAAGCTTTGTAATTTTTTTTACTTTTCCCCAAAAAAACTTGGGTCGGTCGGGCGATGGGAAACGAAACATTCTATTGGGATGGCCAAAACAGAAAACTAATATATTTGAAATATTTGTTGTAGTTCTTTTTTTTTGCTTCGGCTAGAATTCAAACAGGACACATTTATACGATAATAGGATCCGAAGTTCACGTTATTCTCCACACAGAAAGTATTTAATTTATGCAGGTAACGGGCTGCACGAGTTGCGTTACATTCCAGTAGTGTCACATTTCATTATGTTCACCATCACTCACTGCAAAGTTATTGCATATCGTTTAGCCTGGCGTTTAGGACCCTCGGGCAGTTAACTTCTTTTCAAATTGGATAGTCCGGGTGGATAAATAAAAGTGGTGAAAATGGGCCTTCTTGTCGGTGAGTAGCATATTTTCAGCTCAGTTCTTTGGCATCATGATTATACTTACCGGGCTATTTTTGACAGGTTTAGAGGAAATCGTTATCATGCAGAGTTGAGTCAGTAGTTTATCTCCATGTATCTGAATTAAGCTTTCTATTGGCTTATAAAGAAGGTGCAGGAATTTATTTTAGTTCTCATAACATGACTCGTAAACTAGAGTTGTATTCGTTGAGCCGGCGCTTCGCTAGTGTTACTGATAGGTGACAGGTCAGATCGTTGAGAATTTTGGCTTCAGAAATAACTGCAGGATCTGATATATTTGTCGTTTAGAATGTACTTCCGATGTAAGTGTAGGCATTTAATGAGCACAGCCTGGTGAATTTCGATGACTGGAACAACCCTGTTGTTGTTTCAATGTTTGATCGGATTCGCACGGGAATCTATATATAGCTACCATTCAATTAACGGCTCTCAGGCTCAAAAAAGGTACAAAAGGTAACATTTCACTTTCAGAGTTAAGAGTAGTTGAAAAATGATTTTGGACGTTTGTCTATTTTTTGAATGGGTGTTTATGATAAGCACTGTAAAATTAGATGTTAAGTAATAGTCCAGCTGAGAACTAGGCAGTCCAACGGCAAGGAATGTAAAAAGGTTAATTTTCTATTCTTCTTTCTCGTAATTTCATTGGTTGATACTCATAAATTCGATAGAAACCCATCGAAATAACGCATTTTCCTTCGATAATTTCGGAGGTTTGAATTTATTTTTGATCAAAGTAACTATGGTTTAATTTCGAAGAATATCGTATGTGGGGAAAGTTCTCAAATTTGCGATTGAAAAATCTTTTGTTTTCTTCATTTCCGATTGGCTGGACGGTAGTTGCTATGGCCAAGAGCATAACAAATAGTTTATTTTCTGGGTGTAATTTCTATTGTGGACATCTCATACAGCACATAAGGCATATTGCCGCAAGCGTTTGTTCTTTGCCTAGTTCTTACGTCTCTCTTACAGTACATGGTCGTTTTATTTTGCCGAGGGGAAGCGTTTGGATTCCAAAGTTGGCACTTTGCTAGATTAAACTAGAATAACCAAGCTTTCATGCCGTGTAGTTTTTATTTAAAAAAAACATATACTAGGAGTCGCTTAGGGCTGTCAAACTTGGCCATGCATGTTTAAAAAGGCGGAGAAAAAAGAATAAATTACACTATCGGAATATATTCTTGCTGGATGTTTAGGTCAAAGATTTGTTTTAATAGTGTGTGAAGTATGATTCCATTGGAGTTTTTATAAGACTTCCCTAGCTCTTTGTTGTTGCGTGATGATTCGGTTGTTCCGAAAGCCAAACACCGCTCTGGGGCCGTATTTTCAATCTTTTGTAAAAATCGCAAAATTAAAAAAGCGCTGGAACTTTTTGATATGATTTCCTAAAACAGTTCACCAAGGGTATGTTCTGGCAAAATATGAAGGATTCCGAAATTTCACCGTTGACCCGCGATTCTCGATATTTACAGGCAGTCGCTCTTCAGTAGCTGTCTTTTATTCGCCGCGTGCCTTTACGCCTGGGCTAACGGGTTCAGAAAACGACCGGGAAAAAAGAAGGTGTTGTTGCTTCTGCGAGTAAACTGGAACAGCAAGAATGTTCAAAAGATACCAGGGCTGCGAAACAATGTCCAACCAGGCGCATTTCTTATTCAAAAACATGTTGGTAGAAGATAATAACTGACAACCACACGTGAAGCCCAGAGCGGTTTTCAGTTGAGTGTAGTAAAACAAAAACCAATCACAGGAGCAAGTGAAACATAACTCAAGTAACTACAATCGTCGATACTGTCGCTAAAACAAAACCTGATTGCGTTTGGTTTTAGTTTAGAACTTGATTTGGCTGATAAATAGAAAACACTTCTTATTTTCGATACTCAATCGAAAACCACCGCTCTATACCAGTGATATTTTCACTTTTGTATAAATCAGACATTCATTTATAAGGAGAATTCCTGGTTTGATGTCACATTAGTATAATTATTTGAAATATAAAACCTCTTAACTCGGACTCTACTCTGAAATCAGCAAACATGGATATCTAACGAATCAATTGGAAACCATGATTACTTTTACTCTTCCTCGTGATTGGTTCGAATAAAACCAATCACGAATTACTTCAGTTCGTGATTGGCTCATTGCGTTTTAACTTGGCCTCGTGATTGGTTCGAATAAAACCAATCACGAATCAGTTCGTGATTGGCTCATTGCGTTTTAACTTGGCCTCGTGATTGGTTCGAATAAAACCAAATACGAATTACTTCAGTTCGTGATTGGCTCATTGCGTTTTTACTTGCCCTCGTGATTGGTTCGAATAAAACCAATCACGAATTACTACCGTTCAGTTCGTGATTGGCTCATTGCGTTTTTACTTGCCCTCGTGATTGGTTCGAATAAAACCAATCACGAATTACTTCAGTTCGTGATTGGCTCATTGCGTTTTTACTTGATTTTCTCAAACTCATGAATAATTAATGAGAATATTACAAAGAAAATCACAAGCGTGAAGGAGTTTGGATATGCGATGAAACACTTGCATAAATTATCCAAACTTTCTTCTCCGTTTTCTCTTCAATGGTAAATTCGTTGGAGAAGCCATATACAGCACTGTCAGCCGTGTTTTATCACATATCCAAACACCTCGAACTGAGTTTAAAAAACTCAGCTTCGCGTCGTTTTTCAAGTTCAGTTCTCCGTGTTTGGATATGTGATAAAACACGGCTGAGTTATTCTGTACTTTTTTTTTTTTAGTACAGCATAACTCTTTTGGAGTTAAAATAACTCCTTGAAAATAACAGTGTATTACTTACGACACTCAATCAAAAAAACACCGCTGTTTCAGTCATACGGCCAATGGGATCTCTTAAGAGCTTGCGAAATCATGTAATGCTAATTTACAGGTACAATCTAAAATTTAGGGTGCAATTCTACAGTGCCTTTAGTGAATAAATAATGTCCACACATACAGGTATCATGACGCTTCACTCCTCTTCGTTTTCCCTACAAACCAACCAATTATATTAACCAACACATTGATTGACTGGTATCGAAGGTCAGCATGGTTTATTCAAAGTTTGGGGTGGGGGCTCCTGGTGGTTACCCACGGCATTTTGGTCAATCTGAAAATATGACATCTTCCTCTTGATTCGGTGAACGTTTTCAAAGTTTAAAGGGAACCTCGGCTGAAAAACAATGTTTGCTCTCAAATGATTGTTATGTATGCCTTAGGTCTGTATCTGTCTCCAGTACATTTTACACTAGATGCCATTTATGCACCGATTTTCCTGTCGATAAAACCATTTGAATTTACTGCGTGCCGCCATCTTGGCTCTTTTGTGGTATAAATAGGGCAACACTGACGTCATGAGATCCAAGATGGCGGCGCGCAGGAAATTCTAGTTTTATCGACAGGAAAATCGGTGCTTATTGTTACTTTGGCTCTGTTTCCTTTGCTCTACTAAGACACCCGTATCCCCTCACTTTCTTTGTCCTATATACTCCCCTTGCATATTATCAATGCTTTAACACATATTCCTTGCATTTTAATGTATATTCCCTTCGACTTATTCCCTCTTGCATCTCCTAGTAACCTACAGAGAAGTAACATGAAAGAAGAACACAGAAAAGAACGGAATTTGTTACGACCCGGAAATCGAATTCGAACCCTCGCTCTCTTCATTTCTATTCCTCTGTCCTATCCACTACACTACAAGCTACGTTGGCTGAAAGAATCGAGACAAAAAAACAATACGAAGCCTTGTGAACAGTAATTTTATGCAACTATATGCACTAGACAAACAATGATCCTAATGATTACGAAAAGGGATATTGTTATTGCGTAGCACGAAAACCTCGCTATTGTGAAAATAAGCATTATATTTTGGCCTTCCGCTCGAGAGTATAGGATTTATTTACCTTTGGTTCCGCCCTCGTGCGGAACCCTCTGTGAACAAATACCATACCTCCGAGCGGAAGGCCAATAACTTACATTATTATACGACTTGGCGTACGGGCTAAAACGAGTGCAAATACGAGACCGTATTACACGGGTCACAAACAGGTTTGCACAGGTTTATTCAACACTTAAAAGGCTTTGTAAGCGCGCGAGCCAATCGAAATGGGAAAAACTTTCGGTGCGCGCTCGCCCCCTTCATTGGACTGCAACTGAGGCTAAGAGGTTTCTTCTCTCGAGATTTCTAAGGTAAGCCAAAACAAACCTTTTTTGTTCGTGTTAGCTGTCGTATAATAAACAATTTATTACACGAAAAGTTGTGTAATACAGCTGGGAATTTTTACTCGTCAATTTAATTTTTTCTCGCCTTTCAAGCTCGAAAAATTAAAGCTGACTCGTAAAAATACCCAGCCGTATTTCACAACTTTCCGTGTAACAACCTCTTCTAAATGCATCTAGTGTACAACTTACTGGAGACAAACAGAACAGCAGACTTAGGCATGCATAACAAACATTGTTTTTCAGAGAGGTTCCCTTTAAGGACACAACTTTCATGTCACCAAAAGCTGACAAAAATGGAAAATTAACCGGTTTCTAGACAAATTTTTGCCTTGCTTTTTTAAAACCGATTTCCTCAAATGGATATCTATGTCATGGTGTTGTGTATTCATGGCGTCAATGTTTGATCGATGGCTGTTAATTGGCTACAAACAGTTCAAGTTTCCTCCCTCGATACTTTCCAAATTCCAATTCGACCGAGGAATCCGTGTCACCGATTACTAGACCCTTTCTAGGGTGAGATACAAGACTAGACACGTAAATGAAGTTGTTTATTGTCATTGGAGACAGTCTATGCACAGTTTGTTAGTCATGTTTGCATATTTGCTTTGATGTTAACCATCCCACGTGCGCGAGATTCGTCAGTCCATATTAACAAATGAATATAAATACAATAACCTTATTTGTGGCGTCGAAATATGCCCTGATATTTCGTCCGCGGACATTATCTGATTCGAAAAGA
This sequence comes from Actinernus sp. WN-2022, assembly GCA_030867875.1. Lineage (NCBI taxonomy): Eukaryota > Metazoa > Cnidaria > Anthozoa > Actiniaria > Actinernidae > Actinernus > Actinernus sp. WN-2022. Next base: position 55,394,584 of record JAOWCC010001501.1, on the reverse strand, counting down.
GAACCGTTCCCGAGAGCGAAAAACTGAGCTCCGAGGATCAGATAATGTCCAAGGATAAATATCAGCGCATATTTCGACGCCACAATGTAGTTTGTTGTTGTTAACATCCTTCAAATATTTAACATGACGCGCGCTTACGCTCATATTTGTCGTCTGGCTGAGAGAAAATATCGGGTCACGTGACTCATTCCACCAATCACGCGCGAGAAAATATTTGATGGATTATAATAAGAACTGTGACACAGACCCTTCAAGTTTAGTCACTACATGTGAAAGAAAGACGATAGGCACAGGCATCCCAGACCTCCTATATTTCCTATATATCCTATAATTTGTATAGGATCCTATAAAGAGCCTATATTTCAAGAAATCCTATATTTCCTATAAATAGGATGTATGCTGAGTGATACATTTATATTTTGCACTTTTTAGCATTTTTGTATAAAAAAAAAACAGGTTTGATCAAACACATTAAAAGTTCACATGTTTTAAAAATTGTGTGTTTATTGTTTACTATTTATTGTTTGAAAGCTATTTTAGCTCCTATAAATTGCCTATATTTTGGGGAAAAATCCTATATTTTCCTATATTTAGAACTTGTGTCCAAAAAGTGGCTGGGATGTATGTAGGCAGTTACTTGATATAGAGGATCAATAAGACCATACCTTGATGGTAGTGATCGTATCCTCCACAGGACTAGGTTCAGGTGGTTTATAAAACGGGTCGCGTGTTTGCATGATCTCCATCAGTCGTAGATATGATCCGTTATCAGGAGCGAACTCGTTTCTCTGAAGAATGAAAAAAAACACAAGGTAATGTTTACAGGGAGGGAGGTCGACTCCAGGACAAGGGCTATCTTCATTGTATTGTAATCCCTCGAGACTATTTTACATATCGATAACAATGAAACAGATGCTGGTCCTAGCACTAGGGCTATCTTCATTGTATTGTAATCCATCGAGACTGTTTTACATATTGATAACAATGCTGCTGGTCCTATCAGTATGGCCAACCTCCCTTCATGTAAACAGGCCCTAACATGCACGGGTAGCTAAAAATCACTACGTAATAGGATCCGTAATCAGAACAAATAAGTAAGCACTTATTTTGATGAAGGATGACAACGACTTGAGTGCATGAAAAATACTGCTTTAGAGGGAAATTCAACGAATTCCCGTGTTGTATATACTAAAACAATTATTCGCCTCAGGCTCAGTCGATATTGGTGAATATTCCCCTCGACTTCGTCTCGGGAAATATTCAATATCGACTTGTCAATTAACCGCATTCAGTAACGGCATACGTACTAGCATTGTAAGTCTCATGAGGCCTGTAGGTTTGGCTGAAGTGGAAGTCAGTTCCATCTGTCTTTGTATAGCAATCAGGAATGCCTCAACGCCCATTTCACCAATTTTATTTCCTGTAGAAATAAAGGGGTGAAGGACGAGTTCACGAATGTTTAAAAATTTTCATTGTCACACAGGAATATTGTGCTTACATTTCCTTAGGGATCTGAAAAATAAACCGGTTCTAGAACGGTTTCCCAGGAGCATGGCACTTTCTAAGGTAGCATCGTTACTCGCAAGAGAAAACAAGAAGGTTGGGGGAGGGGGACGGGCATACTCGAGGGGAGTGGGGAGCTAAGCATTAACAAGTACATAACAATGTTTGAGAAAAGAAGAACAAGCAAAAGCTCTACGTCTACTTCTTGTAGAAATAAAGGGGTGAAGACGAGTTCACAAATGTTTAAAATTGTCATCGTCTTCTGCATAAAACATAACCGGTATACCCAATTCCAATATGCCTACTCTAATTAGCGTAAACTCAACAACGTAGCACATTGGGTAATACCACCACGTAGTAATTTTGTGGTGACCTATAATTACCAGTATATTATATTAATTTATCTAATTATTCAATTTATATGTATATATATATATATATATATATATAATCAGAATTTAGGTGAAAGAGAAAATATATAAGCCCTGAGTGGGATTCGAACCCACGGCCTCGGTACACTAGTCCGATGCGTTAACCACTACACCACCAGGACGACCACGCTGGAAACGCAGCCGACTTTGGGTTATGTGGACCGTGAGTTTTCCCAGGCATTTTCTCTTTCGGGTTATACATATCTATCTACCATATTATACATATCTATCTACCATACTATATTAAGATACTCAGTTCACAACATATTTTTAACATATTTTTATTATATTCTTACTAGATGTTATGCGCAATTGATCATTTTATGTAAACTGCGCAATATAAGTATTAAATTATTATAGTAAAACATGTTACAGTTGGCGACATCTAGCAGTCTGAGAGTTTGGTATTTCATTAGTGTTCGTAGAGTTGTGAACATTTGAATAACGGATGACCGTGCCGGTAGTTAGGTATAACTGGCTAATCTCCATATCATCTACCGTAAATTCACTCAGATGATAATAGTATATACAGTCCATTCTATGCTACAAAATTTTGTAGCAAAAATTTATATGGGAGCGCGGAGATAGAACACGAGACGATGAGTTCCATACCTCAAAGCGGCCAGGTATTATTTTATTTATTATATAAACAATACTTGGACCTGGGCCCTGTTGTTCGAAGCAAGGGTAAGCACGTGACGTGGAAATCGCTGATTGGCTGAAAGGCGATATCCACACGCGTAAAATTATCGTATTTTTACGTGTGTTCAGATACGATGTTTCTCAGTGCTGGAAATCTTTGTAAAACACTAGTTTATAGAATAAACACTATCACGTCATGTGATCGCTTTTGGCCAATGAGCTCGCGTCAAACGTTTGGGATAATAGCAACTATCCCGTCACGTGATCAATTTCATCCAATCAGAATCGGAGAGAATTTTGTGGTGATCTATAATTACCAGTAAGGGATTACGTTAAGTTTCTACACGATACCTGTACGTTTGTAACTTACTTGCGAGATTGATGTTGATCAGTGCCCTGTTACCAGGGATCACAATTTCACCTCCCTCCTCCTTCAGTGGCATCTCAAGCAGCGGGTTGGGGAATTCTACCACCTCTGGTTGCTAGATAACGATCAAAATTTTTTCTATAAAATAGATTATTGGGTGTAGTAAATAGCACCATGTAGTTGAATGGAATAGCGAGATACATGTATATAGGCGTGGTGTAGTAGTGAGTAATAATAAGAATTAAGAGATATATTTTAATAGTTATTTTCAGCGTACCTCTTGTTCAGGTTGTTGTATGCCTTTCTTGTCTCCCTTCACTGCCGAAGTCTTCTTCCCCTTGCTTGCCGCCTTCACAGACTCGATAGAGGCAGCTGTACGTAGAACATAAATACCTCTTATAAACACCAGCACCAGGTCCGGACCGCACATTATGGACCGCAAACTAACCAATCATAGCTCATGAAGTATCAAGTCATATACAATGTAATCAATACCACTTCTAAATGAGTACCAGGTCCGTACCATACATTATGGACCGCAAACTAACCAACCATAGCTCATGAAGTATCAAGTCATTAACAATGTAATCAATACCACTTATAAATGAGTACCAGATCCATACCATACATTATGGACCGCAAACTAACCAACCATAGCTCATGAAGTATCAAGTCATATACAATGTAATCAATATCACTTATAAATGAGTACCAGATCCATACCATACATTATGGACCGCAAACTAACCAACCATAGCTCATGAAGTATCAAGTCATATACAATGTAATCAATATCACTTATAAATGAGCACCAGGTCCGTACCATACATTATGGACCGCAAACTAACCAACCATAGCTCATGAAGTATCAAGTCATATACAATGTAATCAATATCACTTATAAATGAGCACCAGGTCCGTACCATACATTATGGACCGCAAACTAACCAACCATAGCTCATGAAGTATCAAGTCATATACAATGTAATCAATATCACTTATAAATGAGTACCAGGTCCGTACCATACATTATGGACCGCAAACTAACCAACCATAGCTCATGAAGTATCAAGTCATATACAATGTAATCAATATCACTTATAAATGAGTACCAGGTCCGTACCATACATTATGGACCGCAAACTAACCAACCATAGCTCATGAAGTATCAAGTCATATACAATGTAATCAATACCACTTATAAATCAGCACCAGGTCCGTACCATACATTATGGACCGCAAACTAACCAATCATAGCTCACGAAGTATCAAGTCATATACAATGTAATCAATACCACTTATAAATGAGCACCAGGTCCGTACCATACATTATGGACCGCAAACTAACCAATCATAGCTCACGAAGTATCAAGTCATATACAATGTAATCAATACCACTTATAAATGAGCACCAGGTCCGTACCATACATTATGGACCCCAAACTAACCAATCATAGCTCATGAAGTATCAAGTCATATACAATGTAATCAATACCACTTATAAATGAGCACCAGGTCCGTACCATACATTATGGACCGCAAACTGACCAACCATAGCCCACGAAGTTCCCTTACCATATAATTAACAATTATTCCACGGACCCGAGTCGTATACGAGCTCATAAAGCTAATGAGGCGCACAGCGTCGAGTTGGTTATGAGCTCATTATGACGAGAGTAAGTCGTATTATACACATTCACTGGATATGAGCTATCGAAAAACGTAATAATTTCTTTTTTCACCCTAAATTACAATGAAACATTTCCGACCAGAAAACAATTGCACTTCTGTTTTCGCTAGTGATCACGTGAGACCGGTCACGTGAGAAAATCGGCGAAACTGAGCGAACTGTAGTTATTCAACGAACTTCAAAATGGTTTCACTTATAGTACGGACATACGCTGCCAGTTACCTAGATTAAGCACCGAGCGTTTCAAAGCCAGTTTTATTAATCGATTGTACTTTAAGTATCCTTTAGCTCTGTAAATAGTAATTTGTATATTTCTATCATACAATTTCTAAATAGATATAGCATATCTAGCTGCAAGCTGTAAACTGAATAATCTATCTAGCTATATATCTACCTGAATAATCATCTATCTCAATAATCTACCTATCTATCTGAATAATCTATCTATCTAACTGAATAAACTAACTATCTATCCGAATAATCTATCTATCTGAAAAAATTATCTAACTGAATAAACTATATATCGGAATAATCTATCTATGGATCTGAATAATCTATCTATCTATCTGAATAATCTATTTATCTATCTGAATACTATCTATCTGAATAATCTATCTATCTATTTATCTAACTATCTGAATAATCTATCTATTTATCTGAAAAATCTATCTATTTATCTAACTATCCGAATATTCTATCTATCTGAAAAATCTATCTGAAGAATCTATCTATCTATCTGAAGAATCTATCTATCTATCTATATATCTATCTATCGAAAACTTCAAACTCCGTTTGTATTTACTGTCTTTTACATGATGTACTATTTTCATGCCATACTTGGTTGCCTTTTTCCTGTATTTGGCTGGCTTTTTCTCGAGTAAAGCTTCAATTTCTGCTTCGCACAGTCATTCAGCCATGTTTGCCTTTACCAAACGTTCTCTACTAGCGGTATATGAGCTGATATACTGGTAGTATGGAAGCAATCGGAAAGATTGATAGCTCACATCCAGTGGGTGGGTGTATACTATTTTTTTTACAACAACATCCAATTTTCTCGCTTTCTGATTGGCTCTCCGCTATATGCAATATAAGTACGGTCAATGAAAATGACGTCACTCGCAAGCCGTGGTAGCTTTGCAAAGTGCTTTCACAGCGAGGTTTGTGAATTCAAATGGATGTTAACTTCGCTTCCAAAAACAAGAAAATGAGGATTTCGTGTTAGCCGTCGTATATATAATAAACAATTTATTACACGGAAAGTTGTGTAATATGGCTGGGAAATTTTACTCGTCAACTTTACTTTTTCTCGCCTTTCAGGCTCGGAAAAATTTAAACTGACTCATAAAAATACCCAGCCTTTTTACACAACTTTTCTGTATAAACCTCTTTATATTTTACTCTCTTCGTTGGCGACGAGAAGATATGAAAATGCGTAATGCACAGAATACCCGACGTTCAAGAAGTACTTACATTTCTTTGCCTTTTCTTCTGGTTTCTTTCCATCCTGAGAGAAGAGAATGCAACAAACAGTCAAACTTACTTCACAAAAAAAGTTACAAAATAAATACATCTACTTTAATACTTCACACCACCTTTCAGTGCCATGACCAGGGCCTGCCATTCCAAAATAATTAAATAAGTAAATAAATATACTGCAGCCCGTTTGAAATCTTTAGTACCGGCTGAAGAAACTACATGGTTGGGGAGAGAGTTCCAGTCTAAAATGGTCCGGGAAAAAAAACTATGTTTATAGCAGTCAGTACGGGGTTGAAGAGGAATGTAAGAATAATCATGGACATTTCTGGTTTTTCTGTTTGACTTTGAGAGTTCCTGAGGAAGTGTAAATGAGATTTGGTTATTAATTATACGGCGAAAAAGTGTAAGTCTAATAATAATAAATCTTTAATATGCATAGGTAAAGTACTTATCTATCTATGCTACAATTGATGTGGTGATACATTAAGAAATATAGCAATAATAGAAGTAAATTGAATTCGCTTACATGTAAGTAGGAAAACTATATGGCCAAACCATATTTAAAAATTAATCTATTAATATAACTGTTCTTGAAGCATTCTGTGTTTACTCTGGACCTGGCGCTGGTTTTATTCCGTAAAGCATAAGTAGTAGCTTTAAATTTAGGGGTTATAGACCTTAGTGGGTGCTTTGTTTTGCTTTAATACGCGTGTCGCTATTTTCCAAGATGCTGTAAATTGAGAACAGCTCCGAGGTGTACTTCCGTTTATAGCACCTCTTGAGAAAGCGCTGAACTGTACCGAGGTCGGACTCTCTTGCACCATAGACCGATAAACCGTATGTTAATAGTTTAGACAGGACCAAAGACTTAAAGAGGAGATCTATTTCTTGTTGGTTGCAGCCCAACAACAAACAGGCATCTGATAACAAACAGGCATTTATTCGCGGCCTGTTTATAGTTCTTCGCGTTGAGTGCCTCTGCTAACCCCCCCGGGGAAGGGGGTAGGGGTACTCCCTATAATGGACTATACGGGGAGGCTCCGCCCGAAAGGGGTACCTTTTCAGGCTGGAGGTATATAAAAGAAGAGTAGGGATTTCACGAGTTGGAGTTTAGAAAAGGGTAGGGAAAACTGTCATTTAGGTATTAAAAGGGCCTTTCAAAATATCTCGAACAGACGCACCTAACGGGTGCAGTGTTTCTATTATGGGTATGTGAAAGGGGTAGCATTTTTTATGGAAGTTTTATGAAAGGGTTATCTTTTCTGTCAAAAATGGTATAGACCCATTCGAAAAATGGCGTCCAATTTAACTAACTATTGTTTAGGACTGACTAGCCTCGCTTACAAGTTCAAAAGCTTTTGTGTGTACTGACTAGCCTCGTGTTCACGTTACCAGGACAATAGCTTTTTAGATTGAACGCCATTTTTCGAATGGGTCTATATAAAAGGGCAAGGGTTTCAACCTTGGGGCGGAGCCTCCCCGTATAAAACTTTGTTGAGTACCCCCCGAGCTGCCACCCAAGATCTCGTAGAAGGGCTGAGACACTTTGTGTCGGCTATACATGTAAGTGCCGGTGGGAAAACCTGGCCGCTCTCCTTTGTATCTTCTCAATACCCTTGACATCTTATTAAACTGGCTTGCTTGGTCCGTACCGTAAGTTATGGACGAGTTTTTCCCCTTGCTCTACATCCTCGGCTACCCAGGGGCAAAAGACGGAGAAGGAGGGGGTGGGGAGGAGGAAGAAGAGCTCTTCTTTCCCTTCCGTTTCCTTATCCCCCTCTCCCTCCCCCTCGTCCCTTTATGGCCCAAGCTCGAAGTGCCGGCACAGGCCATAAAAATGGGGAAAACAAGGATCCGAGCAAGCGAGTTTAATAAGATGTTTATTATATCAAGTATTCAATACCAATTCCCACACCGGGAAGTTATGGACCGCAAGCTGAACAATCATAGCACACAAAGTTAACTAACCACAAATTGATGCCGCTATCTGGGTCATTAATGTCAGTTAATGGAGCCGTAGCCCTCAGGACACGTTTGTACGTTTAGTCTGGCATCAGGTGTTTACCCGCTCCAAAGACCAATTTGCTTATTGCTCGGCTAGCAATTTCTAATGGTACATGTGATTGGGTGTTTTCGTATTCAGTAACTCAATAGAGCATTCATGTCTCCATTCCAGGCTTGTGAAGTCTACGATCAATATAATACAGACTGTAGCATTCGTTAGCAAAGTCACATGGCAGGAACTTGTCTGGGTACATAAAAGTTACCGCCACAAACACAGTGTTGTCTTTTGTTTATGCATCCAAATCGCACTGGTATATCACTGAGCGAAGAGCGACAATAATTGTCCGTATTTCCATCATGGTGAAGTGAGAAGACTTCAGTAGAGACCTTAAGATACAGGACGCCGACAACAGTGACGAAGAAAAGTTTCTTTCACGCAATTTGGTGTTTACCGGCTATTTCCTTTATTCGCCTTTAACCCTTTCACTCCTGAACCGGCCAATCTGAAGCATGTAACTGGAAAAAATATTGCATCAAATCTAGACATGCTGGAAATACGATGTTGCAATGTTATTTCAGGGATGAATTATATAAAAGCCAGAGCTATAAACAAAGATCAGTTGACTCCCCACTTTGGAGAAAAACTCGTTTGTTTTGGAGATATTTTTGTCTGGTTTCTTTGATTTTCACCAATTTCAATGCTCTGAAAATCAACTCAAAAATCCCTTCCCGTTCGCACTTGCAATCAAAAGCAAACACAAAATCAGCACTCAGTTGTTACAGTACCTTCTTTAATCTCTCCAACCACCAGGTTTGTTTGCATAAAACATACCAAGCGACTGTGAAGCACGCTATTCTTAACGCTGCATTTCTCTCCACCACGTTTTCCTGCACCCACCTCCAATTGCATGCTGGGTAATGAACAAAAATTCGACAGGGGCCGGGTCCCCCCCTCTGGGACTCCTGTAGGGTTTTTGTTAAAGTATTTTGCCCCTACAACCAAGGGCGGTGATTTGGACACAAACCGAGGCCTTAAAGTGACAAAAGCACAGCCTAATAGGTTTAGCAGGGGAAAAAGATCACCAACTGCAGGATTTCATTGAAGAAAAACCCAGTGAAATATCCTCACAAAGCCTACTAAAAGCAAACCAAGTACTTTTCAGCTGCCCTCATTCTTAATGATAGCTGGCCTCTGGCTCTCTTACAGTGATTTATTTGTCCAACATTATCCAAAATCAATCAAAACCCTACAGGAGAAGCCAAACCTACCTGCGAAGGCCCCATAGAATTTTCCCGAATGGCATTGTGGGGAAAGCTCGAGGCCTTGGCTTAAAAGCTCAGCAGTGCGTAACGAACCAGGGCTAGCAAAAATTGAACTGAGGGGGGAGGGTTGAGTTAGCACGCAGGATTTCACCAATTGAGCCCAAACACCAGTAGTGAAAGGGTTAATAGCTTTTCACAACCATATTTACCCCAAAAATATGATGAGAACAGAGTTCTGTTCAGGTCGAACGAAAACCGGAGTGATTTAGTTTCTTTCATTCACATTCTCTTTTAAACCTAAAATTTGTTTTCACGTTTTTTTTGCAGGCTACCGCATCCATTCTCACGTGATTATTGTATTTTGCAATTACTTATATAGAGAATAATACATGGGCATGTGGATATATGGAATTTATCTTCGAGTGTTCAACTAGCAGTAGCATCAACCTCCCTTCATGTAAACAGGTCCTATATAGCACTAGGGTCAACCTCCCTTCATGTAAACAGGTCCTTAAGCACTAGGATCCACCTCCCTTCATGTAAACAGGTCCTAGCACTAGGGTCAACCTCCCTTCATGTACACAGGTCCTAGCACTAGGATCAACCTCCCTTCGTGTAAACAGGTCCTAGCACTAGGGTCAACCTCCCTTCATGTAAACAGGTCCTAGCACTAGGATCAACCTCCCTTCGTGTAAACAGGTCCTAGCACTAGGGTCAACCTCCCTTCATGTAAACAGGTCCTAGCACTAGGATCAACCTCCCTTCGTGTAAACAGGTCCTAGCACTAGGGTCAACCTCCCTTTATGTAAACAGGTCCTAGCACTAGGGTCAACCTCCCTTCATGTAAACAGGTCCTAGCACTAGGATCAACCTCCTTTCATGTAAACAGGTCTTAGCACTAGGGTCAACCTCCCTTCATGTAAACAGGTCCTAGCACTAGGATCAACCTCCCTTCATGTAAACAGGTCCTAGCACTAGGGTCAACCTCCATTCATGTAACCCGGTCCTTAGAGTCTCTAGTATGTAAAGCGTGACACAACAAGTGAATATTTATGAAATGACACCAATTAACAATTATTCCCTGGAGGTGACTTGTAGTGGATATTTACCCAGGTACTAAGCCCCCATATTTTTTTGGAAATAGGCTGTCTCAAATTAGTTCAAAAGTTCAAAAAGCCATTAACTAGGAGATTTAGTCACATGATCGGAATGCTTGAAAACTGTCTAAAATACTCTGTAAATATAAACAATTTTGGATTCAATCCCAGTTTCTGGGAAACTACCCACCCACCCCTCCCTTGGATATGCATCGTTTTATTAATGATTAACCATTAAAGGTGATAAAGTGTGGGGGGAGGGGTTTCCCAGAAACTGTGGTTGATCCAATTTTGCCTCATACTTATTATAATATATAATTTTCTGATTACAGGTGTACAAAACATACTCCTTCAACTCATTGATACACAAATAGTGATGTTAATTTTATATCTAATATCAAAGACACCAGCTTAAAACTTGAAAATGTTGGCCCACATATAATTATATAACCCATATATTTGCCAGCCCGATAAGCTTGTCAGTAGTTTCACCTCAATTGTGAAGTTTTTAATAAAACTAGATCATTAGTTTTATGTTTTAGGTTTTAATAAAACTAGATCATTAGTTTTATGTTTTAGGTTTTAATAAAACTAGATCATTAGTTTTGTTATATTAGTTTGAATGTGATTTTCGGTTTTTGAAAGTGATGCTAAAAATAGCTGACATAGCCGCTATAAGTATGATGAAAATACAGCAAGTAGATTAAATGATCAACCAGGAAACTGATAATAATTATGCAGAAAGGCAACTGATGATATGCAGAACGGTAACTAATGATATGCAGAACGGCAACTGATGATATGCAAAAGTCAATCGATGATATGCAGATGATATTCAGAAAGCAATCAGTGATATGCAGAAAGTAACTGATGATACACAGAAAGACAACTGATGATAATTATGCAGAAAGGCAACTGATGAATGATACACAGTAAGGCATCTGATGATACGAAGAAAAGCAACTGATACTCAGAAAGATAATTGATGATTATGCTGAAAGACACCTAATGATATGCAGAAATAAGGCAACTAATGATATGCATAAATTTAGTAGCGTTTAAGTTCTACTAACAATGTTGTTATGTGAATTGGACACTTTTGCAAATGTGACCCCTCGAGATGTACGGGCCTAATAGAGTAAAGAACATTGATGGAAGAAAAGATCATGTTGTGTTAATGTCATATCTCAATTAGGAAGATTGTTACTTAATTAGGATTACTGACTCAATTAGGAAACATGTTACTTAATTAGGAAGATGGTAACTTAATTAGGAAAACTGTTACCCAATTACGAATATTGGTGTTCAATTAGTTTTATACTCAATTAGGATGGTTAATTGTTACATAAATTACCCAAGTTCTTCATAGGATAGTTTTTCCTGGTTTGCAAACAACATTCTGGGCAATCCCTTTATGTAGGACGACACACAATTTTACCAAAAATTCAACAGAATACAACACAATTCAATACAACAATAGAACGCAACACAATACAGTACAATATAATACAATTTGGTAGCAATTCGTGTCGTCCTACATGAAGGGATGGCTACATTCTGTTACTTCTCTGTGCAACAGATCTTAAGTACTACATGTATATACTCATGAAGTTTCTGCTAGAGAAAAATATACTGTATACACTACCTTTTTCTTGGTAGATCTTTCTTTTTCTCTGCTTTTCCTCTCTTCCTTACTAAGATGTCCTCTGTACTCAGAAAAAGAAAAAAAATACAAGAAAATTGTAATCTCCGTGTTAGGAGAATACTCTTCCAGGGGCCAACACAATATAAACCTTTTACACGTGTATTTTACAAGTTTGGGCATTGTTTTCCACATTTAAATACACGTGTAAAAGTCTTGATTGAATTCATGGCCCCAGAACTCGAAATTACATGTAAGCTCACACACTTGCAAAATGGGAGTAGATTTTTAGAAATGCAAATAAAATCTCATGACAACTCGCAACCGTTGCTAGCAGAATCCTGCTGAACTATTGGTTCAATGTTACTAGTGGATCAGACCATAGAAAAAATAGTGACAACTAGCAACAGTTCCTAGTAGTATTTTCTTTTCATTTCAAGCTCTGCCTTCATTCCAAATCCGAGTCAAGTTGATGGAAAACACACTTTAGCCAGATAACCTTTATTCAAATATATAATTAAGGAAATTGTGAATAACAGAAACCATGAATAAATCACCCAATCGCCTCCCAGTTAGCTCAGGATCGCAAGTTCAAATCCTGGCTGAACCACAGCCCAGGGTCTTAAAATAACTGGGAGAAGGTGCTGCCTTTGTTATAGCCGCCATCTGTCTAACATCAGGTGTGCCGACACTGTTAATGTATTTAAATTTAAGTTAAAGACTTATTTTTAAATAGCTTGCTCGATATTACTAGAACACGTGTAAGTAGATTGTTTTTATTATTTTTAGTTTATTACTATCATTGATATTGTATAAGCACTGAGTGCTGTATAATGCTCCTAAAACATATGTATTATTATTAATTATAGTCACTTTGATTATTTATATTTATGATGAATGTAAGGATTGTAATGTGCATTTGAGTATTTTTATAGGAAATGCGCAATATAAGTAATAAATATTATTATTATTATATGGTCAGACCTTCGCATATATCTACTGAGAATGCAATCTAAATCTCTGGCAGTGACCACTCTCAGTGGATATTGAACAATTATTCACCGAAGTGAGGTGAATAGTGGTGCAGGGATATTTAACCAGCCACAAAATGCAGAGGTAAATATCCACCACTATTCACCTACATTGAGGTAAATAATTATTTGTATTAGTATATACCACAGAAGTGACTAGCTAGCACCAAATAGTTATTTTATTTTCTGTCAAATGGACAAAAAGTTGTGCAAGGTGATCGCTGCTTCGCTCAGAGGCGAATAGCAAAGGATATTCACCTAGTTCACAGTAGCCAATCAGAGCATGTGAAAAGCACTATTCACATGTGTGGTATATACTAAAGACATAAAATTATAGAGTTTATTAAAACAGTGGGCACCCCCAATAGACCCTTTCAGCATGCCTGTTTGTTGCCCCATTTCAGACCACATGACTTTTTCCTATATTGACACTCAAATAAATACCTCTTATTGACCATAATACCATGCTAAATACATTGACACTCAAATAAATACCTCTTATTGACCAAGTGCGAGGTCTGTACCGTACGTTATGGACTGAGTTTTTTCCCCCTTTTTATGGCCCAAGCATGAAGCACAGATGCCATGAATGGGGGAAAAACTAAACGAGCGTGAGGTCTGTATGTTAAGTTATGGACCAAAGTTTTCCCCTGCTTTGTGGCCCAAGCACAAAGCACACACAGGCCATAAAAAAGGTGCGAAAACGAGGATCCATACCTTACGGTATGGAATGTTTATTATATACATGAAGCTTCCTCATTTCTTTAGACCAGAAGTGGGTGGAAGATTCGAATGGGAAGTTATGGACTACGAATTGACCAATCATACATGTAGTTCGTGAAATTACTTACTGTACATGTACAATGTAGCTACTGTTAGTATAATTTATCAGTTGACATCAACTGAGTTAACTTACCCACTTTTGACACTTGCTGGTCGTTCCTTTGAGCCACCAGTTGGAGCATTCAAACTTCTTGATGGACTTGTAGCCTGATTTTCCACAAAATAAAACACACCACATCATTACAAGTTAAAATTCACCTTTGGTACAGAGCTGTTCATGTTTATGCAATCCATCATGTGACTTCTTGTGGTGGTTTGGCTACCGTTGGTCAACCCTACACACAGATTCTGATTGCTTGTTTTGGCACCAGAGTAAACCATTCAAATGCTGAAGAAATCTAAAATTCACATTGTATCACATTTTATCCAATGAGAATCGAGGTTAGAGCATAAAGGCATGTGTGACTGATGGGCAACAAAACTCTAACTGAAGAAAATCTGGGTCAAGTAAAATTTTGCAGGTGCTGCAACTTCAAACTAGCATACGCTGTAACTATGGTACTCTTGTGATAAAACCCAGGGGTGGGACTTTTGAGTGAAAATGTCGGGTATATACATCAGAAAAGCTGGGAAAATACTCTAAAAATACCTCACCTAGAAATTGCACTATGCTAGAAATACCCTTACGACCTAAAAATACCCAAAAATGTCAATATTCTGGTGTTTCCAGAAATTGTGTCACCTTAATCCCACCCACCATTAAGTTTCAGGCGGGATATCAAATTACAGCTAAATTTGGACCTTGAGTAAGGCTGGTGATAGCAAATGTTCTCACTAACATGCCAGCTGTGTTTATCTGAATTACAAGCATTTTTAAAAACCCTGAGCTAATAAATACCAGATTTTAGAAGCGTTTGGTGTTTGACCTCCGAAAAAATATACATAAGGAATGCCAATTTCAACACCTAAAACATATTGCGAGTACGTCCTCCGACTACCAAATATGTTGAGTTCCCTTGCCCCCCACCTCTTCCCCTTCGGTAGCTGTGCTACAGGTATACTTACATCTTCTGGAGACTTCTTAGAAATGAGCAGCCTTCTTGCAATGATTTCTTCATGAGTGAGGGAGAAACTAGAAATCATCTAAAAGACAAACAAATTACAAAATGTACCATGGACACCATTCAGACAAAATGCCAAATGCATCGCCATTAGCACATTGTCTTTATACATCATATACATTTCAGGGTCCGAAATTAACTTTTTCGCATAGGCGGCAACTGATGACTAGCCAAAAAAATTTAGTCACCAAAAGACCAATTGTGGTCGCCACATTTCAAGTTTCAAGTGACACATGACAAAGAACGTTATTTTGCTGGCATGTTTTATTGGCTAAATTTACTTAGAACATTGTGTGACTTCGGGATATTGTGAAGACTTTAGGTACGTCGCCAGCTGGCGACTAACTCTGAAATTTTGGTTGGCAACACTCAAAATTTAGTCACATTGGTGCCAAATAAGCGGCAATTTCGGACCCTGCATTTAGCATAACCAGTTAATCTACACCTTAGAATGTCTGATCAGGTAGTTTTATTAGCATGCAGTATAAATTTTAATTTTGTAGATGTATGCTATTTTTTATAACAATTATAAAAACAAATTGAAAAACTTATTCTTATATGCCCCTTTGGAAACATTGTGGAGAAAAATAGCTCATTCAATTTTTCATCAATCCAAAGCTACTAGAGTTTTCATTACAAGCAGGTGGGTAGAGAAATTCGCCCTACAATCTGGTAATTTCAATTTTCTCCTGGATTAACTTTATCTATAAGACAATGCATTAATAATTTCTTTATATGAGTACATTGTATGTTTTGAATGTCTCAGGATAAATGAAATGGTTTAATGGTTATTAAATGAAAGCATCCAAGTCTTGAGCTTCCAAGTCTTTCACTTGTAATAAATACTGTATACAATTAACAGGGTAAACCTGTGCTCTGATTGGTTGATAGCCAAGATCCATTAGTCAGAGATGCACAGATGATGTCACAATTAGTTCATGCATGCACATGCTCTAATTTGTTTGGAAAGTTTGCTAATTATTGCATAAAACAATTACATGTAGCTTAGGGATAGACCATTAGAATAGTGATGGGATGGGGTTGGGGGGGGGGGGGGGGGGTAGGGGGCATTAGAAAGTGATTTGGGGGGGGGGGGGGTGTGACTTTTCCAAGATGCAAGTATTTTTTCCAATGACCTATGCTGCAAGATTTTTTTTACACTTGATTGGTTGTCCAATTTTTTTTCTGTGTGCACACTAATTTTTTCCAATGCATAAATTTCTTTTTTTGATATTACCTCTGCAGATTTTTTTTCTTGGCATTTTTCCTTGCGTAAATTACTTTGGTCCCCCCACCCCCCCAAATCACTATTCTAATGGTCCACCCCTTATATATGTGTATGTACAGATGACATCAAAACATGAAGACAACAACATTTACACCACCCGCCTGCATTTTTTGGCACACTTCGTTGTTTTTTTTTTTATGTCAATTCTGTGCATCCATAATTTTTTTTTTTTTTAATGGGACCTACATGTAAAACAACCATAGGAGCTGATCAAAGCCAGGACCTGGCTAATCCACAGATCGAATTGGAATTTAGCGTGTTGGCTTTTGTGGAAGGACGAAAACCAGAGGACCCGGAAAAGCAAGGGTGAGATACTCACATACATGTATGGCACCACATCCAGGGATTGAACCTGGGCCACAGAGGTGAGACTGACAATTAGCGCTTAACCACTGTGCCACCCTGGCTCCCCATTAAAAGAGGGCAGATGCACGGCAAAATGTCATCTATTTATTAATTACAGTATACCTCTGCAAGTTTTGATGCACCATTGTCACTTATGAGGTTACTCCCTAGGTTCAGTGACAGCAGTGTCCTGTTCATTCGTAGACCCTGGACAACATGCAAACAAAACGTCAAAAATCACTCATAAAGGGGCATTTGATGGAGACTTGAATACAGAAAATAGGAACTTCTGATAATCAATAATACCATAAACACCCACATATACAATGTAGGCCGCACCGTGGCATTATATTTTATACAGTATGGATTACCAACAACCCAAGAAAGTGTGAGGGTTGGATATTATACAAATAAAAAGAAGGAAAATAATGGGTGGTGGGTGAAGGACCATATAGGTAGAGTATTAAGTCAACTACATGTACACGTTCCTTAAGGTATTATTAAAGACAATAAATACAAAAACAGCCTAGCAGGTAAAAGTGCCATTATGCCATTTACCAAAAAGTCCTTCCAGATCACAATATTCTTAAGTTGGATCCCTTATTTTCTTATTGTTTTGGTATTTTTAAAAGTATGTTTTGAGTTAACAAGTTGAAAATTTTAACAAATTAAGTGATTATAATAATTGAAACTTTCCTATTACCGAGGAAGGTATAAATTTATGCATTCCCACAATGATGAAGGAAAGCATAAATAATTGTTTCCCAGACAGGCAAAGGGAAGCATAGATTTATGTGCTCCCTGAAGAAAGATCCAAATTATTTAGTTTTTATTGAAAAAGTCTACATTTTCCTTCAATTTCTTTAATCAGAAGTCACAGGCCAAAATCGAAAATTTGTATTTTCAAAAATGCCACTTGACAACCTTTTCCCCTAATAAATTGGCAAATTATGGCATTTTTTCCTTCTAGGCTGTTAAATAAAGCATGTTGCATGTTAGATAGATAGATAACATTTTTATTTAAAGAGGGTGCACAATTACAGTAAATACTGTATTTCCCTTGTGGCCCTAACAAAAAGGATTGAAAGTCACAAAATACAAAGATCACTCTAACAAGTTTGAAAGCGATAGCGATAATTATGTGAAAAAAATGTAAATCCTAATAAGAGAAAAAAATATTACGATGCAGCTGATTACTTAGCTAGCTAAATATATACATGTACATGTATCATAGTCCATTAATAAGTCTTGCCTTAGCTATTTTCCCTGCTCCATCACAAGTAATCTTGTTGTAACAAAGATTTAATGTCACCAGTGACTTGTTTACTGTCAGTACATCACCAATCATCTTTGCTCCCATGTCGTTCACGTAGCAGTTGCGTAAAGATAGGTGCTGGATCCTGCAAAAGGAGGATTTGAATGGTTAATTATAATAATTATTATATGTTAATTAAATCAAACTCATGAAAAATATGCAGAACTCATTGGCAGGAAGAATTATGGCAGCTGGCAGCCACATTTTTTAGTGAGTGGTCTTCAAGTGAAGTACGTACACTCTTAAGGCCCGTGCAAATGCTCCCAAGATTGTTGGGCCCAACATGTTGGGAGAGTTTGAACACCCTGTTGAGTGTTGTTGGGAGTAATGTTGGGTGAAGTTTGAAATGCTTCAAACTTTTGAGCCAACAAGTCCCAACATTTCTTGTGTGTTGTGATCGTTGAAGCATAGCAAGACAAAGTTGGGTGCGTTTGACCAGCGCACCCAACAATGTTGGACTCACGCACATGCATTACGCATCGTATCCATGGAGATTTCATCCAAACAAACACAGTGCATGCCATTCACTCGACTGCATGAAATACATCATGGCGGTAGAGAGAGAAGTTGGCGATGAATTGTTTAATCAGGAAGAAACGAGGAACACCAGGCAACAAATGATGGAAAGGAGAAAGGGAAAGCTAGAAAGTGGACAGAAATTGAAGTTGAAGAACTGATCAATCTGTTAGAAGAAAATGGTGGACAAACAGCTACAATAGGTCTGCAAAGTGTTGTGGGTACAATTTTGTCCCAGCATCCATTGCTTTGCCAGTGTATTGCCCAACATTGTTGGGACTTGTTGGGAGCGTTTCAACACTATAAATTATATACAACCAACACCAACCAACTGCCATTATTGTTGTGCCCAACAATGTTGGGTGTTGTTGGGAGCGTTTGTATGGGCCTTTAGTTGAAAAAGGGACCAATATAATATATACCGGAAAGATCCATAGATAAGCCGCACCTGTAGATAAGCCGCATCGCAAGTTTTGAAGCTTGAATTTAGGAAACAACATTATTTGAAAAATACACAAAAAATATTTTGTCCGAGTTCATAAACGCTTGTACATGTACTTGATGCCAAACTTCTTCAAAAAAAGAATAATCTTTTGTTGGAGTTCATAAATGCTCGTACTTGAAGCGAAACTTCATCAGATTGTCATAAATACATAATCGCAACTTTAATTCCCCCATTAACTAACAACAATTCCAAGGAACCGCTTTCCTTTAATAATCGCTAGAGCAAGAAAGGTTTTCTGGCGAATCTATACTTGCACAAGTACATGTACAGTCCCTGTCAAAAGTTTTTCACACCGTACGAACCACATGTGGTAGCATGTGGCACATGTGCCACATGTGTTTACCACTTTCGGTAAAATGAAAGTGGCGAAATGTGGCGAAGCGAAATCGGTAACTGAACCACTTTCGTTAAAACACAATCGGTGACCGAACCACTTTCGTTAAAACACAATCGGTGACCGAACCACTTTCGTTAAAACACAATCGGTGACCGAACCACTTTCAGTAAAACGAAATCGGTGACTCTACCACCTTCAGTAAAACGAATTCGGTGACTCTACCACCTTCGGTAAAACGAATTCGGTGATTCGACCACCTTCGGTAAAATGAATTCGGATAGTCATCGTGTTATGTAAATATGGCGCTACGTACGTGATCAATTCTAGTTTAGTTGTAGCAAAGTTCGGCGTTTTTATTCATCTGATAAACTTTACAGACTTCTGTACTTTCATACTTTAATCTATCCCTCAATCCCTTCACGATTCTTTAAAAGTCGTTGCGTACGCTGTATGTTTTCAATTCAACAGATTCAAGAGCTTTTCGGTGCTTACATGTGCTTTCAGCCGTGGAAACTAATTGTCTGGTTTTTGACACAACAAGAATGTCGCGAACTTCGCGGAACATGTGATCTTATTGCAGAATGCAGAGTTAAATAATGCGGGAAAGTTTCTCAACTTTTAATACTGGCAAGTGATAAACGTCTACCAAATAGAATATTCTGGAATTCTTTTTATTTAACGTGGGATCCGTCATTTTGCTCAAATTGCTCGAACAGAAGTGTGACATTTTTGAATAATCAATGAGCTCTGACAGCAGCAGTGTTTGTTTTGCTTTGAGATCACACCAAAAATTATCTTGACATCTTCCTACTGAATCAAATGCTTTCAAAGTTTTGTATTTTATTTACGGTCTGAACAGTTTTCAAATAAAAACACCCAGGTGAATACATTTTGGATATTTTAATTCGTTATTGGTTATTTTGCCGTGAGATCGCACCGAATCTTCTGGAGTTTCAATTTCAGATTTTTTACTTCATCATTTCGTCAATTTGTGATTGGCATTGCGGTTTATAATTGCTGTGAGACCGGACTGCAGCGATTGGTCCGATGTCAGATGTGAAACAAACAAGTCTCAGGTCCTCGATCGATCAAACATAGGACCTGTCAAAACTCAGACTGACAGGTTCACGCGTGACTGATTGCAATTGCACAATCTTGATATTTTAATTTCGAAAACATGCCTTTCCAGAATCCGCAAACATTTGCAATGCTTTTGGTCGGAACCTTGAACAACGCAGGAATCTCTCGTAAATGTTAAACTACGGAAGCTAAAGTTCGTTTGTTGATTATTGCTTATTGGCGGGGCCCGCTTTAAAAGTTTGCCGCTAGATTATGAACGAACGGCGGTTGTTAGTTTGTGGCGTAAGTTTAATTCACAGCAGTTCCTTTTTTTTCAGTACAGTTTATCAGTGAGGTTATCAGAAGAAATAGGAAGGAGAGAAATGCTCTTAGACACTTCGCGGCTTTCTCGGTACAAATCACGATCAAAACAAATAAGTTTTTCGATGATCGCACCAGGACACCGACCTGACGCTTCGCCGACAATTTGATATATCGTTTCAAAGAAGACAAAACGAGAAATCATTTTTGAAATCTAAACTTCAGCATTTTCAGTTTTAACGTTGTAAAAATCACTTTAGTCGCAAGCAGTGAACTACATGTACAAGTAACAACTTGTAGACTGTCTTGACCTGCAATGTTTGGTGAAGCGAAATCGGTGACTGAACCACTTTCGGTAAAACGAAATCGGTGACTGAACCACTTTCGTTAAAACACAATCGGTGACCGAACCACTTTCGTTAAAACACAATCGGTGACCGAACCACTTTCGTTAAAACACAATCGGTGACCGAACCACTTTCAGTAAAACGAAATCGGTGCCTCTACCACTTTCAGTAAAACGAATTCGGTCTTAAAACGAATGGAGTTTACCGAACGAAATCTACCACATGTGGTTACCGAATCTTCGTTTTACCGAAGCACATACGGTACCGTATACGGTTGAAAAACTTTTGACAGGGACTGTAGGTCTGAGATTTTCATTAACTAGTGCCAATCTCTCACGTGTAAAATTGCAAAGAATGCCTGGTTGTTTAGATGCATGCTTTGACAAGCGCTGCAAATCAGCGTGTTTTGGAAGCTAAATAAGCTTAATCACGTTTAAATATTCACGAAATTCTAATATATTAGGTCTAAGGTAGGTCTTAGAAAAGTGTTTGCTTTAATTCTTTCAAATTGTGTTTTTTTCCAATGATTATGCTTAAATTGCTATATTACATGATCGGATGCGATTTGAACCCGATTGTAATATACGCACCGTCGCATAATAAAAACTTCATACAGGTTCATGATATGTAAATATATGTTAATGTTGGGTCTCCTTTCTAGGTGTTCCCGTAGATAAGCTGCACCCCCGATTTTGAATGATAATTTTGGGTTAAAAGGTGCGGCTTATCTACGGGTCTTTACGGTATATCACTTCAAGAAAAAGGGATAATAACCCTTTTAAAGGCGGGATATATCCCCAATTAGTGCTGAAATATTTTTGCATGGTAAGTGTAAGTGAATGAACTATTATGGGTGACACAAAAGCACCAAGGAAAGATAACCAAGTATTAAAAGTTTCTATTTTTGCTTTTCCATTGATTACTATACACACTATGGTACTCGTAAACTCTCCCTCTAAACACCCAGCCTCGATTAGCTATGCTATTCAGCTAGTGATAATTTATAATTTCAGTCTGTATTTATTGTATTAAAGGAGTTTTGTAAGAACAAATAAAGTGTGAATGTGTGGGTATACTGTCTAGCAGAAGGATAAGGGAGGTAACACTTGTAGGATTGAAGTTCTTGCCGAGCCTGCGAGTGCATTAATTAGGCCCATATAATTTCAGACAATGAGCTTTTCATGCACCTTAAGTATTAACTTTAGTAATACAATGAGGTTCAATGTTGGAGCAATAACATTGGTTGATTCAGGGACTGCAAAATTAATTTGCTGAACCAATTTTAGAGACCAGGTTATCTGGATATAACTGATTGCAACATTTGAGCAAAAATTTACAGTGGAACCTCTCCGTACGGACACCTCTATAACATGGACACCTCCATATTACGGACGGATCTCTAGGTCCCGGCAAAATCCCCATACATGTACATGTATATTCTTTGTTTTAAAAAATCTCTATATTACAGACCCTCCCCATTACGGACAACACACACCTAATCTCGGCCCCAGGTAGCAAAATTAATACAAATTCTACCTAGTCTTTATTACAGACAGTGTATAATTTACAGAGCTCTTGATGATTAGAAAAACAGAAATACAAAATGTACACAGTGCTGTAAACATGCATACTGTATTAGACATCAAGTTTTAATAATCTGCAAACGAATGATTTTGGATGATATTTTACGCCTTTTTCAAACAAAAAAAAAAACACTATATAGAAATACTGTATTGTCACTAGAGACTTTAAGCCCAGCCTCTATAATATGGACACTTTTCTCCAGCCCTTCTGTGTCGGTGGGCGGGCGTATTAGAATTCCAAGGTGGCAAAATGCACGCATTAATATTTTATGCACCTCTCAATGTTAAGCCTGAGGGGGGAGGAGGCAGGCAAGGGGTAGGGATTTGTCAGGGAGGGCTACCCCAATGGTGGAGATTTTGACATACGCTGCCCGCCCAGGGTGGGGTTTTTATAGGAAACACAGGGAAGATAGGGCAGATATTTGATATTTTTGACTGAACATGTTGTCCTGAGGGTGGGGAATTTGATTTTTTTTGGGGAGAAAATGTCAAATCTCCACCCCTTGCCCACCCCCTCCCCCCTTGGGCTTAACATTGATAGGTACATTAGTTCAGCACATGAGAAGAGCAACATTTTGAATAATTGCTACTCCAGTGTTGCATTATTCACCTGCTGCATCTAATTCAAACTTGTTGACCCCGATTGATTCAGATGTCGCTCTTCTGCCATACAGTACTTACAGTAATTCACCTATTAAGTTTGCCACATGAAAATTTTGCCATCTGAAACAGGTTTTACTGAGTGATGCATTGTAGCCAGTACTGTGTTATACAATAACCAATTTGTGAAATGTGCCCTCTCATTGGTCGATAGCAATTTTTTTAGAGTACAGATACAGATGCAAAGATGACATCAGGTTTTGCACAAAATCATTCTGTACTCTCCTTTCTGTACTCTTACAGTAGATCAGTCATACTGTCATCAAAGAAGACATCAAAACATGACAAGAATAACAGTCACACCACTTTACTTCATCTTGTGGCATACTTCTTTGTTCTCCTCATATTTTGATGTTATCTGTACATCTACATGTACATGCATTCCCACTCAAAAATTTTGCAACGTCAGCGGCACCAAAGCTGCCAAAATTTGACGGCTAAACGCAGGGAGGCTTGGTGCCACACACAGTAAATGCAGGGCAGCAAGCCATCGACGGTTGACACCACCTGTATAAGAGCTCAGGTCAGATGCAAGGCACAATAACATCTATTTGTTAAAGACCCACGACGGACCATTACGCTTTGCGCGCTTAGACGCTGGCCGCCATCTTTTGTCGGTGTTGAAAAATGCACAAGTTTCAATCGCTCTACGCAATCCACTTCCATCGGCCGTTTTTCCAATCTGACTTTCAGTATATTTATTTTCACATGTTGCCAAATTGTAAGGCATCATTTCTGTAGCATTTTAAAGACATTTAGGCCACAATGTAGGCGAAATTTTTGTTACAAAGAATGTGATGTATGTTTTATATGAAGAGGGCATCATGGCGAACTGTCGGTAGGAAGGCTCTGTTCGGCAAATATGACTCTATTCTTCTGTATTTGACCGTCGGAACGAGAGGAAGCCACATCTGGGTTTTTCAGGGAAAAGTAACTGTTTTTTGCGTTGTGCTGTGCCACTGTCGTCATCAACGCAACGGTAAGCAGTCTTCAGTGATTTTATAAACTGATCGAGTGATTCGCCACTGGCACTATATCCTAATACGTTGCAAGTCAATGCTGGAGAAGTGCAGTGCATTTTCTAAGCGTATTTTTGACGAGCCGATGGGCATAATAGGGAGTTTGTCTGTGAATTACATGTATGCGAACCGTCGCCTTCGCGGACTGAACTGAAGCAACAACAACAAACAGTAAATGGTAAAATGACGGAAAGTCAGAATACTGTTACGTTCATTACAACAAATATTTACCAGAGACTTTTCTAAATTCACAACTAAGTTAATTATTATAGCTGAAACATGAGAATGAATTTTATAATAAAAATATTGTAGATGAGAAAGCCAAGAATCCTTCCACCTCCCTGCAAGAATATAGCCCAAACATTTTGAGACATGCATTTCAGTGACTGTTGGAAATGACAATATTAGAAACTTCACATTAGTATTTTTATATGTTGATTCTAACTATGGAGTGGCAAAGAAATTGGAACAATTTGAGTGTTCAGAGTTCAAGTTCAATTTATTCACACTTGTTTGTAGATTACAATATTATTATTGGTTGAATATAACAAGCAATAAGAAAGAGAAAAATAAATAGTAGATAATAATTACAATCTTTAGATGATAGTGTGTAGTGGTCAAAGGAGCAAAGCTTTCGAGTTAACCACTACCATGTTGAAGTTAATGAGGGGAGGAATAAATAAACAAATAGGCTTGATTGTATCTTTACAGGGTTTTAAAAAGTACGACTGTTGGTTATAATGAGAGAATTAAGAGGAAGAAAATAAAGGCTGTTTATATGTACAAACTAAGTTTGGATATATGGTAATTTTACAATACAGAATAATGTAGACATTTACGGTAAATATTTATAAATAATAGTTGATATATACATATATTATAGATGCAGCTAACATTTTATATCTGGCTTCCATGGAGGAAGAGCTTATAATTATTGTTTTTTAAAACTGTTGAGGCAAACATTTTATCTCGATTGGTACTGTTTCCCATATTTTTGATGACATTACTTTAAATATTGTAAGTCCATAATTTGTTCTTGAGGCTGGTCTGTATGGGTTTTGGTTAGAGGAGTACCTAGTGTTATAATTGAAGGGCTGTGTGCAAAAAGGGCATAAGTGACTCTTGATCACATTCTAAATTCTCCTTCAATTTCTTTGTTTTCCAAAGAAGAATTTAGAATGTGATCAAGAATCACTTATGCCCTTTTTACACACAGCCCTTCAATTGTGAACTTCAGAGGCATACAGTAGTTGCCATAGGTCAGGGAAAAGCAGGGAATTTTTTTTTCAAGGTCAGGGAAAAGTCAGGGAATTTTGCATATGGTCAGGGAAATTCTAAATTTCTTGTGAAAGTCAGGGAATTTTATTTTCCAGTTGCCACATGGGCTCCTCATCACGCCTCAAAACATCTGCGAAGGGAGGCTACAGGTTTTGATAATGACTTTTGTTTTGGACGAGAGAATGTCAAACAGTCAGTGAAAATTGTTTTCTGGTCAGTGAAAAGTCAGGATTTTTTTTTTGCATGATGGGTGGCAATTATACTAGCATGTTTTTATAAACAAAGCACTACAAATTTTGAACTATAAGGATGTACATGTAGATTTTAGAAAACAAACTAATTGTGGTTTAATGAGGATTGAGTAGTGCATTTCTAACTTTTAATATTAGAGTACTAGTGCAGAATGACATGTTTTACCAAAAGAACCAGAATCCTCAGGGGCTCTGCTCTTTAGTTTTCAAGTTTTAGGAAAAAGGGATAAAATACTGGAGTGAGATTAAAACAATATGACATGTTGACCTTATCCATAAAACTTCAGTCATATGAATTTTATCCTTTCCTCTTCATTTCTGGCCTTGTAGTCCAAGATCCCATGCAGCTACCTATTGATAGGAGGGATGCGCAGCATGAATGGTGTATGCAATTTGTTTTGGTATTTCAGTAGTTCCAATCAGAAAATAAATTGGAGAACAATATTTATAACAATCATAAGTAAGATAACTAAACATGGCAATTCATTAAGGTTTTGGTAAAAGTGCTGAAATCAAAACTTTAACTAAAGTTTCATACACCCTTTTTACTGCCACCATTTCAACCATTAGTCATATCTTCAACATATATGCTATGAAGGTAACTCCAGACTGTAGAATATTGGCAAATACATGTAATGTTGCCTGGTTCAAAAAATACTATAATTGATGTTATCTTCCGGCCCCCACAAATGCTTTTTCATGGTCCAATTTTTCACTGCCAACCAATCGGCTATCTTAGGGCCAACATTATTTCTTTGACATATGCTGCTATTTTACCTCTACTTTGCATTATAAGCATCCAAACATTGTACCCAACCTGACCGAGTCCTGTCCACAGGCCCAAGTTTAGCCTCAAATTAGGAGGCTCTTCTTTGTATATTTCTGATTTATCTGGCAGAAGGGATATAGTTGTTTAACGGCCATGCCATGAAAAATACAGCCAGTCAGAAGACTGGAAATCTGTTGCACGGCGGTATCCCACAGGTTGAATCGATGTTTTTTACACCACCATGTGCTGTACGTGCACTCATCACAATATTTTGGAAGGAAAGCTGGAATCTGATGCAGCACATGTGCCAGGTGAGGTCAGAGTTCTTTGTTTAGATTGGCATGGGATAAAATAGTTAATATGCAATGTTTTCTCATAGTATGCCATGAATATTCCACTCATGACTATTTTTCTCTGTTTCCACATGCCTAAGGGCTTCTGTGTATACTGAAAAATCAAGTTACCAGCATTTTGTGATTATAGTATGTAATATTCTGTGTGTGTCTGTAACAAGCTAAGGGAGTGTTTATTATTTATGGCTTTGGGGGCTTGGCTAAATCATGGGGGGGGGGGGGGGCAAAACAAATTAAAGTGCTTTTATAGGGGGGGTCATTAAAGATTTTACCTACTCCTGGGTGGGGGGGTCATCAAAGTTGACGTACCTGTCATGTAAAATAAGATTTAACTGAAAATTTAACGAAATTGTTGTTGTAATCCCAAGCCAATGTTTAGTCTCCAGAACACAGGAAACCAGTGTTTTAGAGAGCAGTCAAATCTCAAATATTTCAGTTGGGCCTTCAGTCCTCACAACATTAATTTAAAGATAGTTTGCTTTTTTTCCTGTATATGCAGGATGGTATTCACTAAGTTCATGATCAAAGGCACATCCCCATAGGACAGATAATGCATTCATGTCCAGGAGATTAGTTATATATGCCAATGATGAATTCTTTCGTTTATTTATTTATTTATTTGAGACTACAGAACAATGCACTAGAATGCAATATGATGCATGAACTAACAAGTACAATTTCGAGTATCCATCTGGGAAGGAGGTAGAGATTTCCAGAAGAATACATGTATATATATATGTATGTTTTCTACTAAACAAAGGTAATGTATCATGGAAAATACCATAAATCTAGAGACAATATTAAATTTAAAAGGTTACATGTATATGATGTTTGCATTCTTACTTGCACATCCATGCATTCTTTTCTTTTTGTGGGGGGGGGGGGTCAATAAAGTTTTGAGCAATTTTATAGGGGGGTCATCTAGTTTTAATTTCACTCATGGGGGGTCATATAAAAGTTTTGACAAAAGAAGCAGATGAAATGCAGACCCCCCAAGCCATAAATAATGAACACTTTTCAGGCATCCGATCAGCCTTGCAGTCTTCATAATAAAAGTCGACCTTCAAACTGTCCCAATCTACACAAAATAAACTTAGTAAAAAAATGTGTATGAGGTGATGCATGTCATCCTCTTACAGCAGACAATTCCCATTTATCTGCATATATACCACAGTGGTGAGTGAATCTGAAGGTGGGGACTATTTATTGTCAATTTCTTGGCAAAGTCCATACTTCCTCTTCCCACACTTTAATAACAGATTGAAGAAAACAATGCATGTCCTTTTCCTGAAACAAATAGAAGAATATTTCTTATCAAAGGTGGGTAAACTGTACTGGAATATTGATGTAATGCAATGTTGATAAAGTGCGCTGCGCTCATTGTCCCAACAACAACCTGAGCACTTCATTCCATTCTGGACAACATGTACGCCATGTTCGAACTGCAAATTCCCATAAAGGATATTTCTATTAGGGCAACGTACAAATGGACAGATTGTGCTAATAAACAAGTTGTCTTCGCTTACCTTATTTTTACATTTGCTTCTGTCATATAAAGCTGGAAGGTTTTGATACATTTGGCCTTGTTCTCGCGAAACTTTATACAAGCCCTCCTTCCTCCATTCATGGCACACTGACCTTGGCACTGCACTTGGCTTTGTTATTACGGGTTCTTGGTTAGTAAAAGGAAAAAGTAAACACCGACAGCGACCATTTTACGAATCAAGAGAGTAAATTAATTTTCATTTTCTCCGGCCTGATGCTCACAGATATTTACTTCGCCTGCAACAATGGAGCCATAAGCACTCTAACTATGTTGATAAACTTCCATCAACACTCGATTGATAACGAAGAGTTCATTTCCTTGTTTTGCTAACATACAAGCAAATGACAAAGGTGAGTAGAAGGACGATTTTCTACTTCACGCGAACCGAGGGAATCGCGCGCGAGGCGAAAACAATAGAAGCCTCGGTTTCATGAAAATCAAAACAAAAACAGAGGCGCGCAAAGCGTAATGGTCCGTCATGGGTCTTTAAATATTTTGCTGACTCTCAAGTCTGGTAACATGTCATATATTACATAGAAAGAACTTACGTGCTTTCTTCTCCTAACAGCACATTATATCTCTGAAGAATTAATGGATTGTTATCCAGGGATAAACTCCTAAAATAACATGGAAAAATAGTTAGTAAAAATATATATAAATGTTTATAAATAAGAGAGTGATATATTAGTTTCTGGAGGACTATATTATTAACATTATTTTATGCCTGCATGCATGGTTTATAGATTTCACATGAGTCGGCAAGCTATAGACCTTTCCCATGCGGTGGCCATCTTGGAATAAACCTATTGTTAATGCTTACCCAGCCTCAGTTAAACACGTTTGAGACCAAGGTTGGGTAAGCATTATTAAACAATAGGTTTATTCCAAAATGACTGCCGTGTGGGAAAGGTCTATGGCAATGACGTACGGCACAGTTGTAATACGACATGCAGCTGTGAAGTTGAAATGGTTTCACATTGTTTTTCTCTTTGTGATCCAATTACAAATTACAGACTGAGTTATTGTATGTATGTTGTGTAACAATAGAGGCAATCAAAATGACGTCATAACATCCAAGACCGTGGCATGTGAAAAATTCATGAGTTTTATGTACAGGAAAATTAGTCTATGAATAACATCCAGTGTACCATTTAGAGGAGACAAACACAGCAACAAAATTAGGCACCAAATGGAATATTTGAGAGCAAACATTAGTAAGTTTTTCAGTGGAGGTTCCAAGCCACAAATTACTGGTGTTTTGCATGCAACAAGAATGTGACATCACAGCCAATGTAATATAAAAAAATAAAAAATAAATAATTCATGTACATATATGTGAAACATTGCATTCATATTGCACATAAAACCTGTTAAGTTATATATGGCTTGGTGAATACTAAATTAGTTTACCTGAGGTTACTGAGATGTTGTATAGAGCTGGCCAAGATATTAATGCTGCTATCTTTAAGACCATTATTCCAAAAGCTGAAAGGGTGTGGAATACATGTATTTAGGTCAGTATAACATTGTAATTGTTTCAACAAATTCAAGGATCTGTACAAGAACAACTTTAAGGTGAAGTACATTATGTAATACATGTACATGTATCAGGACAGCATTGTGGCCTGTTTGACCCTAGGGTCATTAATAGGAGGAGCAGGGGAGCCAATGCCCTCCCCTTCCCCAAGGAACTACCCCCCTCCTCCACTTTAATATCAAGTCCCGATTAAATTTAGCCACTGGATGATATATCACTCACTGGGTTACAATATCAATGTGCTAACCCTCAGAGTCTTGATTTTTTCCTAGTTGTTTTCTGATTTTGCCCATTTCTGACTTTGTCTACCTTTTTTATCCCTAAATATTTTCCTTTTTTTTACATTTTTCTCCATTTCTGATTTTGCCTGACCTTAAAATTAACCCCAAAAATCCTAATGACAACCCAGGCTGATGGGCAACATTTTCTTGCAACAATATAACGTTGCAGCCTGATGTTGCATGTACTACTACCACCTACTTGACTGTATACATGTAGCTACATGGAGCAACTTGTTTTGCAACACAATTTCATGTTGTGAGTTAATTACTGTAAAAAAGTAGATTGGACTACAAAATAATGAAATCTACATGCAATATACATGTATGTATTCTACATTGTTGCAATTAACAATTTGCAAGAAATTGTTGCTTGACATTAAATGTACTTCACCTAGCTTAATTAAGTGACTTAATTGTGACCAAGTTCTAAAATCTCCCTTAATTAGAACATCATAAGAATACGGAGGAGAATTTTATAGAATGATTGTGATCAGTATAGTCAGATCACTTCCAGTTAAATGCTGTTCTTGCATGGATCTCATCAATTTCAAAGTTAGAGTGACCAAATTGATCAGTTGAAAGATGGTTTCTGTGTAATTAGGTTATTTTCTCAATTGGGAAGGGGGTCAAATGTGGACTGTTAACTGCAGAAATGGTCCATTGCTAATGAAATGCTGCTCAAACTCAGAACCTTCAGAAGATTCTAGTATATTAATGTATGAGGGCCAGGCAGCAGTTGAGTGATCAATCAACTGTAATCAACCATAATCCATCATGATTGGTTGATCAATCGACCATTACTTGGCCAACCAGTGGAGTGTCTGGTTGGCCATTCTACATTTGTATGGCTGCTATATAAAATCAGTGATCAAGGAGAATGGTGATAGACTGTGATCATCTTGGGATAACCATGTGATCAACTGTGATCAACCGTGGGTGACTTAGATCATTATCAATCACATCTGAGGGGCACATGTCAAAAGTATACAGCAGCAATTAATTTAGCAAAATATGCTAAGTTTTTTGTTTCCTCAATGATTCTGCAAAACCTTAGTTTTGTGGTCGGCCGTGAAAACTTTAAAACATAATTTGGAAATGACAGCAAAGTGATGCCACAAAACTTCCCTTGGTGGTTGCTACACATGACTTATACTGTCTGATGTTAACACTGGTCTATTTTTGTTAGCAGTATATATAATTATAATAATCATAATCATATTTATATACATGTAGTAATAATAACAGCAACAATAATTATCATAATTAAATGATAAATGATGATGATGATAACAATAATAATAATAATATAAATGATAAATAATAATAATGTATTTACTTGATAGTAGTTAGTTTTTCCAGAGGTGGTAGTGTGACGTTTAGGATGTCAAGTATTCGATCATCAATCTTCCATCCTACAAAAAAATACAAAAACATAAAATCATAATACAGAACATTAATATAAAAAAGAATATATATGTACATTTAAATGTTTAATAAATATGCCACCAATTTAAGAAAACTAAAATGCAGCTAATATACCAAGGATCACAAGCTAGAATCTTGTTGTGACATTAGTTAGATGATCGCTCCCTGGGGGGAGGTACTCCCATATACATGTACATGTATAGGCTACATGTATATAGGTATGTGCCGCTCGACAGGGTATGCTTTTTGACAATTCTTAGCCTGGAACAGGGTATATAAATCACTATTTTGGTCTGGAACAGGGTCGTAATTATTTGGAAGGACCTCAGGACAGTTTGAGTTATTCAGGGTCCCTTGCCGAGCTGCAAACACAGAATCCGTTTATCTGTTTATGATTCGAGTGGCGAGTGGAGCGCAATGTCTCGCACCTACATTGTATCATATTAGATGCTAGCCTGGTCTGGAAAAGGATATCGTTTTTACAATTTTGCCTGGAACAGGGTATGTTTTTGTTGTTTCTAGTCTGGAACAGGGTACCTTTTTTACCATTCTGTCTGGAACAGGGTCGTAAAAATACAATGTCTTGGTCTGGAACAGGGTAAGGGTTTCAAGGGCTCAGCAGCACACCCGCATCCTAATTTTTAGGGAGTACCCCCTGAGACCGCTCTTGGCTGGAGATGTGCCTTTTCGCTCTACATGTACACTACAGAACTACCATAAACAGTATATCCAAGTATTAGCGTAAGGCCACACACCAAATTTAGACTCCTTTTTTTGGAAAAAAGTTTGAAGGTTCATAAATGATCAGGCTAATGAAGCAAAACTTCTTTAGTGGAGATTGTTTTCATTTGATCCATTAGTCATGCCAATTGTTATTGCAACTTCAAATATGGTTACAGCTTTCAATCATTGTCATTTCTTGTGTGCATTTTAACCTGTTGTCTTTAAATCACTCCAGAATTCTTCAGCTTTTATTCCCCCATTACCTAACAACATTTTCAAGGAACCTCATGGATAGCAAGGTTTTCTGGTGGTACCAGTATGAGCATGTGTCTCAGTCCATGGTCTAGCAACCATCTCGAATTTTCAACAAGGTACCTAGCTGGCGCAAGAGTTTTCTTCGGTAACCCATGTATAAGCTGTATCCCCAACTTTGACCCTTGTTTTTCTCCTGATCACATTCTAAATTCTCTTTCAAAGTCTTAAGTTTGTTTTCTAAGGAGAATTTAGAATGTGATCAGGAGTCACTTAGGCCCTTGTTGCACACAGCCTTTCATTTATGGTAGACCTATTTTAATTTACATGTACATGTACCTCTGATGTAAATTTCCTTGACATATGACTTATTTCCTTCTTCTTCTGTCTCAATCTCTACTCTTGGCTTAAAGAATGAGTACTTCTCTTTTGTTGTAAACGTTGTTGGCAGTGGCTCTTCTGTTTCCCCTCCTGACAAGGTGGCTGTATCATCTGCTTTTCCAGAATCATCTTTTGCTACAAAAACAGTTTACAATTTCTTTATATCATTGCCAGGAATATTTTTTAAAGCAGGATTTGAGTTTGACTCATTTATACATGTACATGTAGCTGTGGTAGGTTAATTGAAGGGCTGTGTGCAAAATGGATGTACATGTACATGTAAGTGTCTCAGGCCACATTCTAAATTCTCCTTCGATTTCTTTGTTTTCTAAGGGAGAATTTAGAATGTGATCAAGATGTAGGATATAGAGTAGAGGTTTCATTTGCTACTCAGCCCTTGGGAATATCATGCTACAAATGTAAGTCTACCTCTAAAAACCCTAAATTAGTGAGCACCCGTTGTTGATGGTTAGGGTGTTTTTAAATGTAGGGGTAGGGGTTTGTATTAGTTCACAGGACCATTGAAGAAGCATTATTTTTCTGTGTTGTTCAGTGATCTAAATTTAGCGATTATAGCTCTAAAAACCCTAAATTAGCGAGCACCCGTGTTGACGGTTAGGGTGTTTTTAAATGTAGGAGTAGGGTTTGGATTAGTTCACAGGACTATTGAATAATCATTTTTATCTGTGTTCATTGATCTAAATTTAGTGAGTACATGTATAGCTCTAAAAACCCTAACTTAGTGAGCACCTGTTGTTGACAGTTAGGGTGTTTTTAAATGTAGGGAAGACACATATACAGTGCTTGGGTAGGGTATAATTCTGCAGTTGCCCCAATAAGGCTTTTGTTACTCTTTGATGTTATATATTGTACTAAGTCTTATCGTGTAGTCAGGTGTACTGTTCACTCGTGTTTTGTTCACGTAATTATGCAGACAATTGCGAAAAATAATCTGTAAGATCCACAAGTTTTTATCAACGTTAGGGATAATGATGTTTGCCGGTGAACTGATTTTACTATGCTTTTAATAGGATATTTGTTGGGCATGAGAATGGCACAAAATCATGTAATACCTGCCTGAGAATGATTTTATTCACATCCATTTTTGGCAGTTTTCCTTGTCCTCCCTGCGCTTTATAATTCTGTAGATCTAAAGCAATCCTTCCTATGCAACTTCTTTGCTGTCAGGTTATTTATAGAAGCTGATTTATAAACTTACTTCCATAATTTTCTTGTCAAGTCAGACATTCTCTTTCATCGCTTCACTCTTCCATAGAAATTTTATTCTAAATATAAATTAAATGAGAGGTGAAATCCTATTATCTGGTTTTCTTTTAGTTCGGTTTTAACTCTATTAAAGTCGGTTTGGTTCAGAGTTCCCTGCTTCTAACCATGTAACTCGGCAAAGTTTTCCAAGTCCGACTTTAATGTTTATAGTAGTGCGCATGCGTGAATAAAATTTAGTATGGAAATTAGTTACTAGTCCCTTCTTGGTTAGGAAAAGCTACAATATTCCAAAAACGTGACTGGAATCTGTGGTGCAGTCGGTAAAGCTCTGGTCTTCCAAGGCATTCTTCCAAGCGAAGGGTTGCAGGTTTGAGTCCCACTACCGGCGGTGAACGAAAAAGTGAAAAAAAGTAAGTAGTAACGATGTGTAATTAATGAGTGAATTACAAAGTTGGTTGTCAGGGATAGAGAGGGGAAAAAGAGTTACGGAGGGGGAACGGTGAGAGAGGGAGAGGAGAGTAGTGAACTTATTTTCAGGGGAGGGGTGGGTGAATTTTTATTTTCTTTTTAAATTCCCCTCAAAAAAAACTAAACTCTTTTTTTATGAATCCCAAAAAAAAATGAAAAATCCCTTTTGAGAATCTAGGAATTTTTTTTTTTTGAAATTTTGAACTGGTTTAAAAAAATTGTTTCCAACCACAACATATACACTTTGGTCTCTTATAATAAAATTGTACTATTATGGTGCATGCATGTACAGTGATAGTGCATGCATATTGATAGTACATGCATGCAGAAACATTCATGCATGCAGTGTCATGGTGGTGCATGCATACATGAATGTATGCAAATCTGTGTGCATGCAGGCATGCATGCAAATCTCTCTGCATGCATGTGGCATGCATGCAACATGCATGCTTACTTTAGAAGGGAATAATAAATATTAGTCTGAAATAAGGTTTCACAGACTGCTAAATATATTGTTATCAAGCTTGAAAATGTATTCATATGAACTCAAGAGAGAAATTAAAAGCTAACAAGTAAATTTTAGTGATATACATGTACATGCAGGGCATGTAACCACCTAATTCACCAACCACTTACCAACTACTTAATTTACAAACCACTTACCAGCCACTAATTTACCAACCACTTACCACCACTTAATTTACAATTGAAACGACTTAATTCAGCCACTTAATTTACCAACCACTTACCAGCCACTTAAGGTTATCGTATACCTTCAGGGTACTGTTCTGGATAAAATTAAGTAGCATCTCGAATATTCGTCGTATTTAGATAAATTATACCTCATTAATTTTTAAAGCTTATAAAATTGGCTACAACGATATACCTAAGGTTTGTATTTTTTATAAAAGTGTGATTTTTAAATAAACTTCTTTTCCGAACAAGCGAGTTGGTTTCCAAGAGCTCCAACTCCACGGCAATTTAGCGAATTTAAGATCTGTTTGCTTTTCTGGACTCCCACAGACCTTGTTTACGAAAACGTGTCGGTGATTGTGGAAATTCGAAGCCGTTCTGAAGATATTTCGGTCTTCGTGAAACTGCTAACGCGCAATCCAAGTATAGATGCAGAATCGCTCTCAGCGGGCTCTCTTTTAAAAAATTAAAAAATCGCTGACTAAGATTTTAGCTTATATAATTGCGAACAATCTGTGAAAATTTGAAGTAATTCGCACAAATTCGCGTCGAGTTGGAGCTTTTTTCAAACTATGTTTAGAACGAAAATAGAAAGTCAAGAAAACGCTCTGAAAAGTTTTAGCCGGCTGGCGAGACTGATTCTGGTGCCCCGCCTCTTTCACAGCAATCAAACACATTCTATATAAAGCAGCCAATGATGTTCAACCAGTGACTGGGAAATGTCACTGTCAAAACTTCCCACAAATTTCTCAGCGGCATGAAAGCAACACAATCAAAGGGCTTCGCGCTCAGTTGAGCGTTTTCAGTCGCTCTTCGTTATGGGCAAAACCAAGATTGGCAAGAATAAACCGGTCAAATGCCAGAATAAGGCAATTGCAACGGCAAAGGATAAACCAGCTAAACACAAGAAGAAGGCAAAACCAAAGCAGACCAACCGAACGCGGAAGACGAAAGAAAAGCACGAGGACAGATAAATTACCCGAAGAATCAGCCCGTGAATATATGCTCCGGAAAATGTCAGAGATTGGGCATGTTATTGTAGAAATACTTAAGAGGAATCAAGCGACGTAATGTACAACAAAATAGTTTAGCCAGTGGTAATGCGGGTATCAGCGGCCATCCCGAGGGGGCGGCCCCCGGGCACCCAGGGGCATTTGTCACAGCAGCCATGACAAATACATGCTAAAACCCCTCGGGTGGGGCAGAAAATTGTGACAAAAACCCCCACCCCTGGGGCAACATATTATAAGTATTAGAAGCTAAACGTTTTAGAAGTGTCAAAAATCTTAATAGTTTTATACAAATATTATCCTTTATTTCTTTGTTCTGTCTTCCGACAGTGGATGCCTTATTTTAATCTCTTAATTTGAATGATAATGATATGACAAAGAAATCGAAGAACGTCGATCGATCGAGCGAGTCCTGTGGCGAAAACCGCTGAACGTTGAGACAGATTACGTGCAAACCCCGTGGGTATGTCCCCGGGGTATTTTGACGAAAACGAAAAAGCGCTCTAATGCCCCGCGTGTGGGGCATGTTTTTGCTACAAATCTCCTGCTAGGCCCCTGGGTTGCCCGTGGGTTGCCCGGGGGCCGCCCCCTCGGGATGGCCGCTGATACCCGCATAATATGAATATATAATTTCGAACATTTCTTTGAATTTTTCCACTTTCTTGAACTCCAAGGACCAGATACTTGTTTTGAAGAAGACATCTACGGATAATTTTAGGGAATACGCTTCGAATTTACGATGACATATTTTTGTGAGAAAAGATTCGATAGAACGCTGACAACAAGCCACACAGCAAACTCCGAACTGAACTACAAACGACGACTCCCGCGCTTAGCTACGGTTGAATGCTCATGACGATTGATGTGGTGTATTTGCTGTCAATCAAAATATGTAACGCAATCTTCCGGTAAAATGTTTCTTTTTGATATTTCTTTTTTAGCAATTTGGCCCTGAAGCTACATGTATACGATAACCTTAATTTACCAACCACTTAATTTACAAACCACTTAATTACCAGCCACTTAATTTACCAACTTACCAACCACTTACTGACAACATATTTATGGTGCAATTTGTTCGAACTTTAGCCCAAATGTTACAGTGCTCCAATTTAACTTTGAGGAAAATTAACCATTTGGTTTAGTAGACAAAAGTTTTACTAACTACATGTTCAAGAATCTGTAGTAACAGGATTCAATACTCCAGTTTCTAAAATTACCGCTGAATGCAATGAATACAAACGTATTCATGCAGGGTTAGCCTCATTCTGAAGTTAAACATTCATAAATACCAGGGAGAAGGTGCAAAACTATAACAATATGCAGAGTTGTGAATAGCCAGCCACCTTCTTGCTGGTATTTACGAATGTTTAACTACAAAATGAGGCTAAATAAACCCTACGTACATGTGTCTGTAGTCATTGCATTGAGCTGTAATTTTCGAATACGAAACTGGACTATTCTTCATAAGGTGTTTTCTCTAGATGTAGAAATATTATTTTTAGGTCTCATATTTTCCTAACCACTTTGAGTTACCTAAAGAAACTTTTAGAAACCAAACGGTTGAAAACTGGTAGCTACCATTGGTTACATGCGAACACATGGCGAGAACATTGTATACTTGCCAATCTCAATATGCACTAATAACTGTTACTCCTAAGGGTAAAGATTACTCTTAAGGGTAAAGATTACCAAGTCTTAACCAATCAGCGTGTAGCACTTCTAAAGCCAGTAACATTTACCCAGATGAGTAATCTTTACTGTCCCAAGTAATTTTTACTACCACATGTTTCTTAAATAGCGTATATTTCTCTGCGACACGAACAAACATTGTTGCCATTTCAATAGGTTTTACTATTTTAAGCAAAATCGAGCAGTTTTAATTGGAAAATATCCCCAAAACGTTCCTATCTTCCAAGAGCATGGCGCGCTTTTTACGCTACAATGATTAAGTTTGTTTGCAGAGAGTGACACTTCTATCAATGTCCGGAAATCCACTTCACACACAGACTTTGATGATAACCATAAAGAGAAAAGCCACAATTTATATTGTGCATGGACTGCATGAAGTTACATTGAAAAATATAATCATACAGCTTAACTGCATCACCCCTGAAAATACGTTTACGTATTCTCCTCTTTTGTAACATTTGAGAAACCGTTATCCTCGTTCGCTAACAAAAAAAAGTACTTAATAAATAAATGTAAATTAGCCCATACTCCTAACCACTGTCGTTACAAATGTATTTTTAGATCGCCTTGAACGCATCACTTTTCAAACGATTAAATCAGTATTTCGTGAAGAAATTAAATGAAATCGACCTTCCTCTTAAAATTGGCAGGATTAATACCACCGATCAACTGCTCGGTTGCCAGTCCAAGAATATCTTTGTATCAGTGATTGTTTTGGCTATATATCTTGAAAAGAAAATTATTTTCAGCTCAAATGATTGAACATTCGGTTTTCAAGTTTCTTTGCTGAGCGGAGCGCGCGAAAAGTCAATCATATACGACACATTTTCATCCGATTCTAATGATATTCACTGCAATTGTTCTGACGCAAAGAAAATGTAAAGATCGCCAGATTTCGTATGATAACGTGTTGAAAAATCACAAATGCTCATTACGGGACTTGACCAAGGGGTTTTTTTTTTCGAGAGATCGAGTTACGGCAATGAAGGCGCAAAAATGTTTACAATTTGCGGTAATTATTACTGCTGTACAAGTCATCGTTTGGCGCCACACTGCATACATGTATGTCTCATGCTGTAAAAAATTAGAGCAGCCAGATCAAACCATAGAGCTTTCAATTAGTAAAAACAATAAATTATTGGGAAGTTTCAGGTCTGTATCCCTCCACATTTTGAGATTGGTTTATGACTACCCTGAGAGTTATTCCACGGCGAGGCTTTAATTTGTCAACAAGTATGCTTATCGTATTATTCACGGTGGGCAAAAAACCGGTGGTAACCCGCTCTGCACTGGTAATGTTTACTGCTACGTATGGGCAATCAAAACAGCACTTTCTTCTCTTTCTATCGAAATGTTTTGCCCTGCCTTTGTGCATGTATAATCGATTATGCGTAAAATAAAAATCCAGCCTGCACAATATTCGGAAAGTCACATGCGATCGCTACGCTCTTTGCGAAAATTCGCCGGAGAAACGTGACAGTGTTAACTTGGCAGTGTGGAAAAAGTTGATTTTTTGGAGTAAAAACACATATCGATATGTTTTCTAGAGGGGGAAAAATAGGTCAATATTTTGGAGGTTGGAAATGTTTTTAAGTTGTTTGCAATGGACCGTGTAATTTAGATCGGCGACTGATGACGTGACAAGACAAGCGGATTGACAAGCAGTGTTCAAAATGATTCTTAAAAACTTGAAATTTATTCACTAGATTTTTAGCTTGCAGATGGCTTCCTTTGAATTTCTTCTTTTATTTAGTTATGACCTGAATTAAAATTAAAACTAAAAAACTAAACGTTCGAGGATCTTTGAAATCTAGACAACAAAAGGGCAATCAAATAGGTATTCATGAATGTGCTACAATTAATGTAGATGCAACACCTCGGCAGTTTCTTTAGCCCAACGTTTCATATTTATCTGCTTATTAATTTTTTATCATACTATCAATGCTAAAATATAAACTCAATATGGACTGCAATTCTAGTCTTTTTCGGTTTGACCTGGATGCTCTGGTTATGCCTACGGCGCTAAACAGCGACTTAGCAGTAGTAATTACCACAAGTAGTAAACATTACTCATTACTCGGGCCGGGCCTTTGGCCGGCACGAGTCAGAAAATGCAAGCGGTTTATTACTCGGGCCAGCGTAGGCTGGGCCCGAGTCAAGTTTCGCAAGTGTTTATTATTACTCGGGCCAGGCCTTCGGCCGAGGCACGAGTCAAGTTTCACAAGTGTTTATTATTATTTTCTGTGTCGACTTCCGGGCCCATCAACCAATCAGAATCGATTCCCCACGGGATAAACACGCGACAGACACGCGACACAGGTTTCTCTCTGAAAAATCCAAGATGGCGGCTACAAAGGACTTATGCCTTGTTATGGCAAATCACCTAGTTATTGGGCCATTTTTGCTGAAACCAAAGGCTTCTTGGACTGAAATACCAAGATGTTCAGTTTTTCTAGGGCCGACAGGAGTTTTACGGGCCATTTGCATGGAAAATTCTCACGTTTTTATATACGAAAGGAGTCTGAGAATGAGATTGCGTCCGCGTCCAACTTTATGTATCTGACATATTTGGTAAGTAAACACAAATGTTTAATACCAGGTTGCAGTGTTGATATTTATTATTTCCTCTTAAAGTTTAAATGGCTTCTAATAGACTAGAAAATGGGCTCCAGAAATTGAACCAATTTATCAGTTCTTTCGGTAAAATACACATGTAGGAATACGGATCCGGAAGATCTACAGACTACAACTGCAATTAATTATTTGGTGTGAAGACAGTTGACTCCAATAATCCAAAAACCGAGTGGAAATCGCATGTTTATTTCTGAAATGGACTCATGCAGTCTATACCTTATTTGAGAACTATAATAATTTATTCTTAATTTCAAAGTTACATCATCTATATGTATTTATAATTTCATTACAATTGGATTAATTTTATCTGAACTAAGTTTGGGCCTACATGTATAACAGAAAGATGGTAGCCTCCAGTTTGCTTAAACTGCATTCCAGTAAGCTCAGTGGTTAAGTGTCAGTCTGTTGTGCAGGAGGTAGTCACTAGTGGGTTCAAATCCTGGTGGGACCTTCAAATAAGTGGGAGAACTGGTACTGCCTTTGCTCTGACATCTGCAAATGGTTAGACCTTCATGTCTTCTTGGATCAGAATGTTAAATTGTAGGCCGACACTGAGAATGCAACCAAATCTCTGGTAGTGACCACCCTCAAGTGTAGTGGATATAGTTGTATACATAGAGTAAATGAGTTTGTCCCAGTTAGCAATACCATGATGCTAAATACATTGACATTCTCCTCTGTTAGTAGTACTAGTTCCCTTGTTGCCACTACGTGTATGTACATTTTATATATTAATATACAGGCTAAATCTAGTAGATTACATACATAATCATGACTGCTGCCTTAAATTATTTTGTTGTTGTAGTATATGGATGGGTAAATAATGCATGTATTAGCAGCTTCCCCCAGGGGTGGATCCATGGGAACCTGTCAGAATTAATTGTTTGTTGTCCAGAGGTGAGGGGGAAAAGCTCACTTTGGTTCATAGATCAGGAACCTTGTATGAATTTTTACTAATTGCTGTGCCCAATACCAGGGGATATGATACAACGAGTTTGATTGGGTATTTGTGCAAATCCCCAGGGTACCTGGGGGTTGACCCCTGGTGTAGTAGCTGCCAGTAAATATGCGAAGCTACTGATACAGTGCAAAACTGAATGCTAAATCACTGGAAGGAAGTTCAAAGGAACATTGCATGTGTTATTTTAAAGACTTGTTGTTGAGGTTTTACTAATTGGCCTCTTGTATAGGCGAATCCTTGTTTACTTGTTTTCCTTATTGGCATACGTCAAACTTCAAGCAACATACATAAATCGAACTTCAAGCAACATACATAAATCGAACGAGATTGACACACTTGATAATCACCAAAAAATTTAGAATGATAAAATCAATTTATTTTGAGGAAAAGTATTTAAAAATAGCAAAATTTACAAAGAATGTATGGCTGTCACCCCGCAGTCCATTTTACAGTTTTGAAAAGTCAATTTCTCTGTAAATATTTAACATATCAATCTTACATTTTCGGTGATTACTCAGTTTAAAATTCTCTTTCAACTGATGTACTCTGTTTGTTTGTAGCTTGCAGTTTAATTTATGCTAATGAGGCAAAAATGTAAACAATGACGTCAGCAAGGATTTG
Source organism: Actinernus sp. WN-2022 (assembly GCA_030867875.1). Lineage (NCBI taxonomy): Eukaryota > Metazoa > Cnidaria > Anthozoa > Actiniaria > Actinernidae > Actinernus > Actinernus sp. WN-2022. The sequence goes on along the minus strand of JAOWCC010001501.1, from coordinate 55,352,137 downwards.
CCTATTCTTCCCTGAAAACCATGCGAAACCATGTGAAATCAAACTTGTTTGATAAAGAGTTGTAGGGGGGGGGGGGGGGGGGGGGGTGTCGATAATGAAATTAAAAAGTCTAAAAAATATATAACCCTCCCTGGACAATGAGTATGAAATATTTTGACCGTTTCTCCCCTATAACCATCCCTTTTTCAGTTCCCCATGATTTATGACCCTCCATTTTGGGGGATTCAAAACAATTTACCCTCCATCTCAACCCCCTCCCCCCTGCTAATTTCTGACCAGTCCCTTCAGCGACAACCCTCATGAAACCCCGATTTAATTATCAGTAAAACTTTGTAATTAGAAGCTCCCGTAAGGGACCGTGACCACCTTTGGGGGTTGAGAATTGGAAGGTGGAAAATAGCATTTACAAAACAGGTTTTGTTAACAACACTACCTGATCTCATACAAGTGCCTTTAAATATAAGAATTAAGATTTGTTTGCCATCTAGTACACCCATGTGATAGCAATCATGTAAATTATCACAAGCATGAGTAGTTAATCAATTATCCTGCTCCCCTAGCACAAACCATTAGGGCACCCAACAAAGTTTTCGGTTAAAAAGCTGTTCGGGAGAGTAAGTTAGCCTAAAACTTTTGGATTTGAAAAAAATGTCCCTATAATTTTTTTTCTGAAATACTGGCTAGAAAATTTGTTTTCAATCCCTAGAAAATTATAGAAGACAAGCATACATGTACATGTGTGCAGAACTCGCACTCTGGCATGATCGAAAAGTGCTTCGATACTGTATACAAAGCTATGACAGGAGTTAAACTAGAAGTAATCATAGATTATCAAAGTGCGTTCAACATATTTTTATAAGAGAAAGGACTGGGCTTCCTGTGGTAACACAAAAGGCTGAAAGATTGCTGCAATGATGTGGACAGTGTAAATAATCCTGATCAAAAATGCTTGTTTTTAACTAATTTTGAATGTATTGACTTATATGTTAATATAAAAGGGGATGTATCTGGGTATAAAACTGTAATTATCTTTGTGTAACATTAAATCATCGGATGCGATGCTTATGTGGCTACCGGTATATGTACATGTGTGTTTCATGTGGTTATCATTCATTTGAGCATTCGTAGCACATTTTGCAGTGTAGTAAATAGTGTAAAGCAAAAGTTGGAGTTAGTGTAGAACACAATCAACCCTATAGCTAGCTACAGCTATTCAGATGTGTATTTAAACTGCATTCAATTAATCATTCGTGTTCACTATTTATCACTGGTCTTGTGTTGCCACATGTATATTTTCTCAAACACATGTAGCTACTGTTAATGTTACAAACATGGCTGCAATTTGCTTTCTGCTTTCCATGGAAGTTCGCATCACAGGCACTGTGTAAAATAGGATTCTTTTTACATGACTAATATAATATTCTTATTATATGGCTTCTCTGGAGACAAAGAATCACAATTCTTCTTCAAAATAATTTATATATGTAACTCTTGTAAAAATAATCTAAAGTAATTTATTCTTCTCTCAAAGCCAGGCTAAAAATATTAGGGACTAGTCAAACATTTGCAGGGGAGATGCAAGGGGGGGAGGGGGGGGGGGGGGGGTGTGGGTAGAGAATGAAATAAAAAAAATAACCCTCCCTGGACAATGAGTATGAAATATTTTGACCCTTTCTCCCCTATTATCACCCCTTTTTCAGTTCCCATGATTTATGACCCTCCATTTTTGGGGATTCAAAAAAATCTCAACCTCCTTCCCATGCTAATTTCTGACCAGTCCCTTCAGTGACAACCCTCATGAAGCCTCAATTTAATTATCAGTAAAACTTTGTAATTAGAAGCTCCCATGTGTGATTGCAATGTAAATTATCATGAGTAGTGAATCAATTATCCTGCTCCCCTAGCACAAACCATGTATGACACAAAAATATGCTAGAACTCCATGTATTAATTAAAAGTGGCCCAAGTTAAGGTTGTATTTATTCGTTATGCTCTTTTGACATTAAGAATAATTCTTCAAATGGCACCATTTTTTTATTTCTACTACTAACATGTTTAATAACACAATTCTCTGCTGTACAAAAATTATTAGAACATTGTATTGACGATTTCCTGTCTTAAAGTTTGGAAACGTAACACATGCATTTTATGCTAGAAACTAATTTCAAGTGCCATTTTTAATGTTTTCACAAAGTCATCAATTCTTTACATGAATTGTTTTAGAAAATTTTGCCTCCTCCCTAACTGAAAGCCCGAGTATAATGCCCAACGGGCGTCTTGTTATTATTATTATTATTATTTTTTGTGTCGCTGAAATGCTCCAGCAGCCAATCAGATTACACAGGAGCCCATTGTTCGATCCCAACACGTGACAGGATCAACCAATCAGATTCGACACCCGCCCGAACCTTATAGTGTGCCAAGTCAGCAACGGAGCGAATCTTATACAATACGATATTTTGCTGAAACCAAAGGTTTCTTCGAATGAAATACCAAGATGTTCAGTTATTCTAGGGCTGACAGGACTTTTAGGGGCTTTCAATGGAAAATTCTTACATTTACGAAAGGGATGTGGCGATCCAATCGTACATGGTACAGTCAGCTACATGCAGTCTGGCCGGCCGGAGGAGGAGTGATGGTTTGGTTTCGATGGTTTTGGTCCAATAATCCACGGACACGGAAAGAAAATGCCTGAACTGCTGCATCTAAATGCCATAGGATTGCAGTGTTGCGGTGTTGATATTGTTGAAATGCTCTTCATTACGATCACACACTGTGAGGAGGTCAATGAGGGATTTTGATTGTTTGCAATGTTGGCTGTGTGTTTACCCCGCCAATTACTCTCCTGAAATACTCTTGAGATTATACAACTGGGAAGTCTTGACTAAACCAGTCAACCAATGCCGAGCTTTACAAAGACTTCAACTCAAGAGTCACAAAACCTGGAAGTGAATAGTGATTGACCCTTGTCTTTGAACGCGAACGGAAATCAGAACTGGTGAGGTTGAAATATTTGTGTTTATATACGCACACAAATTTTACTTGTTCCCTACTTTTAGAATTATATTAAGTGTAATGGTGACAGTAATTCGAACTGGAAATGAAATCGTCCATAAGTTGAACTGTATGTGACTTTATAGAGACCAAGAAGAAAAAGTTAAAATCGTCAAAACAATAACAGAACTCAGAAGATAGAATTGACCACGAATTATACCCATAAACAGAACTGGATCCGAGAATACCGTATTAAAATTGAATTGGATCTGTCAAAAGAATAGCAGGATTTGTTGTGGAAAGCCGTAACTAGAAACCAAACTGTCATAAAACAAGAACTGGAGAGTATAAATTATGGCTCTGCCCACAGTATTATATTATGTCGTCACACAGTTTTTTGTTTGCCGACGATTGATACGAACGGGCTTCAAACTCCGGCTTTGTTTTCTCATTTTGCTGCTGCACAGAAGACCTTGAAATATAAACCGTTAAATAAATCTACCTTAATTTATCCTAAAGAAAGCTTTGATTTATACCCTCGAAGAAGGAAATGCATTTGATTTTCTCCACTTCGCCTTCCCTTGCCGTTAACAATAGGAAATGGATAATCTGAAATCTACATTGAATCTGTAATGTTTACCGTCTCGTTTTTCTCGGCCAATGGAAATCGAGATACCGTGGCGCATGTAATCGTTTCCTCTTGGCGGCAGGAAAGGGGCCAGGTGGAACTTCTCGAAACAAGTGATAGTATTGGCCTACGCAACAATAGAAAACACCCTAACCCATTAGAAAGTGCAGTACAAAAACCATAGAAGTATAGTATTATGGGTGCAATCAGCATACAGGTCTTGAGAGGTTCCATGCTACTTGGAGGAAAGGCAAAGAGATGAGAAACCTGCTCGCAGGGTAGGAGGGCCACACACTTCTCTGTGTATACTAGTTAGTGTTACTCTAATGTTATTTCCCAAGTGGTGTACATGCATGAAATCAACGCACACAATATTTTATTAAACATTAGGGACTAGTCAAAAATTTGCAGGGGAAATGCAGGAGGGGGGTGTCGATAATGAAATCAAAAATGAAACCCCAATTTATTTATCAGTAAAACTTTGTAATTAGAAGCTCCTGTAAGGGACTGTGACCACCTTTGGTGGTTTTAAAGAATTGGAAGAAGGTGGAAAATAGCATTTACAAACAGGTTTTGTTAATAACACTACTGATCTCCTACAAGTACCTTTAAATATATGAATTAAGATTTGTTTGCTATCTAGTACAACCATGTGATTGTAATGTGAATTATCACAAGCATGAGTAGTGAATCGATTATCCTAGCACAAACCATGTAATTTTGACACAAAAATATGCTGGAATTCCATGTATTAATTAAAGGTGGCCCGAGTTAAGGCCACTCAGGGCCTCTTGTTTACAATTATTTCTTGCGCCTTTATTAGAAAAAGGTTTACGGCCAAAATTTACTGAAATTCCCCATAAAAGCATGACAGTGTTAATTCGGCAGCGCGAAAAAACGTGTTGATATTTTCGAGTGAAAAAAAACTGTCGATATATTTTCTAGATGAAAAAATTCTGAGGCGAAAAGTGAAAAACCCCGCGTGCAATGAACCGTGTAATTTGGATTGGCGACTGACATGACAATTAAGTGGACTGACAAGTAGATGTTTCACAAGCTTATATTTAGCTTGCGAAGTTGGCTTTGTTTGCATTTCTTTTCTTTAGTTTTGTCCTGAATTAAAGACTGGTACTGAACTAAACGGAAGAAGGTAGAATATTACAATGTAAGAGATTTTGAGAATCTTTGAAAGTCTAGACAAAAAAAAGGGTACTTCTTTCGGATTCATGAATGCGCTGATACTGTGCAACTCGTTGAGAACCTCGACATTTTCTCAGTTTAATATTTTTATAAAACGTTTTTAAAATATTTTTGTGCTTGAGTTAAACATACTTTGATAAAGTATAAACTCAATGTGGACCGCAATCATTTTAGTTTTTTAGTCTTTTGGTAACCGCTAATTAGCTTTGACGGTGAAATACGATATAGCAGACTTGTTTACAAAATAAAGCCACGCCGCGCGCGGGAATAACATTACCGGTAAGAAAATGGTTCCCATTTCGCGCTCAGGGAATATACATGTAGGTAGTCACAAGCCAAGCCCAAAATGTGGAGGGATGCAGACCTAAGACTTAGCAATTGTTCTTACTAATATTCAAAGCTCTATGGTATGATCTGTCTGCTCGGATTTTGGACAGCAAGATATGCGTAGTAGTAATAATTACCACAAGTAATTACTCATTTACAATTTTGTGTCTAATATTGCCTTAAGTTGTAATACAGTACGTACAACACGGTGACTAGAAAAGGTTCTTGGCAGAAATATTTGGATGGATTCTACGTGAATTGTACAAATAAGTATATAGATTATAGCGCATAAACGAAACCACGGATGCGAGGAACATTCAAATAGAGATGTTCGACGTTATCTGATGCAGTTCACAAATGACAGTCTGAATGGTGAGTTTGAATTACGTTTTACGTTCATAATATTGCTAGAATTTGCATTTGAATAGTTGAGATTGAAGGATGGCTGCACATACGTTCTTTTTACCAGAGATAGAAACAAACCAGTGAATATTTCACGAAATATGTTGTCGAAAGGAGAAGTAATTGGGGTAATCTTTGCGCTTTTGTGAGTGTTTTTCTCCCTGTTGATATTGACCGTTTGGCCACTGCCGGGATAGTAGCTGTATGATTATATTTTCAATGTAACTTCATGCAGTCCATGCACAATATAAATTGTGGCTTATCGCTTTATGGTTATCATCGAAGTGTGTGAAGTGGATTTACGGACATTGATAAGTTGTCACTCTCTGCAAACAAACTTAATCATTGTAGCGTAAAAAGCACGCCATGCTCTTAATTGGAAGAAAGGAACGTTTTGGGGATATTTTCCAATTAAAACTGCTCGATTTTGCTTAAAATAGTAAAACCTATTGAAATGGCAACAATGTTTGTTCGTGTCACAAAGAAATATACGCTATTTAAGAAACATGTGGTAGTAAAAATTACTTGGGACAGTAAAGATTACTCAAAAACAACAAAGTTTTTTATTTTTTTGTAACCACACACTTGATAAATTACATGACAGTTAAAATATAAATGTCCGTTACTGGCAATCTGAAAATAGTAAAACTAATCGTGTCAGATTGCCACTATAGAAAACAAATTACAATGGTATGGTCAAGTATCAAGTAAGCTTACAATTTCTATGAAACAATAAACAATATATACATATATATATATATACAAATACATATACATACATATATATATATATATATACAGCAGATATGAACACAGACATCATGACAAATGAAGTATAACTAAACTAGAAGAAAAAAAGAAAAAAATTGGCAAAAAATAATAGGTAGCATCAGTAGGAATTAATAATATCAGTTTTAATATATTTTTTAAAGGACGGTTTTGACAGAAGCTTGTATTCGTCATTAATAGAATTCCAAATTTTTGCACCAGAAAATCGAAGACCAAATTTTCCATAGTTTGTTCTAATCTGGGGAAGGCAATATGTTTTCCTAGCAGCCAATCTAGTATTATAATTATGCCTTTCATTTACACTTTCAAAAAAACCTGAAAAAGCTCTGGGCAGCCTAGAAGTGAAATAATCATACATAAAGTTTGCATTGTGGAAGAATATTAGGTCAAGAAACTTTAGAATACCCAATGCTTTGAAAAGAGGGCTGGAGTGCTCACGGAAATCAGAAAACGTTATGATTCTTACTGCTTTCTTTTGTAGAGTTATTAGTGGCTTAAGAGTTGAATTGTAAGTGTTACCATAAACAGCAAGACCATATGTTAGAAAAGGAAAGATCAAGGTATAATAGAGCTGTGTTAGAATGTTAGTGTTTACATAATGGCGAATTTTAGAAAGTACTCCTATACCTCTGCTAACTTTTTTAGAAACATGAAGTACATGATTCTTCCAGCTTAAGTTGGAATCAAGATATACACCAAGATATTTAATACTACATTCTTTCTTGATTGCTTTCCCGTTGATGGACAATTTAGTGATAAAAGGAACTTTTCTTTGTGGGGTATGAAATATGACATAATTAGTTTTATCTACATTAAGTGAAAGCTTATTACATGCTAGCCATGTACTGATATATTCCAAGTGAGTATTTATATGTTGTTCCAAGACTGACAAGTTTTTATTTGAGTAAAAAAGATTTGTATCATCAGCAAACAAATGGAACTCTAGCATATCAGAGCAAAATTTTATGTCATTAATGTAGATGAGGAACAAAAGAGGGCCAAGTACAGACCCTTGTGGAACTCCACAGGAAATACATTTCTCATCTGAGATTACACTACCAATTGATACTATCTGCTTTCTATTGGATAAATAAGAAGCAAACCATTCCAATACAATGCCCCGAATGCCATAGTTTTTAAGTTTTTCTAACAAAATTATATGATTCACGGTATCGAAGGCTTTACTAAGGTCAAGAAATATGCCACAAGAAAACTTTCCTTCTTCTATTGCCTTTTGGATTTTATCAGCAATCAAAACTAAGGCATGGACGGTTGAGTGGTTTTTCCGAAAGCCAAATTGTTTATCACTCAAGATGTTTAGTTTATCGATATAATCAGTGAGCCTGTTGTACATTAGTTTTTCTATTAGTCTATTGAAAACAGAAAGTAATGAAATTGGGCGATAGTTATTTACAGAAGTCTGAGAACCATTTTTGTGAACAGGTATAACACGGGCAATTTTAAATTTACTGGGAACTTTACCTTGAGAAAAAGAAATATTAAAAAGTATTTCAAGAGGTTTAGATACAAAATCCTTTAATAATTTCAATAAGCCAGTGGGTATACTATATGGACCAGTTGATTTATTTGGGTTCAAGTTTAAAATTTCTTCTTCTATTTCCCTTGCAGTTACTGGGAATAGGTAAAAGCTAGTAGTAGGTGGAGCAAGGAGATAATCCAAAGGTGATTTAGGAACCTCGGGTATAGAACTAGCAAGCTGGTTTCCAATGTTTGAAAAAAAATCATTAAAGGCATTGGCAATACTTTTGCTATCAGTTAACTCACAGTCACCTAAGACAATTTTAGAGGGTATACTTGCATTTTGCGGTTTGAGGGTTATTATTTGTTTTATTCCATTCCAAATATTTTTTATGTTTTTGGCATTTTCAGAAAAATAGTCATTGTAATACTTTTTTTTACTAGACTTAATTAAAGTAGTTAATTTATTTCTGTAGAACTTATATTTTAATTCATAGTATTTAAGTTTAGTATTCATAAATTTCTTATAAAGCTCATTTCTCTTTTTAATAGACACTCTAATTGCACTAGTAATCCAAGGTTTAGATTTCAATTTTACTTCCTTTTTTGAAAGCTGCTTAAAGGGTACATGTTTCTCTACAATTCTGTTTAATTCAGAGTAAAATGAGTTGAAAATGTCATCAACATCAGTGCTATTAGGAAGGACGGTACTCCAGTCAATAGAGGAAATGTCATTAACAAATACCTGATGATCGAAATTAGAATAATCCCTTTTATAAAACTTTATTTTGGAGGGAAGGTTGCAGAATTTATTTATAATGAGGAAATTGGGGAGGTGGTCTGAAGCATCATATAAAATATTGCCACTTATAGCATGATGCTCGGCAGAGTTAAAAAATATATTGTCTATCAGAGTAGCTGAATGGTATGTTATTCTTGTAGGCTTCAAAATTTGTGGATGAAAATAATAAGTTCCAAGAGTATTAAGAAACTGCTCTGTAGCTGGATGTGAATCAAAATTCAAAAGATTTATATTGAAGTCCCCCATTAGAACACAATACTTATTTTCATGATGAATGGACTCAATTACACTGTATAAATAATCTAAGAAGGTTTCTAATTTACCATTTGGATGTCTATAAATTACCCCACAGATTATATTTCTCTGTGACCCATTGTCTAACTCAATCCACAGCCCTTCATAATCTGTTGTTGAAATAGAAAACTTCTCTTTTTTATTACAAGAAAGATCCTGTTTAACATAAAAGCCTACACCACCCGCATTTGAGAGGGTAGGCTGAGAAATAAAATTGTAACCCTCTAAGTCAGTATTGGTAATTTGGTCCTTGTTTTGAGTGAGTTTAGTCTCTGTGATACCAATTAGTGAAAAAACTTGATTAAGTTCAGATAATAAATAAATTAAATTATCTATGTTTGCAGATAGGCTTCTAATGTTCCAATGAAATGCAGAGAATGTTTGTTTTGATTGAAACAAACTTTGCACATCTATATTAGAATGAAAATCATGCACTGAGTAATAATTAAAATTAGTTACAGAGGGAAGAGAGATATCGGAATCAATATTGCTCAAGCAAGGAATATTATTGAAACAATTAGAAGATTCAAGACAAGGCAAGGAATCAAGTTTTAGATCAGAAATGTGTTTAGAGCATAAACAATCAGTATTGGAATTATATGAGAGTTTGATCAATTCAGAGTCAATTAAATTATTAAATGGGAAGACTTCACCAAGGCACTGAATGCAAAGCCATAACTCGTTGGTTTTAGAGTAATAATTGTATGTTTTGATTGATAACAGGGAGCATTTAAGGTGGAACCAATAATTACAAAGGTCACACTGAATTGCTCTCATGTTATCATTAACTATTTTTAAACATTTAGGGCACTTATCTTTTTCTGTTCAGCATCTATTAGATCTCTTGCAAACATGTAAATATGACAGTCCGAGTTGCTCTATGCAGCTCTGATTACACCTTTCGAGTGTCTTGCATAATCTGAAATTGTTATTACTTTTACTCTCCATCAGAATGCTCCTCGTTTAAGCTGTTTCCACTGGCTGTTGCTCTTGTGGCTAGACTTGTGCCAGATCTGCCAGGTCTCGTACCAGCTTTAGCATAGAGGCGTTCAAGGGTTCCTGGGTTCTTGATGTGCCTAGCAGTAGAGTGTTCGTCCTTTCTAACGAAGATCTTACCAGCTTGTGTCCATGCAAACTTGATACCAAGGTCTTTACGCGCTCTTAGACAATCATTAAATAGATCACGATTTCTCCTTGTCAAACTTTCTGAGATGTATATATTGTTTTCTGATATCCGACTAAGCCCTAGATCTCGTGTTGTCTTATCTCGTAGGTTTCTCTTTGCCTTGTAATATCGATCCCGCACATCTCGCCGGACAAATTTAACAATAATCGCCGGGTCTCTCGCAGCATCTGCCCTTGTGGGTTTAATTTCGGCTAGCCGATGACTAACCGAGATATCTACCGACTCAACTGGCACGCCAATAAAGTCTCCCACATCTGGGTAAATGTTACTCCGTACGGGATGGCTTTAGAAATGCTACATGCTGATTGGTGAAGACTCGGTAATCTTTACCCTTAGGAGTAACAGTTATTAGTGCATATTGAGATTGGCAAGTATACAGTCAATGTTCTCGCCATGTGTTATTATTGATAACTTGTAGATCAGTACCGACAGCTGGCAATCTACATTGTACCAAGTTTCGCCAGCTGCTTTATGATAGTGTGATGCTTGCAGGTGAAGGGCTTAATATGTCCTTCCCTACAAATACCCACCTACAATGTGCTTTTCAGAGTTATTCATCTATGTTAAATCTTACCTACAACCCTGCTGATATAATTTCAGTTATCATGACTTTTACTTACCATCTTTTGAGCCACCTTTTCCAGTCACAGGCGTGCTGTCCTGTGGGATTGGGCTTGGCGTGGGTGGACGATGAGGGCGTGGCACTACCTGCATGGAGGGAAATCCAGCACGGATGCATAACTCACAGAAATCTGCCTCAAAGTTGCCTGTTGGTGTATAGGGCTCTGCAAATAATTTAAAGAACAGAATTCTTACAACTTGTTTTCTGATTGCTGCAGCTTGTTTAATAGTGCTGCATGAATCCAAAACGATGTTGACAGATACATGTAGTATGAAATTCCAATAAAATCCCTGCCTTTAGGGTCAGTAAATTCAGTAAAGTGCCCCTAACCTCATAATTTTTTAGCCTTATTTATTTTCAAATACCAGATAAAAATCGAGGACGAAGAAAAAAAAAAGTTAAATCTGTATAATTCCTGATTTTAAAATTGTGATTAAAGTCCGATGCATTTTGTTTCATTACCGCACAGTTTGAGGTCTTGGTCAAATGATGTAAGATCAGGCAAAAGCCATGATTCCTCTGACCAATTCATACTTATTTTGAAGATGTTGAGTGATAATTTGAAGAGTGGGTTATTGACCGCCTCACTGGTTTAATACATGTAGCTCAATTGGCAGAGGACAGCCTAGAGTGCGGGAGGTCGGGGGTTTGAATCCTGGCCGCGTCCTTGGGCAGGGATGTCTATAAGCCATTGGCCTGGTCTCCTACTTCTAATCAGTATTTGAAGGGGACTTGAAAGAGCCTGCTGTACTACTCAAAATAGAGCAGGGGATTGTCACCGGTACATGCAGCCTGGCCATTGTACTTACAATATATAATAACCACACACTCAACATATTGTAAACTGCATGGCAACTATTAGGGCGTAAACAGTCCGAAAAAAATCACTGATATGTACATATGTACATGTAAAGCGGCAAGAGACTGTGGTGATATAGCACTATATAAATAAGGCCATTATTATGAAATATGTAAACAGTGGTATGAAATTGATTGTGATTATGCCATGGAAAAGAATATATACATAAAATATGATGTGAGAATAAATCACATATGCGAACAATAATATTTTATATTATAATATAGATACGATAGTACGCACGCTCTGATTGGCTAAGAATATAATAATAATAATATAACAATTTATATAGCGCCATTTCCACTAAATGACCAATGGCGCTTTACATCACTACTAAAAATAATTAAAATAAATAAATTAAATAGGGCAAAATATACAAATTAATTAAACATACTTACGGATTTAACTATTTTAAATATAAGATGTTAAAAGCTTTTTTAAAAAGAATAGTCTTAACCTTAGTCTTAAAAATATTTACAGATTGAACGTTCTTTACATCAATTGGAAGACTATTCCATAAAGTGGCCGCTGAGAATGAAAAGGATCTTGCACCATACGTTTTTAGATTGTATGTTGGAACTTTGAGTAAGTTCTGAGAAGATGAGCGTAATGATCGAGATGGTGCATATGGTTCTAAAAGTTCACTAATATATAATGGTGCAATATTGTTCATAGCCTTAAATGTCAGTAGTAATATCTTAAAATTAATCCTTTGTTCTATTGGTAGCCAATGTAGGTCTTGTAAAATATTTGTAATATGGCAGGATTTACGCGAACAAGTAAGAAGGCGTGCTGCCGAATTTTGGACATACTGGAGCCTCTGATGTAAATATTTAGGGATACCATATAATAACGAGTTACAATAATCTAATTTGGCGGTGATAAATGCATGAACTAGTATTTTGCAAACATCTAAAGATAAAAATTTCCTAACGCGAGCAATGTTTCTTATATGGTAAAACGCAGATTTGCAAATCGCAGACACTTGCTTGTCCATCATCATAGTGTGATCGAAAACGACCCCAATGTTCCTTGCTGATTTGGATGGATAGATGATCTCGGCACCAACCTGGATGCTATCGAGGGGAGGCTGCGGCCGATGACAAGCCCTCAGAACTAGAAGTTCAGTCTTATCATTATTTAGTTTTAATTTGTTAGTTGACATCCAGTTGTTTACATCGCGTAAACATGCCTCAATCTTTGCCTTTGAACAATCTAACTGTCCATTAACTGACGGCTGAAATGTTACATAAATCTGCGTATCGTCGGCGTAGCAATGAAACGACATGTTGTTTCTACGCATGATATCTCCTAGCGGCGAAGTGTACATCAAGTATAATATCGGGCCAAGTACCGAACCTTGTGGTACACCGCAGAGTAGGTCATGACTTGTCGATGTTTTGTCTTGAATCAAGACACTCTGACTCCGTCCGTTGAGATATGAAGTGAGCCACGCAAGCGCTTGCCCTTTGATGCCGAAACGATTACAAAGTCTAGAAAGTAATATCTTATGATTTACAGTATCGAAGGCGGCCGACAGATCTAACAAGAGGAGTATAACGCAGCCTTGATTATCAATTGCTCGAAGTATGTCATCTTGTACTCTCACCAATGCCGTCTCAGTACTATGACCGCGCTTATATGCGGACTGAAAAAGTATAATATAACATGGTTAGCCGTGTTATATAGTTTTCAACTGGCGGTTTCCTTTCATCGCGCGCGTAAATCTATATTATAAAACAGATAAAGAAGCCTTAAATCCATGTTTTATACTATCATAAAACACTCTGGTCATTTGAGAACACTCTAGAAATGTTGAAAGCACGCGCCTTCGGCTTGTGCTTTAACATTTCTCTCATGTTCTCAAATGCCCATCGTGTTTTATGATAGTATAAAACATGGCTAAGGCTTCTTTATTTGTTAATTATTGTTCACATGTGATTTTTAACTATTTTTATACAAATACTTATTTTTATCAGCCACTAATATAACCTTATCTTAACCTCCACATAACCCTCACATCCTTTTAACCTCCACATAATCCCCACATCAATTAATTAATATATTCCACACATACCATACATCCACAGTCATAACCATCACTTAATACTTCTGTCGGTTTTGAAGCCCAGCTACACTTATTAATAATTAAATCTTAGCTTATAACTAGTACACAAGCACTTGGCAGTCAGGAACATATTTTAAAAATGAAAATAGGCTAATATCTCCATGTAAACAGTTTATTTAATTAACCTATCAACCTGTACAACTTTTAAATCATCTTGCTTGCTCTACTTAAATTCAAATCATCTTGTCACTATATTTGAAACAACCATTTCCTATCACAAGCTTACCATCCTCCAGGTTTGTACCACAAAATTGGTTTGGGTTCCCTGTGGCTTAAAGAATTGAAACTTTGATATGGAGTTAGATTTTAACTCCTGGAATGAAATTTAAGGGATACTGTGCTCTAAATATACTCAAGAAATAAAGATTAGTAGTTATTTGAGTGTTACATGGTGTCTTTTTACGAAAAAAGTTTTCTATTTGGTGAGTTTAGCAAAAGAGAACTTTGGGTAGAGATCAGAGAGGGAGAAAAAAATGCAAGTCAGGCAACTCAATGGCAAAATTCGGCCCCAAATCGAATTTTGGCTAAATTTCCCAACATTTCGCCAAACAACTAAATTTGGCATCTCATAGAGCCATAGTTTCACCATGTCTTGACTGAGTTTGGGTTCAATCCCTCCAATTCGAAACGAGAAAAAGGATGCTGAAGAACACAATTAGGCTTTCTCTTGATGTTCAAGCCAGAGATCGCAACCAAAAGAATTCTAAATATGTGGGTTATTTTGAATCAGTCAATCAACGCATTGATCAAAACAAACACATGTGCTTTCAACTCCACGATCAAGCCGAATGCCATCAACACATTGAATGGCTGATTCAAAACGACCCACATACCGTATTTTATCACATATAAGCCGCACCTTTTTTGACTTTCAGATTATTTTTGAATTCAAAGTAACAAAAAATTGCCACAAAGTTGGGGGTGTGGCTTAATTATATGTGAGTGTTTTCAGAAAACGTTTTTTTGCACTGACCGTAAACAAAGCCATATGAACAATATAAATAGCACATTCAATTCACAGAACACGAGTGTCAGCAAGATTTCTACTCAAACTCCTCTCCTTCACTTTCCAAAGAAAACTAGCTGTCCTGCAGTTGCCTGACATCTTCTCTGCTACCGGTAACTCCTCGAATGGTTCCTAGTGTTGTTAAAGGCCATAATTGGTCTTGGAAGCCTTCAAATTTTCAAATAAAGTATAATTCTCATCAAGTTCATGTTCAACTTCGGAGCTCAGGCTCGATCGAAGGTTCGAGAAAACTCTCGCCCCAGGCCTCCTTGAAGACCACGGACTCAGACACGTGCTCATACTTTTTTGCCAGAAAATCATACTTTCTTGTGCGCTTAAAGGAATGAAGTTCCTTAAATATGTTGTTGGTTAATGGGGGAACAGCAGCAGAAGAATTCTGAAGTGATTTAAAGACAGCAGGTTAAAATATACACAAGAAAGGATAAGGAAAGTTGTAACCAATTCATTGCTGTGATATGACAATCTCTTATGAAGAAATTTTGCTTTTACTGAATTGTGGTACGGCTTATACACAAGGTTTTTCCTTAAACCTTTCGGGAAAAACAAGCTTCTGTTTATCAGACTGAAGTTAGGGGTGCGGCTTATACGTGAGGTGCGACTTGTACGTGAGGTGCGACTTGTACGTGATAAAATACGGTATGTAGAATTCCTTTGGCTCTATGAGATGCTTTAAGCTGTTTGGCGAAATGTTTGGGAATTATAAGCCAGAGCCACCAGTGACTTTGAGCCGAATTTTGCTGTTGAGTTGCCTGCCTATTTTTCTTCTCTCTTTATTTCTTGAGTATTATAATTTAGAGCACAGTATTGCTAAAGTTTCATTCCAGGAGTGAAAATCTAACTCCATATCAAAGTTTCTCGGTAATCTTTCAATTCGTAGCCACAGGGAACCCAAAATATCTTTCTACTTTTAGAAGTCTTCTTCCCTTAATAGACAAGGGTTTTCGCTTGGGTTTCAAAGTACAGGATTTTACCTAAAAGGTACCAGACACGATTTCTGTTCATGTCGTAAGACGTTTGGCAAGCGCCGAAGGCACGTTTGGCAAGCGCCGAAGGCACAAGCCTTTATTAGTCCGGAACAATGCCCCTTTAGGGAAATTTCTGAACTTTGATTCTCAAAAATGCCAATTCTAGAAGTTCTGAGTTCTGTGCTGTCAAAATTTCACGTAATTATTTCAAGTGACCCCCCTTTCACTTATTTATTTTGGAGTAGCTCCCTAATTTAAAGCCTTTTTTTTGCATATCTCCCCCCCCCCAAAAAAAAAAATTCCACCAGCCAGCCACCCCCCCTCATAAAAAATGGATTGTCCCCAATACACATAAAAATAATCAAGAATACCTTCCATATGGACTTCATATGAGTGGGACAAAGCTTAGCGGCATGTCCATAGCCTTACCATAACTGTATATGTATACTGACAGTAACCACACTGTACTGCAACTCTGTAATTTGATTGGATCGTAAAGACAATAACATGGGAAATCCATTTCAATGTCATGGCATGCCCAGTGCTGTAAGTCACAACTGTACCTTGCCCACTTGTATGAAATCCACTCTAAGTAAATGTACTATACATTAAGTACATGTACTGGTGACGTATGTATTTATAATACAGAGAAGTAAATTACAAGAGTGATTACTTATTTATTTACCATATAAGTCAGTATGCTCACATCTGAGCATTTTAGACTGCCTTACGATGTAGAATAGATAAATGAATAATAATACTAATCTGATGACACAAATTATTTTTTTAGTAAATTGAAGATATGGCACCCTTGAAAACAGACAGAGAGCTGCACAAGGCTAATATATCACTAGGTAGTTTGTTCCACGCTTGTTGTCCTCTGGGATAAAAAGAATACTTATAGTAGTCGCAATTTATAACAGTTACATGTAGCTTACATGCATGGCCAGAAGAACGATTGGAGCGGTATGTTACAGATTTTAGCTTAGTACTACTACTCTTCCCAGTAAACTGTGACACCCCAAGTTTTTTTATGGCTTCTGTGATGTGAATGGTCTGTACCACGTGATCACTGTTTGGCATACTACGTACCGGTAGAGATTTTTGTGTGGTAGCATGAGAAAAGCGACATGCTGTTCTACATTGTAGACAAAGAATGCCTTGTTGTAGACAGTAGAATGACACATTGTAGACAAGTTTGACATTTTAAAACCATAGAACGACTGACTATGAGATCTTAAAATATGAACTACCATCTTAAATCTTAAAATATCTCAGATGAATTGGCAAAATATTTTCTCCAGTTACCTTAAAAGTTAAGCCATATTATGTGGTTCTTCAAATACATTTAGTAATAAACTCCAGAACTTAAAGTGCTTATAAGCCCTAGCCAGTTATCTTTGATATCGATTGTACATGAAGTGGATAGTCCAACGGTAGAATATTTCTTGATTTGGGTGTTGCGTCTACGGGATATAAAGGTTTATATTTCCAATATGCTAATGATGTGATATCATCACCGACATTTGCTGAATTTCTTTGTGTTTGTGAATTAAGCTATTTTCTAATTTAGAATATTTTTTTGGTAAAATGACTTTGATAAGCTTCAAATATAACTTAGAATTTAAAAATAGGTAATTTAATTGTCTCTACCAGCATGCTTTTGTATAATAAGTGATGTCGGTGATGACATCACATCATTAGCATATTGGAAATCTAAACCTTTATATCTCGTAGACGTAACACCCAAATCAAGAAATATTCTACCGTTGGACTATCTACTTCATGTACAATCGATATCAAATATAACTGGCTAGGGCTTATATGCACTTTAAAGACGAGCAAGAAGCAAATTTTTCCTAGCGATTTATAGACTTTGAAATCAACAAGGCAGTCGAAACGGCGGTATGCCAAACAGTAATCCGTGGTACAGAATATTCACATCATGTGGGCCATAAAAAAACTTGGGGTGTCGTAGTTTACTGGGAAGAGTAGTATACATGTATATCTACGTAAGCTAAATTGTTCCTCATTTTATACAACATTGAAAGGCGAGCACAGGATTCAATTACCAGTAGCTCTGATGTACAAGGTGATATATTGATTTTAATGCTTCATCATGCATTAGATCTAATAATATTGAGGTCTTCTTTCCCACTGTATTTAGTTGATCCAAATAGCTATAGTATAGGACTCTATATTAATACATGTATATAGTAATGTGACCTGAGTTGTATATCTGTGGATACACAGTTAACTTGGTTGTTTGAAGCAAATAATTTAACATTGAAACATATTAAACCATTAACATGATCAAGGCACTTAAACTTTCCTTACCTCCAAACAAAGTAATAGGTCCCTGAATAAAAATCTCTGGAGTTTCAAGTAAAACGGTCACTCCAGAAGAGCACCTAGACTCTGGCCTATCTCCCTTCTTCAAAGCTCGCTTCATTTTGGCCACGGATCGTAGTGTCGTAAACATATCTGGATTTGTCGGCTTAAAGATTAATTTAGGAGCCTGTTTTTGTCAATAGAAGTACCGCCAAAACAAAGTGATTCCGTAGGCTGCGCCTTCTTAGTAACTCAGGAATTGGAAAGAGCACTAGACTCTGACGTTTTAGCAAACATTTTGAGCATATGAAACCAACTGATTTGAATAAGTCAATATATCTTTTAAGACTTCAAAAGCTTTCACGAAGACAAAGAAATTGCAAGAGCTAAATAAAGAAGGAAACACCGGTGTTTTTTTTATCTATGTTGTCAGACTCAGAGTTAATCGAATCATTAGTTGGAAATCATACGATTCGCGGAAGCAACGAAAGTGTTTGTATTAACTAATGAATTGTAAGGTTCGATGATTTTTTTAATTAGCACAGTTCAAAGAAATCTAAGGCTGGGAAATATCATGCGAGATCTTTTGTTAGGAGGAAAAAACAGGAAATTATTTTGAAAACAGAAAAATTGACTGAAGAGTGTCTTGACTCTTGTCTCTTGAGTCTTGGCCTTATTTGCTCTTGCCGTTTTGAAAATTTATGCTTATAGTTATAGTTATAGCATAAGCCATTCACCAGTGACTCAGTAATTGAACTGATTTGAAGGATTTTAGCAATATTCGACCTAATCCGGAAATCTACTGCTATATACTATTTAGTATATTATATTCCTTAATAATACAGAAGACTGATTCAAGATTTCAAAGAAAATGGCCTCAGCTCAAGGCCAAGGCTTTTTTTACTGATTGATCGGAGTGATGGTCGTATTTGCCATTACAAACTGAACATTATTATTGCATCAAAAACATTCTATGAGACCTGACGTGGTATAACGTTGGTATTTCGCAAAAAGCACGGCTGAGTCTGACTTACCGAGTTCAACTGGTTCTTGGTGAACTGTTTCCTTCGGTGCTTCCACCGGCGTTTTGTCCCCAGTATTTTTGTCCACCGAAGCACTTCCCTTCTCAGCCTTATCTCCCTTATCTGCTGATGTCTTCTTAGCCATTGTGAGTTCTCGAATTAAACCAATAGACCCCAAAACCCTAAAGATACAAAGAGTTTAATACTCAGCCTGCAATGCAAAGGAAGTCCGCCATCTTGGATCAATGGTTTTCACTCCGTTACCTTGGCAATATTTTCCCGCGTGATAACAAAGTCACGTGCGGAAAAGATCTATTTGATTGGCTAATAAATTCCCGCGCGAAGTCAAATGGGTTGTTTTACAAGCTGGCGTAAGTAGAAAATTTGCTGGTGTACGTTGGATCAAACTAGTGATCTAATCGGCAGCAAAGACTGATACAACGTAGAATTTTAAAATTAGTGGTACAATATCTAGTGATATCTAGTATGACTCTTCCCAGATGTTAAGGCCATAAGGTTCGAGTGTTCTCGCCTGTGCGATTAAAAACGCTTCTCTGGCCTTACGTATAGAGTCTCTCTTAGAAAATATTTTTCGATAGGAATAAGTTGCAAGTTGTTGGCAGTGTGATTAGGAGAACAAATATTTTCTAAGAGAGACTCTATACGTAAGGCCAGAGAAGCGTTTTTAATCGCACAGGCGAGAACACTCGAACCTTATGGCCTTACCATCCGGGAAGAGTCATACTAGATATCTGTTTTCACCTTCTTAACATTTTTTCACGGTCTATCATATTGTAATCTGTTTTATGACAGCTCAGTATCACGTTCAAAAATACACGCCAATGTAAATTTTCTTCATTGTACCTGAAGAAGGCTGGTGTGGCCAGCCGAAATATTGTACCACTAATTTCAAAATTCTACGTTGTATCGGTCTTTGCCTCTTCATAGTTACTCTGTTAGAGCATGTGTAAAGACCAGTGATGGACTGACTGATTTTTTCAAGTCTACAGTAGGGGTGAAACAAGGATCTAACTTAAGCCCTTCCCTTTTTAATATTTTCGTAAATGACATTCCAGATATATTTAAGTCTAACTGTGATGCTGTTTAAGCTAAGAAATTTCAGTCTAAATTCTCTTTTGTATGCTGATGATTTGTTATTAATATCAGAATCTGAAAGTGGTTTACGAAATAGCCTAAACTACCTACATAGTTATACTAAAAAGTGGAAATTAAGTGTAAATAAAAACAAAAAACTCATGGTGTTTAACAAACCATGTCGTAAACTACATTAATTGTAGTTGTGGCTGTGATAAAATTCCTATGGCAACTTCGTACACTCGTTATTTAGGCACTGTATTTACTCCGTCTGGATCTTTTAAACGTTATGAGGAGAATCTTTACAAGAAAGGATTATAAAGATCATTATTTAGCATCATGAAATATTTTAACCCCCAAAATGGTACTACTATCAAAACTTTGTTAAAACTACTCGATGCACTTATTCGACCGATCTTGTTATACAATTGTGAAGTATGGGGAGCTTATTCTAAGAGAAGTTCATCTTTTTCTAACTTCAAGAATAATTTATTTCACAACGTTTTCATCTGTGAGAAATTACAAACAAAAATGTACAAAATGATTCTTGGTATTAACTCTAAAACCACAGACCCAGCTGTTAGATCAGAATTAGGTCGTTACCCCTTACATATATCAATCTACGTTTCAATAATAAAAAAAATTCTACCACATTCTTCAGCACAATGAAATCCCTTTACTTTCAAACACCATGAAAGTTTCTAATCAACTAAACGAAACAAATGGTGAATATTCTTGGTTCACCATTTTATTAGCTGCGGTTACACTACCCCAGATAATGTCGTTTACCCAGTAAAACTGGCCCCAATAAAATCCATCTGGGGTTTGAATTTACCTGGCTACAGCGGTTACACGAAGACCGTTGAATATCACGCCCCAGTAACTTTGTGGCGCGAAGGCCTATTGTACTGACTGTCAGACCCTAGAAATTTCATTGGCTTAACTATCTGGGGTCGGCAGCAACCCCTAAGACTTATCTGGGGTGCCATCAAGGGAAAGTTCCATTGTTCTTTCTTTCGTAACTATGGAAATATACCTAGGTATGTTTCTCCTGGGGGAATCGTTTAGACACGAAAACACGAATTTACCCGGGTAAATTTCCAATATACCTAGTAAAACTGGTCTAGCCGGTAACCGCAGCTAATGTATTTACCGTAAAATTAGGGAATATGAATGTCATAACTATTACCAGAAACACATCCATCAACGTCAAAAGCCTAACTAAATCTCTTAATTCTGCTCTAGAAAAACAATCAGATATAAATAAATGGAAAGAAGAGAGAGATGAAATATACAATATATGGTAAAAAGAGATCAAAGCATGGTTTTGAAAAATATTTAGGAATAATCACCGACTTCAAAACTCGGAAAACTTTTACTAAACTAAGAATATCGGCGCACTCTTTTCCAATTGAAATAGGTCGTTATAACAACACCCCACGAGAAAATAGAGTATGCAATGTTTGTAAAGAAAATGTCATTGGCAACGAGTTTCATTACTTATTTATTTGTAAGACTGATAGTTTTGATCAAATTAGATCGTTTTCTAGAAAATTTGAGAACCGTAAATCCATCCTTCTCTTCTTTTAACTTTGAAAGTTTATTTGATTACATTTTATCTTTGAAAAGATATCTCGATAATAAAAATTGCTAGTCAATAGCCCACTTCCGTGATATGCTTTACTTGTCACATACAAAGGTTTCAATACGAGGCTCCTTGCTAAATTAAAAATTTATTCTTTTCTCTATGAAAAGAATAAATTTAATTTAGCACGGGGCCTCGTATTGAAACCTTTGTGCGTGACAAGTAAAGCATATCGCGGAAGTGGGCTATTGATTCGAAATATATGTGATTTATATGACGAATTCACAAAAACTTAAGACTGTTTTTTTCTATTTTTCTATTACTATTACAATTATTGTATACTGATGTCTCTTTTTGAGATAAGGTCAATAAAGTTGTTGTTGTTGTTGATTTATATAGTTGACTTTATACCGTACCAGTGTCCATAAAAGGCAGCTAAGGGAGCAGGTCAAAACACACTCCCTCTCGACGGATCCATTAAATATCTTCAAAACTAAAAGGCATAATCTAGAACAAAATGCACTGCATGTTTTGTTTTACGTTATCATTTCATTTCTGTGTTAAAATTACCACTAGCACCCCCCCCCCCCCCTCCCCCCTCCCCCCAGAATGGAAATCATATGGTCAAAAATGGGGGATGGGGGTGGTACCCTGCGCTGACAGCTGTGTCTGTTGAAAAAATGGGTCCCTATCTGGGGCATGTATTTTGACCTGTTCGCTAACTGAAATTAAATTCGCATGATTACTAATCTTATATGAAGACTGCAAGGCTGTAGCTGTACGATGTTACTGGTAACTAGCGAGGTCAGTCACTCAGCTTCGTTTCGGAGGCCTGATCTTTCCGGAGCGAGCGGCTTACAAAATTTCATGGCTCGATGATTTTAAAGTAGACGTTGACATTATAACGGTTCCAATTCATATTTCGCTTAGACAATCAGCGTTGTATATCTCTACTGTTATAATCAGGAGACCATTCATTATATTGTAACAGTACATGAGTGGTTTGCTTGCAGCCTTTAAAATAAAATTGCTAATATTATTATTGTTAATAATATTTATATATTAATTAATTACATTGATCTTGGATATTAGAACATATTATTAATAACCTTAAAGCCCTTGGCCTCGGGTATTTTATCAATTGAAATAAAGATATTGTTTCATTACCATTATCATCATCACTTTTCACGCTTGAGGGAGCGAGTGAGCGATGACATCGGACGCAAAAGTATTGCAAGTTTTCGAGCTCTTTTATCTGATAAACAAAAGCATCAGAAAACATAAATTTTCAACCAAAGATTTTTTTGTCAGTTTTGCCCTGAAATGGATCTTTTATCAGTGGAAACGGCCGAATAAAGGTGTCAGAAAATCTACCAAAGCATATACTTTTTCATTATAGAAGTCCATAGCTGGAAAATAAAACTTGTTTAAAACAAAGCTAAACCACGAATAATTTCGGAGGTTCCCTGCTAGATTTCCAGCTTTTATCCTCCATGTTTTTTCTTCAACGCGTTACCAGTAAATCTGCGGGTTGTTTGAAGACGTCACCGGTTTGGAACTGGTATCTGGGCCATTCACTCCATTAACAAGTTTGAAAGATTTATGGAATATTTAATATTGTTGGAGCTAAACTGCTCGGCAGTTTTTAGAATAACCCTTATACCTCAGGAACTCACTTGAAAACAATAACACTAGCACATGGATTGGTAAAGTATACATCTTTTAGCTCTGAAGACGAACTTCAACTGACTTCGCTACTTAAACATATATCTGTTCAAGATTTCGAGAGGAAGACTAAGGAATTAATTTGGAATTAACAACATATTTATAAAGGTTTTACTGACCTAAGTCAGTGCCCGACTAAGCGAGGATTTCAGTCGCTTTGTGCAAACAATTTTCATGGTATTTAGGGATACGTTTTACGTTTGAAGTAAATCTTCATTCTTTTTGAACACGTCAAACCTTCGTTGAAACTGGGTGCAATTGCGTACTTTGCGGGGAGTATTTGGAACCGAATTTTCTTCACAAAAGGTGACCAATTGCAAGCTTTCTTAACAAAATGACATCCACTTGGTCAACAGACGTTCGTTGGACAAAACTTCGACAATTCGAATATGGCGAGCCAAATAGTCATTCAGGAGACTTAAAGAAGAGTTTAAGTACAGCCAGCGACGACAGTGACGAAGAATGGCTGGCTCAACTTGAACGAGATTATGCTTCATCAAGGAAAAGGCATCGAAACCGTTGTGGTTTAATCGAGCGGATTTTGACTCTAGCTTTAACTCTCTGTATTGTCATTACGATAACTTTAGCTACAATGCTAATAATGAGGAACTATGATGTTTCAACGACGCCCAGTTACGGAAGCCATAAAAATGCAGTATGTGAAACCAAGGGCTGTATTTCTGCCTCCTATAACATCTTAAATAAAATCGACGAACACATTGATCCTTGCGAAGACTTCTATCAACATGCCTGTGGAAAATGGCTGAAAGATGTGTTCGTCCCGGCCGGGAGTTCAAAGTGGACAGCTTTCCACCAAGTTTCTGAGCGCAATCTTTTGATCTTGAAGAAGATACTGGATAGAAACGATTTAGAGAATAATGAGAACTCTAAAGTCATCCGCAAAGTCAAAGATTATTATAACTCGTGTGTGAATAAGTCAGTTATAGAGGATAAAGGCGCTGAGCCGATTAAAAAGCTGATAACAGAGATGGGATCATGGAGTATAACTGGGGGCGATGCGTGGAGCGCGGAGAACTGGAACTTCGAGCAGGCATTGAGTTCGATGCACAAATTGAAAAGCACTCCATTGTTTTACATGTTTGTGTCTGCCGACGACAAGAATTCAAGTCAAAATATTATCCAGGTTGGTTCACGTTATCATTACATATATAGAACTAATCTGCCAAAAAAAATCTTTACTAAGATGTATACCAACTACAGTAATTCAAAGATACTGCATTTAAGTTAATACCCATAATATTAGTAGAGGTATTATTTCCCCCCCGTAAAATTGAAATTACTGAGAGCAGACTGTTTTCTGGTTTTACTTGCACCGTGAAGTCACAAAGTTTATTCCAGATCTATGGTATTTATTTACGTCTTTTACCATCCTTATTGTATATCCTACCCTCCCTTAAATTTATTATCATTTCTTTAGCTTTGGTTCAAAACGAGACTGTTCCCATTCTTTCACTTCTTTCGCCATATCGCAACTGAACCGTTTCTTCATTCTTCCTCTAATTACTTCTGTTTCTTTTCTTATCGTCTCTAATTGCTCTCCAGTTAATCATTCCCGTTTACTTCTCAGTCATTACTCAAGAGTAGAATCCCATAACATAGTCGCCGAGGACTTTTAACCATAAAGTGCCTTTTATATATGGTATATATGGGGTGTAAAACATGGGATACTATGTACCGGGGGGGGGGGGGGGCAGCTAACATCCACTTTCTCTTTGCTGCATTACGGCATTTTTATAGTGCATGGCAATTAACATATGAAGTTAAACAAAACAAAAACATATTAGAGGTCTGTTGTCTCTATTCAAATGCAGAATACTATTTCAGTAATTTGTAAAACGTAAAGCTGTTCAAGTATATATATTGACACATCTAATTTTTGTAGTGGGATCAGTATCAATGGAGGAATATATATATATATGTTAACTTGCGCCATAGAAATGTTAAATATTGTTATTAATATATTACACATCAAAGTCACGATTATGGAGTAAACATTAAAGAGGGAATTATACACGAGGGATTCTACGGTACGCTAAGAAATGAATTGTTTTGAAAATGAGGATAGCATATCGCATATCTTCTTATCTGAGGTATACCAAATTTTCATCTGAACTTTGTTAACTTTTCCTCCAGATTCAGCAAGCAGGTATCACATTATCAGACCGAGAGTACTACTCGAGAAACGAATCAGACAAGGTAATATTTCATTAAAATTATTAGTATAACTATTATAGTGGTTTTCAATTGAGTATCGAAAAGTAATTAGGTGATGGCTTTCGAATTTGATGGGGTAGTTACTCACAATGGCGTTTACTTTTCCTCGTGATTAGTTGCAGTAAAACCAATCACGAATTGTGATTGGTTCATTGCGTTTTCACTTGGTCCTCTGATTGGCTGATTGGTTCATTGCGTTTTCACTTGCTCCTGTGATTGGCTGATTGGTCCATTGCGTTTTCACTTGGTCCTCTGATTGGCTGATTGGTTCATTGCGTTTTCACTTGGTCCTCTGATTGGCTGATTGGTTCATTGCGTTTTCACTTGCTCCTCTGATTGGCTGATTGGTTCATTGCGTTTTCACTTGGTCCTTGGCTCAGGTTTTGCGTTTACGATACTCAATCGAAAACTACTCTATGTTATTATCATCATATTCATGTATCATCGTCATTACAGGCCTTATTCATAAATGCATATTTCTGTTTCAATAGTTTATCTACATGTACAGAAACCATTATCATTACCACGTGAAAGAGCATGTCGACATTAGTGGTCTTGTGAAATTTGAGGACGGCTGTAGCC
This sequence comes from Actinernus sp. WN-2022, assembly GCA_030867875.1. Taxonomy (NCBI): domain Eukaryota; kingdom Metazoa; phylum Cnidaria; class Anthozoa; order Actiniaria; family Actinernidae; genus Actinernus; species Actinernus sp. WN-2022. The sequence continues at coordinate 55,325,860 of JAOWCC010001501.1, read as the reverse complement.
TAAAAAGCAGTAAAGTTACAGCCACTTGAAATTAGAGAGATTTGAATGAGAAAAACAAAGGAGGCCTCCGTAGCCCGACAGTCATGTTTTTTCCCATGCATTTGAAATGCCAATAACTCCTCAGCAATTCTCTAGATTGCTCTAAAACTGACCACAAATAATTACTAGTTTTAACTGATGTGATATTTCATGTGGTAGCAACATTAAAAAATTGAACTGTTTGTGCTTTCCAGGTTGTTATGGCGTATAAATCCTTCATGGTTAAAATCGGAATCCTCCTAGGTGGCGATGACAACAGCACTAAAATCCTGATGGAAGAAGTTTATGAGTTTGAAAAGAAACTCGCCGAGATTTACGAGCCAAAGGAGAGACTTCGAGACTCTGAGAATATCTACCACAAGATGACTGCTGAAGATCTGCAACAGCTTGCGCCGGCGGTAAGTTAGTAATAATAATGATAATGAAATGTGTTGGTGATAGTGGTGGTGGGAGTGATGGTGATTATATATGATGATGGTGGTAGTGGTGGTAGTGATAGTGCCATTTCCATTTTGCACTACTAGATCCTCTTCGGAGGGATCCACATCGCAATAGCACTTTGCTCACATCTCCAGCTCCCACACGTGTTAGCGTGGTGGCTGGGGTTTAAAGCAGTTCATAGCTCGCCCTTGGAGTAACCAGATTCTGATGCCTATGATCTTTAGTGAGGCTGATGGTCTTGGGGGCTATGTCATGCTGATGAGTCCTAACAAGGACGAATTACAGCTGTACATGGTAATAATGAAGATGTGAGCATGCGTGTTATACGCTAGCTACGTCGTAGCGTGTGTTAGGTAGTGCCATGCAACTTGCTTCGTGATTATAAATTATGATGGCGGTGGTGGTGCTAGTAATGGTGATTATATATGGTGGTGGTAGTGATTGTGATTATATATGATGGTGGTGGTAGTAGTGATGTGATTATATATGATGGTGGTGGTAGTAGTGATGTGATTATATATGATGGTGGTGGTAGTGGTGGTGATGATGGTGGTAGTGGTGGTGGTAGTGATGGTGATTATATATGATGGTGGTGGTAGTAGTGATGTGATTATATATGATGGTGGTGGTAGTGCTGGTGGTGGTGGTGGTAGTGATGGTGATTATATATGACGGTGGTGGTAGTAGTGATGTGATTATATATGATGGTGGTGGTAGTGGTGGTAGTAGTGATGGTGATTATATATGATGATCGTAGTAGTGATGGTGATTATATATGGTGGTGGTGGTGGTAGTGATGGTAATTATATATGATGGTGGTAGTGGTGGTGCATGGTGACGATGATGATGATGTAATATCTTTACACGATAAAATTACAACTGCAGCAAAGCTGATGTGACCGACAGAATTAAGTATCTCTACACCAATCTTTATTTATGCATGATAATATTTTAAGCGTTGCCGTTTGTGGTATCATTTTCATTAGCGACGGAAGCAGATGCGGAAGAACGAGGAACGTTATGTTCTAGGAGCGTATCCTCGATGGAAGTAGAAGGAACGAAAGGTTTCCTTCTTCTTACACTTCTGCTTTCGTCGTTAACCGGACTTTCTCAAAGTTCTCCGCCCGCATTTTTTTTGCGATATCGAGGGACTTTTCATCCTTGTTTTGCGCAAAAATTACAGACGAATTTGTCAGCCGTCGAATAAATTATAAGAGCAGTCATGCGATCAAAACAGCTTTAGTGAATATACCTGTCAATTAAGCAGTTGTCGATTAGCCACACTCTGTGTAGCTTCCCTGTCTGATCCCGCCTCTAAGAAATATGATACATGCATGTACGTCATTTCAGCTCATGGTCAACCAGTTCAAAGTAATACTAAAGCTACATGTATGTTGTTGTTCTAGATCCCGTGGATGGACTACATGAATAACTTGTTCAGCACACCAGTGGCTCATGATGAAACAGTTGTGGTTTACACTCCTACCTTTCTAAAGAACATGTCTGAACTCGTCATTAGAACCGAGAGAAGGTACGTTAGGTACCTAAAGATCCAATTTCCTGGCAAAATATTTGACCTGGAAAAAGTACCAACACAAATAAAAGTAAAATAACTTTATTTTTCATTACACTGTGGTACCCTTAAAAGGGCACTGTCAATCGAATTGAATCTTTAAAGTTTCTTTAAAACCGGCAAAACTACAAAAATAACACCTTGATATAGAGCGGTTTTCGATTGAGTGTACCAAAACCAAAACTAAAATAATTCAGTACAGAGCCAATCACAGGAGCAAGTAAAGATACAACGAGCCAATCGCGAGCTAAAATAAAGACATGATTGGTTTTACTTGGAAAAAGCAACCCGGCAATCAGGAGGAAAAGCAAACGCAATCATTGACAACTTACCAAAAGGTAATTGGCTTTAGTTTGGAATTTGATTGGTTGACTTCGACTAAAGCATTTTCTCAGCCAATAGGAAAGCTAAGCAAACGCAAAACCAAAGCAATCACTTAAAGAGAAATAGCATGGAAGATATGTTACTGTTTATTACATGAAAGTCATTCAGCAAGCATTTAGCTTTATGCAAATGATCGTGAAAATGCTTGAAGCTGATTGGCGAAGAATGTGATATCCCACATGTGTAATATAAATGATATCCCCACAGGGGGCAGTGTAATATTATTTTTACGAATTTGCTATCAGCCGGGATACCACTGCATTTTAAGTAACAATAGAGGGATTATAGCTTCGCGCCGAGAAAGCGAAGCAACGCCGCATTAACTCGCATGTTGTAACTCGTTCAGTTATCCAGCCACATGCGCCACATGCATTGCACTCCACAACACCATCGCTTCACTCGTCGAATCTATAAACACGGCAGTGTTTGTAAACAGTTGTCATACTAGGTTATTTTAAAATCTTTTTGGGTTCACGATAGTGGCTTAACATAATGCGTCATTCAAGAATTACCATAATCTTTTCAAATTCCTTTTCTTATTCAGGTTTTTAAACTCCTTTGAGAATACCAAGGCAATATGTATACTAGAGAGAGAGAGACGAAAGAATCCGCGCAAAGAATTCTGGTAGCTGTAGTATGTGACGTCACCACGCAAATCTCCTATTAGTCATTCCCAACCCTGGAAACCGTATCTTGGAAGACGCATTTCTGTTCTGATTATGTATTACCGATGTATTTTTCTCCGTATAGAATCTTAGCCATCTTGAATCTTGGAAGACACATTTCTGTTACCAAATTATTGAAGTCATTTCTCCGTTTAGAATCTTAGCCATCTTGAATCTTGGAAGACGCATTTCTGTTACTAAATTATTGATGTAATTTCTTCGTTTAGAATCTTAGTTATCTTGAATCTTGGAAGACGCATTTCTGTTACCAAATTGTTGATGTAATTTCTCCGTATAGAATCTCAGCCGTCTTGAATCTTGGAAGCCACATTTCTGTTACCAAATTATTGATGGAATTTCTCCGTATAGAATCTTAGCCAACTACATGGTGTGGCACCTGATCAAACCTCTCGTCAGCGAACTCTCCAAACCGTATCGGGACATCGTGCTGGAACTGCTCAAGATAGAAAAAGGTGTGGAGGGTGGTGCTCCCACATGGAAGAGCTGTGTAACAAAGACTGATGCCGTGCTGGGATTCGCTACAGGCTACATGTATGTCAGAGAGCATGATGGGAAGGATGTCAAACGACAGGTAGGCCACGGAAGTAGAGCAGTACGAGGAATGAAGTGCATTGAGTCCCACATGGAAGAGATAAAGTTTAGTAATAGCTTGCTTGGTGCCAAGTTAGAGCACCCAGGGTTTTGAGAGCTTCGTGTACGCTTTCCTGTTTCTTTGTTTGAATTTGATGTTAATGCAGCAATTTTTGGTTGCTGTAAAAATTCCTTGTTAGCTGTGACAAGCAAACAAAGATAAAAAGAAGGTGATCGATTTTGCGTTGGTTCGGTTTAGAGAGGCTCTGCTAATATAGAGAATCCATAGAGAGGATTGGGGAGACTTATTTAACGAAGTTCGATTTTACCATTAACGGGGCCACGAAATTATAAATTGATATCAGGAGCCATCGAGCCAGCGTGTTCCCAGTTCAGGCGCGCTATTTTTGTAATCAGATGCCGCGGATGAGAAGATTTGTGAACAGTAATTTTATGCAACAATGTTAGCTTGGCCGGGAGCCCATAAAAAGGAGGGTCCATATATATATATATATATATATAGGTGTCACAGCATTTTTAGAAGTTGGGCTACTTTTAGATTAGTTTCCCCGCCATTTGGTGGGTTGCACCGTGGGGAAACAAAATATGCCTCATAAGCTACTTTTGTTATACATTTTTGTGATTTTATTCCCTTAGGAATAATTGCAACTCAACAATAGCGGCTAACCGTTTTAAAAATAACCTAACTTGTGAAAACGCTGTGAAAACGCTGTATACACGACTTTCATAATGGCCGCCTCCGGCCACCTCCTAATTTGCATAATTTGGAAGATAAATCTGTAGGGGGAAACCAATGCTACCACATGAAAGATTACATTATAGCTAGTAATTGTTTTGAGTTTTGGAGCAATGTGGAAAATTGCTGTTGAGCTATAAGCATTTGCAATGCAGAAAAATATGAAAGCGAGGCTAGAAAGGCCTCCGTTGTTTTTTTCATACAAATCTCTCTAATTTCAAATGGATGTAACTTCATTGCTTTATAAGCTACAGCACTCAACTTTCACAAGTTCACTAATGTCAACATGCTCTTTCACATGACAATGTTTATATTTTCTATACATGTGGATAAACTACCGAAATGGGAAATCACATATGCAAATTAGGAGGCGGCCATTATGAAAGTCGTGTATACGAGATCATGGACGCTCCTAGTAATGGGATCCTGACAAATAATGCTTCAAAAGAGATATTGTTATTGCGTACGATGAGAAGACCTCGCCGCGCCATTGTGAAAATAAAACGACTTTCAATCTGCTTCGCCAGCTCATCCGAATGAAAAATATTTCCCTTCTCTCGTTCCTAAATGAATCATTACCAGCACAACATAGTTCTATTTACAAGGTAGGTACAGGTTGTATCGCAAGCGACTAATACAACCCTGGAATAACAAAGACAGGGCAAACACAGAAGGCATGACCTTGTTACCTCGATACACGCCTGGCATAAGTTACCTCAAAATCGATCACTAAAAGCGAGCCAAAAATATATAAACCAGCACATCGTGTTTAATTCGCTGTCAAATTTAACGAAATTTTCGTATGTTAATATTAAAATGAAATAACGTCTTTAGGATCAAACACTTTTGTATATTGATGTTGGTGTGATGTCATAACGAACGACTCCTTTTATGGTCAAATTATGCGTTACCTATACGTTTGAAATAAAGCATGTTATCACAACAACATAAATATGTGTTTTTGATTGCCGCAATTTTAAAGTCTCTACGATAAATATTTGCTGAGTTATTAAGAACTGAAGTTTCCTGTGACGTCACATTTTCTGACGTCATGGGTCTGACATCAGTCATGCTTTCTAAATTGAATAAACATAAAAAAGACCATATTGCGGCTATTCAGTGTACAGTAAGTACAGTTCCTCTTTCAAACCCGAAAAATACTTGAATAGTTATTTTTAAAAGACGTTTTCAAAAACATATGACGTCATGATGACGTTTCCTCTTTTTCACTGGGAATTTTAAAGTATTTCCTCTCAAAAATCGAAAATTCTAAAAACATACGGTTGTGGGTACCGATTTACTCTTTTGATTGCTAGATTGTCGTAAACAAATATTTTAAACTCTAAAAGATGAATGAAGAAGTTATTTTGTAAATGGTTCTGTATTGAATATTTCCCGCCAAATTTTGGCGGGAAAATTGCCAAAATTCAAAATTTAATAACTTTTCTCCCTCTTAATCAATTGAACTCGGGTTTTCGGTTTCTTTATTGTCGACATGATGGGAAATCGAAAATATAAAATTTACTGATGTTGAAGGTAATTGAAAACATCGAGAAACCTATTATAAATGGATACATGACGTAACTGTGACGTCATCAAGATGTCTACGGTAGATCAAATCATCGGATTTTGTTTAGGTCGTCGGTCTTCATCATCCCACAAAAATTCAATCTTCTATGTTGAAAACTTTTGAAAATATAGCAAAGTGATAGATTTTAGGGTCATTTGTGCCAAGCGTGATAAATACTCCAAATACTCCGATCTGCCCTCTAGACGCACAGTACTGCATCAGTAGAAAAACACTTTTGCCCGGTGCCCTTCCTTTCGCGGCAGTTTAGCTTTCTAAATGGTTTCTTCTTCCTGGCTGGTTTGACCTGGGCGTCTTATTTTAACTCACTCTTCAAGTGCCACCACTCGCTTCGCTTTTATCATCCGCTAATTCTATAAATTTCTGGTCCTTCTGTACTGGAGAAGTTCGTTAGCCTTTTTAGCTCGCTGAGAATAGGGCTTCAATACCCACGTGCGGAAAACGCACGTGCACCAACCTAACAACCGTGAGAATTCATATTATTCACACCGCAGGAAAATACATTTTTATCGGCCTTCCGTTCGGGGGTATGGAGTTTATTCACCTCAAGTACGCGTTCTAAAATAACCTGATCTGTGAATGTGCTGACTCAGACCAAGTATGGGAGATGGACGCTCCTAGGAATGGAATCCTGATTTACGTTGTATAGTAGAGTATATATTACCAATCTTAAAATTGTTCTTTTTTCAAACCCTCCGCTCGTGGTCACACTCGACGCGCAAATAATTTGAAGCCTTAAACTCCAATCAAACGCTTTCATCATTGGGTCAACATCGGTACACCATTGATACTACATTGGTACAGCATCGGAAGAGCGTTTGTTGAAGCCAATCTTGAAACAGTTTGAAAACATTGTTCAAAGGTGTTGACGCATGTTGGAGAGAGTTAACTTCGATTAACGGTTTTAGAATCGGTTTCAACAAGCGTCGTACCAATGTTGTACCAATGTTGTACCAATGTTGTACCAATGTTGTACCAATGTTGTACCAATGTTGTACCAATGTTGTACCAATGTTGTACCAATGTTGTACCAATGTTGTACCAATGTTGTACCAATGTTGTACCAATGTTGTACCAATGTTGTACCAATGTTGTACCAATGTTGTACCAATGTTGTACCAATGTTGTACCAATGTTGTACCAATGTTGTACCAATGTTGTACCAATGTTGTACCAATGTTGTACCAATGTTGTACCAATGTTGTACCAATGTTGTACCGATGTTGTACCGATGTTGTACCAATGTTGTACCAATGTTTTACCAATGTTGTACCAATGTTGTACCAATGTTGTACCAATGTTGTACCAATGTTGTACCGATGTTGAAACCGTTTGACAGGCACTTAACGCTGACAAGATCACGTAGGTGTCGCTGAGGTAGTCATGACACTGATTCCTAGATTTCTGATGATAAATTCGCGCGTGCGTACGAGCCCGGCTAGCTGCGTCGTGGTGTGTATAGGTAGTGCCATGTAATTAGCTTGGTTTTATAAAATTACAGCTTCTGAATTTCTTCTAGGCAGAGGGAATGATCCACGCCATCAAAGACGCTTTTATTTCAAACCTTCCTAGCGTGACGTGGATGGACGACGAGACAAAGAAACGGGCGGTGGACAAGGTGCAATGTCTACTTAAGAACGTGATGTTAGGATAAAAGAAAGCGCGAATTCTGTAGGCTGGCCTATAATGAAATGCACTTCACAGGGGAGGTCTTGGGATACGAACTGCAGTTGTAGCGCAAAATGCTGCCATGCAGTTTACAATCATTAGTGGTTGTTAGGGAAGAGGTCAAAAGAATGGATTTCACATGGGACCCAATTTTGTCAGGGGAGGTGGGGGGTAATACCCCCTACCCCTTTTTTCGAGAGTGATTTTCTCGCGTTGTAAAATAGGGATACCTGATTTTAATGCAGACACACCTTCTTCTCTGTCTGTAGAAACTAGAAATATAGTTACTTCTTCAATAAGTATTTTATTCAAGAAAATATTTGTGGTCATAAATGTTGCCCAAATAGGTGGTGGGTTCCGGGTACAACTCCCCTTCCATCAAAATTGGGTCCCGCCAGAGTACCATTGTTTTGACCTCTTCAGAATACTAGGCTGTTGTGCCGGGAGGCAATCCCTTACTCTTTCGCGAAATTGCACAACAGGTTATTTTACGCCCGCCTAATATAAAATAGAAGAGGAAGGAGACAGGGCTAACGGCTAGTTACGTCGCTTCCCAAGGACGCGGCCAGCGGGCATTCTGACCAAGGATAGTACCACACAGCGGTCAAACGTCTGCGCGTGCGTATTAGTCTGGTATTTCCCGCGCAAATTTACCTTAAAACATATTACAGTGAACTTCTACCCCCAAAAGTTAAGAAAAATACGTGAAAGTTAAGCTTTTTATTTTCACAGTCGACGGGAAATTGAACAAACTTCAAACTGTGAGTTTACCCAAAAAAATCGTAATTTACCAAAGAAGTTCTCAAGGTTTGAAAGCGGGTTTGTGAACAGTGACGGCCGCCGGCTCGCTTTGAATTTGTTTTTGAATAGGTTGTTGTTGCAAGACTTTTGACGCATGCGCAGATGTTTGACCGCTGTGTGGGATAGTACAAGGATTAGTACAACCAGGATTGCATTCATTTGGCCTTATTTTAAAGGTTATTCAGTGTTTTTCTAATAGCAAGGAGTAGCTTTACTTTTGATTAGGAAGTAATCTAAGATTCAGAAACATCAGTCATGTCTGCTTTTTACATTTTAGGCTGAGGCAGTTTTTGACATGATAGGGTACCCAGAATGGATCGAGGACTCTGCCAAACTGGACGAATATTATGAAAATGTAGGTTGACATCATGCAGTATTCGGTCAAGGACCTAATCCCTTTGACAAAAAACATTGTAGCGTCGCTCGAACGTCGGTGGCGACTATTTAGATTGAACAAATTAGATTAATTTAGTAATAATTTAGTTGACGTCACTTAAGATTTGAATGTAATCCGGGGGAGATGTTGACGGAGTCGCAGTATGACTATAATCCGATTTATACGAGAACCATTTGGGCACGCGGCACTTCTAAATTTGGGCCCGCGGGCCGATGATTTTGGGACCGCCACTCTTGATTTTTGCCGTGTAAATGACGAGTGCCATGCCCTAAATTATCTGCACTCCTGATTTTTGTCATGTAACTCAAGAGTGCCGGTCACAAAATTATCAGCCCGCGGGCCCGTGTCCAAAATCCTTCTCACGTGAATCGGACTTAAGTCTAGTTTACGTTTGTATGAATCAACGATTTTAGTGTCAAAACGTAGTTTACATTCAATAATTCCCCGGTAATTTCGCTGTGACCATTGGTCTTGTGGTTACACTAATTTAGGTGATGTCAACTAAATAGTTAATGAATTTAGTTAAATTTATATAAATCGTCAACTCGGACGTTGGAGAGACTCTAAAATTATGTATGATATAAGCCACCATATTGAATATCAATTTTATCTTTTTTATTCGAACTATATTTCATACTGCTCAGAGTTTTGGCCATCCTCTACCGCTCTAAACGAGCCACAGCATTGGCTTTCCCAACAATTCAAAACACCCTAACCTTTAGAACGTGCAGTACGAAAACAATAAAGCTACAGTATACTATTATACTTTGTTTTCGTAATCAGAATACAGGTCTCGAGCGGTACAGGATTACTGCAGAGTTTTTATCATGGAAACTGATTTTGTAACTTGCAGTCACAATTTTCATGTTTTTTTTTCGCTTCGACAAGTCTGTTTGTATTTGAGTCAGTAAAATATTTCCAATTTTGTCCACAGCTTAAAGTATTACCCGAAAACAGTTTCGAGAACTACCTGAACGCAAGGCGGTTCTACCATCAGCGAACCATGGACAAGAGAGGAAAAGCTGTCGATAGAAAAGAGTACGTATTAGCTTCCCGGTCAGCTCTGTCAGTGGTTAAGCTCCGGTCTGTCGAGCGGGAGGTCGTGGGTTCAAACCCCAACTGGACCAACACTCAGGGTCTTAAAATAACTGGGCAGGTGCTGCCTTTGTGACGGAAATACTCTCGTTCTCGAACTGCAAATGGTTAGAACTTCACGTCTTCTCGGATAAGGACGTAAAATCGTAGGTCCCACGTCGCCCTCAAGTTTATCAATCTTACCAAACTGTCACGAGTTACCGACGTGAAATAAAGTTGCTAGGTTATTTTACTTTATTCGTCGCATTCATATGACGTCATCCTTGGTCACGTTAAAGGGGCTGTGGCATGGTACTGCGCATGTCTGGAGTCGGTGTCAAAGTCCCTTCCCTCAATTTAGGATTGAAATGATACCCGACAAGACTACGTCTACGTCTATGCATATTTGTTTTTCATTTTAACCCCCACATATGCGCGAGGTTCGTCGGTTTATATGAACGTCGCTAAAAATAACCAGCCCAGACCGCGAATCTAAAGCGTCTCACCATGACATTTTTCTTGCTAGTTCAACCAACATGGCCACGGCGTATTTGTCATTTGAATCTCTGGAGTTTGATCGAAAACTTAACCAATAATCATGCTTATTTTGGTACACGTACCGAGGTTTAGATTCTATTTGCTTATCTACATCTACATGTTATTAAGTCGGTTATAAACCATATGGTTATCACACCAACTGTACAGTTTATATATCTATATAAAAAAAAAAAAAAATGTGATAAAATAATAAATAAATGATAAAAACAATAGAGAAAACAAGTCGAGTGCACGCAATAAAAGCACGAAACAGCACCAACTAAACAGCACGAAATAGTACGTATTAAACAATTGAAAACAAATGATTTTGCACCATCTAGCACTATTCAGCCAGTTAGCCGTCTCACGCCTTCTCCACTTGCACTCTATAATAAATCTAGTAATGAATAATTAATTAAGAAGCTCGGACTTGAAAGTATATATTCTCGTAGCGCACTTAGTTACAGCGCTATATCGGCATTTCAGTCAGTTCAGAACGCGTGGGATTAAATCGCCCAAACTCAAACATTCTTTTGATAAATTTAAAATCAACTCGTTCTGTCGTGACGTCTTCTTTTAGAGTTCCAATTGTTATAGGTTTTTCTTTTCTTTTCCACAATATGTGTAATAAAGTTACTATGACAATGTCCATTAGTATATAAGGTCGTTAACATTGGCATTATCATTATTACTTTGAATGTTATTATTATCATCGTTAAACCATTATCATTATTGTCATCATCATTATAATTCGATCCATAACTTAATTATGGTACGGGCCGAGAAAAAGAGTTTAATATATATATATATAGTATATATAGTATATTTAGTATTTAACATTTATTAGAATAATTACTAATATTATTATCATTATAAAGGTGGCACATGGCACCGGTTGATGTCAACGCATACTACAATTCACCTAATAATTACATAGGTAAGTTACTATTTTCTAAATTAAGAAACTTCTAGTTCTACCATCTTAACCATGCAACTGCAGAAACATGATCTACTATGACTAGCGATAATTGCTAAAAATCCTAGTTCTACCATCTCATCCATGTAACTTCAGAATCATTATCTAAGCTAGCGGGCATTGCTAAATATCCTAGTTCTACCATCTAATCCGATCCATGCAACTGCAGAAACATGATCTAAAGGTCCTCAGTTACATTGTGCAATTTTCTCAGTCTGCAACTTTTCTTGCGATGAATGCTTTGAGAGCCAAGTTGTTGGAAATATTGCATGGTATAACAAACATTACACGCATCAACAACAATGAAAGACAAGTTGCTGCAATGATTGCGGCAAGAAGAACTCAGTTCATTTTGCTGTAACGATTGCAGTAACTTTTTTAATCGTTGCACTTCGTAGCGCAGCAGGTCTCGTGCAACTTGGCACACAAGGGTTTTATCCACCACTGCGTGCCAGTAAGTTGCAGCGACAATGTAACAGTACCTTAAAACACGAAGTTGTTGGTGCACAATCAATCCCAAGATATTCAAATAACACAGGCGTGGCCGCCATGTTGGATGAACTAACAAGAGAAGGTATTAAACGAGAAATCTTTAGTTAACGTCCACCAACATGGTGGAGATGACTTAACATGCACGCCAGCAATAAAAAGTGGGGTCAGCCTTTGTGGAGTGAACATCTCTGTGATGCTCCGCTTGATTGCTCCCTATTGAGTGCTTATCGTGCGAAATTCCAAAATCAAACACATAAATGTTAAACTTCAGATTAAGGGCTACAGAGTTCATAAACATTCAAAACATACCATTGGCAAATCACGAGTGAACAACTATCTTCTCTGTTCATGTTGTATGTGGCTTCATTTTAAAATTTTAAACATTAGACATCTCAGTGGAGACGCTAACGTTTTTATACCGGAACTTCGTGTTTTGGAAGATATATTTTATTAGTTCATCGCTACTGGGATTTTCAGAACTAATTTACAATAATAAATTCAGACTAATCTACCCTAATTAATTAATTAATTTACAGTGTTAATTAATAATTATGATAATAATAATTACAGAGTTAAAACGTTCTAGGAAGTAAATATTCAACTACTGACGTATGATTCACAAATCGCATATATTTCTCCATAGTCTGTACTCTTATTGATCACAAATTACGTCATAAAATGTTCCAAACTCAAGTGAAACAACGAGCGTAGCGAAAAATGTTGGACATTTTATGAAGTAATCTATGATCAATAAAAGTACAGACAACAATGTATTACGACTTTTGTTGGGCAGGACCAGGAGCTCCTGAAAACTAGGAGCGTCCACCCCGCATACTAGGCCTATGTCACAACGTTTTCACAAGTTAGGTTATTTTTAGATCAACGGCTTCCCGCTATTGTTGAGCTGCAATTATTCCTAAGGGAATAAAATCACAAAAGAATAGAAGCGATGTTTTTGGTTTAACAAAAGTAGCTAATGAGGCATCTTTTGTTCCGCCACGATGCAACCCACCAATTGGCGGGGGAAATAATCTAACAATAGCCCAACTTGTAAACGCTGTGACACCTGTATATGAGATATGGACGCTCCTGGTTATGGGCTCCTGGCAGGGCTTTGAGTTGCAGGGAATTACACACAGGCTTCACGTCAGCATCATTGTCTGTTTTTTTATTGATCATGACCAAGAACCAATCAGAAAGCGAGAACTCTGGATTTTGATGAAAAATGCTGAACTGAGGCATCCAATTCATTAACATTGTTATATTTTTATGTTAGTTATCACAATGAATTGCTGTACTCTTATTTGCAGCTTTTCCATCCGGAATTCTCCAAAGACCATTTTTTGATCCAGAATTTCCAGAGTAAGTATATGTATTTCCTTGTTTGTTCATGGCGGCTTTTATGAAGTCATTTTGAATTTGGTTCCATGAGATCACATCGATCGTATACTAGAAGGTAACCCATCTGAGATGAACTATGTATTATCCAATGTTGATAAGGCCCAAGCAAGCTGAAATAGCTGTCGACGGCTGCTTCACTATATTCAGGATTACATTATTATTATTATTAGCTTGTATTTTTTTTCAGTGTGTTTTGTACACTTTTTGTATACGTGGAGTGCACTTGTTTTGTATACTTTTTGTATACGTGGAGTGCACTTGTTTTGTACACTTTTTGTATACGTGGAGTGCACTTGTTTTGTATATGTTTTGTATACGTGGAGTGCACTTGTTTTGTACACTTTTTGTATACGTGGAGTGCACTTGTTTTGTACACTTTTTGTATACGTGGAGTGCACTTGTTTTGTATACTTTTTGTATACGTGGAGTGCACTTGTTTTGTATACTTTTTGTATACGTGGAGTGCACTTGTTTTGTATATGTTTTGTATACGTGGAGTGCACTTGTTTTGTATACTTTTTGTATACGTGGAGTGCACTTGTTTTGTACACTTTTTGTATACGTGGAGTGCACTTGTTTTGTATATGTTTTGTATACGTGGAGTGCACTTGTTTTGTACACTTTTTGTATACGTGGAGTGCACTTGTTTTGTACACTTTTTGTATACGTGGAGTGCACTTGTTTTGTATATGTTTTGTATACGTGGAGTGCACTTGTTTTGTATACTTTTTGTATACGTGGAGTGCACTTGTTTTGTACACTTTTTGTATACGTGGAGTGCACTTGTTTTGTATATGTTTTGTATACGTGGAGTGCACTTGTTTTGTATATGTTTTGTATACGTGGAGTGCACTTGTTTTGTACACTTTTTGTATACGTGGAGTGCACTTGTTTTGTATACTTTTTGTATACGTGGAGTGCACTTGTTTTGTATATGTTTTGTATACGTGGAGTGCACTTGTTTTGTACACTTTTTGTATACGTGGAGTGCACTTGTTTTGTACACTTTTTGTATACGTGGAGTGCACTTGTTTTGTATACTTTTTGTATACGTGGAGTGCACTTGTTTTGTACACTTTTTGTATACGTGGAGTGCACTTGTTTTGTATACTTTTTGTATACGTGGAGTGCACTTGTTTTGTACACTTTTTGTATACGTGGAGTGCACTTGTTTTGTATACTTTTTGTATACGTGGAGTGCACTTGTTTTGTACACTTTTTGTATACGTGGAGTGCACTTGTTTTGTATACTTTTTGTATACGTGGAGTGCACTTGTTTTGTATATGTTTTGTATACGTGGAGTGCACTTGTTTTGTATACTTTTTGTATACGTGGAGTGCACTTGTTTTGTACACTTTTTGCATACGTGGAGTGCACTTGTTTTGTATATGTTTTGTATACGTGGAGTGCACTTGTTTTGTACACTTTTTGTATACGTGGAGTGCACTTGTTTTGTACACTTTTTGTATACGTGGAGTGCACTTGTTTTGTATATGTTTTGTATACGTGGAGTGCACTTGTTTTGTATACTTTTTGTATACGTGGAGTGCACTTGTTTTGTACACTTTTTGTATACGTGGAGTGTACTTGTTTTGTATACTTTTTGTATACGTGGAGTGCACTTGATTTGTATACTTTTTGTATACGTGGAGTGCACTTGTTTTGTATACTTTTTGTATACGTGGAGTGCACTTGTTTTGTATACTTTTTGTATACGTGGAGTGCACTTGTTTTGTACACTTTTTGTATACGTGGAGTGCACTTGTTTTGTATACTTTTTGTATACGTGGAGTGCACTTGTTTTGTACACTTTTTGTATACGTGGAGTGCACTTGTTTTGTATATGTTTTGTATACGTGGAGTGCACTTGTTTTGTATACTTTTTGTATACGTGGAGTGCACTTGTTTTGTATACTTTTTGTATACGTGGAGTGCACTTGTTTTGTACACTTTTGTATACGTGGAGTGCACTTGTTTTGTACACTTTTTGTATACGTGGAGTGCACTTGTTTTGTACACTTTTTGTATACGTGGAGTGCACTTGTTTTGTATATGTTTTGTATACGTGGAGTGCACTTGTTTTGTACACTTTTTGTATACGTGGAGTGCACTTGTTTTGTACACTTTTTGTATACGTGGAGTGCACTTGTTTTGTACACTTTTTGTATACGTGGAGTGCACTTGTTTTGTACACTTTTTGTATACGTGGAGTGCACTTGTTTTGTACACTTTTTGTATACGTGGAGTGCACTTATTTTGTACACTTTTTGTATACGTGGAGTGCACTTGTTTTGTACACTTTTTGTATACGTGGAGTGCACTTGTTTTGTACACTTTTTGTATACGTGGAGTGCACTTGTTTTGTACACTTTTTGTATACGTGGAGTGCACTTGTTTTGTACACTTTTTATATACGTGGAGTGCACTTGTTTTGTACACTTTTTGTATACGTGGAGTGCACTTGTTTTGTACACTTTTTGTATACGTGGAGTGCACTTGTTTTGTACACTTTTTGTATACGTGGAGTGCACTTGTTTTGTATACTTTTTGTATACGTGGAGTGCACTTGTTTTGTACACTTTTTGTATACGTGGAGTGCACTTGTTTTGTATATGTTTTGTATACGTGGAGTGCACTTGTTTTGTACACTTTTTATATACGTGGAGTGCACTTGTTTTGTATACTTTTTGTATACGTGGAGTGCACTTGTTTTGTATATGTTTTGTATACGTGGAGTGCACTTGTTTTGTATACTTTTTGTATACGTGGAGTGCACTTGTTTTGTACACTTTTTGTATACGTGGAGTGCACTTGTTTTGTATATGTTTTGTATACGTGGAGTGCACTTGTTTTGTACACTTTTTGTATACGTGGAGTGCACTTGTTTTGTACACTTTTTGTATACGTGGAGTGCACTTGTTTTGTATACTTTTGTATACGTGGAGTGCACTTGTTTTGTATATGTTTTGTATACGTGGAGTGCACTTGTTTTGTATACTTTTTGTATACGTGGAGTGCACTTGTTTTGTACACTTTTTGTATACGTGGAGTGCACTTGTTTTGTATATGTTTTGTATACGTGGAGTGCACTTGTTTTGTACACTTTTTGTATACGTGGAGTGCACTTGTTTTGTACAGTTTTTGTATACGTGGAGTGCACTTGTTTTGTATATGTTTTGTATACGTGGAGTGCACTTGTTTTGTATACTTTTTGTATACGTGGAGTGCACTTGTTTTGTACACTTTTTGTATACGTGGAGTGCACTTGTTTTGTATATGTTTTGTATACGTGGAGTGCACTTGTTTTGTACACTTTTTGTATACGTGGAGTGCACTTGTTTTGTACACTTTTTGTATACGTGGAGTGCACTTGTTTTGTATACTTTTTGTATACGTGGAGTGCACTTATTTTGTACACTTTTTGTATACGTGGAGTGCACTTGTTTTGTACACTTTTTGTATACGTGGAGTGCACTTGTTTTGTACACTTTTTGTATACGTGGAGTGCACTTGTTTTGTACACTTTTTGTATACGTGGAGTGCACTTGTTTTGTACACTTTTTGTATACGTGGAGTGCACTTGTTTTGTACACTTTTTGTATACGTGGAGTGCACTTGTTTTGTACACTTTTTGTATACGTGGAGTGCACTTGTTTTGTACACTTTTTGTATACGTGGAGTGCACTTGTTTTGTATATGTTTTGTATACGTGGAGTGCACTTGTTTTGTATACTTTTTGTATACGTGGAGTGCACTTGTTTTGTATACTTTTTGTATACGTGGAGTGCACTTGTTTTGTACACTTTTTGTATACGTGGAGTGCACTTGTTTTGTATATGTTTTGTATACGTGGAGTGCACTTGTTTTGTACACTTTTTGTATACGTGGAGTGCACTTGTTTTGTACAGTTTTTGTATACGTGGAGTGCACTTGTTTTGTATATGTTTTGTATACGTGGAGTGCACTTGTTTTGTATACTTTTTGTATACGTGGAGTGCACTTGTTTTGTATACTTTTTGTATACGTGGAGTGCACTTGTTTTGTACACTTTTTGTATACGTGGAGTGCACTTGTTTTGTATATGTTTTGTATACGTGGAGTGCACTTGTTTTGTATACTTTTTGTATACGTGGAGTGCACTTGTTTTGTATACTTTTTGTATACGTGGAGTGCACTTGTTTTGTATATGTTTTGTATACGTGGAGTGCACTTGTTTTGTACACTTTTTGTATACGTGGAGTGCACTTGTTTTGTACACTTTTTGTATACGTGGAGTGCACTTGTTTTATATACTTTTTGTATACGTGGAGTGCACTTGTTTTGTATATGTTTTGTATACGTGGAGTGCACTTGTTTTGTATACTTTTTGTATACGTGGAGTGCACTTGTTTTGTACACTTTTTGTATACGTGGAGTGCACTTGTTTTGTATATGTTTTGTATACGTGGAGTGCACTTGTTTTGTACACTTTTTGTATACGTGGAGTGCACTTGTTTTGTACAGTTTTTGTATACGTGGAGTGCACTTGTTTTGTATATGTTTTGTATACGTGGAGTGCACTTGTTTTGTATATGTTTTGTATACGTGGAGTGCACTTGTTTTGTACACTTTTTGTATACGTGGAGTGCACTTGTTTTGTACAGTTTTTGTATACGTGGAGTGCACTTGTTTTGTATATGTTTTGTATACGTGGAGTGCACTTGTTTTGTATACTTTTTGTATACGTGGAGTGCACTTGTTTTGTACACTTTTTGTATACGTGGAGTGCACTTGTTTTGTATATGTTTTGTATACGTGGAGTGCACTTGTTTTGTATACTTTTTGTATACGTGGAGTGCACTTGTTTTGTATATGTTTTGTATACGTGGAGTGCACTTGTTTTGTATACTTTTTGTATACGTGGAGTGCACTTGTTTTGTACACTTTTTGTATACGTGGAGTGCACTTGTTTTGTATATGTTTTGTATACGTGGAGTGCACTTGTTTTGTATACTTTTTGTATACGTGGAGTGCACTTGTTTTGTACACTTTTTGTATACGTGGAGTGCACTTGTTTTGTATATGTTTTGTATACGTGGAGTGCACTTGTTTTGTATATGTTTTGTATACGTGGAGTGCACTTGTTTTGTATATGTTTTGTTTACGTGGAGTGCACTTGTTTTGTTTACTTTTTGTATACGTGGAGTGCACTTGTTTTGTACACTTTTTGTATACGTGGAGTGCACTTGTTTTGTATATGTTTTGTATACGTGGAGTGCACTTGTTTTGTATATGTTTTGTATACGTGGAGTGCACTTGTTTTGTACACTTTTTGTATACGTGGAGTGCACTTGTTTTCTACAGTTTTTGTATACGTGGAGTGCACTTGTTTTGTATATGTTTTGTATACGTGGAGTGCACTTGTTTTGTATACTTTTTGTATACGTGGATTGCACTTGTTTTGTACACTTTTTGTATACGTGGAGTGCACTTGTTTTGTATATGTTTTGTATACGTGGAGTGCACTTGTTTTGTATATGTTTTGTATACGTGGAGTGCACTTGTTTTGTACACTTTTTGTATACGTATGGTATGGCGTATAACATGACATGTTAAATAAAAATGACAATTATACAGTCATCTACAAAGTCAATATGTTGAACATATATAATACAAGAAACCGGAATGGTATGGCGTATTAAACGCGACATGTATCCAAAAATGACAAATAACATTACGGCCATCTACAAAGTCTTTATTAGGTTATGAACCAAGTCGGGTTAAAATTTAAAGCCATTTGTGTTTAGTTTAGACTGAGAGTTAATACTAGACAATGACTTTTTGCAAAATTCCTAACATGCTGTGAAACAGGAAACAGCGTGCACCAAAGACGAACATAGGCCGATTTGAATCTATCATAATAATTTTGAATGAAACATCTAACTTCGTAACTTCAGAAACAACCGGTAAAGGGCGCTTAATTGTGTAAAGCTATAGTATGACTAAGTGGGGTAATCAAATGAGCTCATTTGGAATTTTAATAACGAGTGGAGAATACGTCATGGTATGGCGTATAACATGACATGTTAAATAAAAATGCCAATTATACGGTCATCTACAAAGTCAATAAGTTGAACATATATAATACAAGAAATCGGAATCTGTGGTATGGCGTACAACATGACATGTATCCAAAAATGACAAATATAAGGCCATCTACAAAGTCAATAGGTTATGAATCAAGCCCGGTTAAAATTTAAAAACCATGTGCGTTTAGTTCAGATTGAGAGTTAATACTTTTGACTTAAGCCTGAGCTAGACAATGACTGTTTGTAAAATTCCTAACATGCTGTGAAACAGGAAACAACGCCGGTGTAACAAATACGAATATAGGCCGATTTTAAGTTA
Organism: Actinernus sp. WN-2022; assembly: GCA_030867875.1. Classification (NCBI taxonomy): domain Eukaryota; kingdom Metazoa; phylum Cnidaria; class Anthozoa; order Actiniaria; family Actinernidae; genus Actinernus; species Actinernus sp. WN-2022. The sequence continues at coordinate 55,306,088 of JAOWCC010001501.1, read as the reverse complement.
TCATAATAATTTTAAATGAAACATCTAACTTCAGAAACAACCTATATGGTATAGCGTATAACAATTATACGGCTATCTACAAAGTCAATATGTTGAAACATATATAATAAGTAATAAGGTAATACAAGGGACAGGAGGATTTTTAGATATGCATACATAACAGATTAAAAACGAGCTCGTTTTAATTTTATAGTATAACGAGTGGAGTACTATGGATTGTGAGACTGACAGTATAATTCTTATCATCAGGGGTCAAAAATTATACTGGATTGCCTGGTGTAATTTCGTGGAAGTTGTATATTTTGTAGAAGGAAATTTGGCCAATTTAAAATGCACGCGGGAGAAAGTTAAAACCGTGTGAAAATCTCCGAGAGAAAGTACCAAGCAGTCGTATGTTTCAAAATCGAAAGACGTCTACGATTTGACCCTACATACTCAGTTCACAATGTGTATCTACTCGTTATGATTATGGTGACCTTAAATAGTATAGGAAGGGAGGAGATAATGCTTACCTAGGAGAGTAACAGTACTGGGCCGGGGGAGATGCAGCTCGCGGTATTTTATCACGTAAAGGTCAAGGAAAGGAATGCGGGTGTTTAGTTTTAAAACGGATGCTATTTAAAGACGGCCAATAGAAGGTGTCAAGTTTGGTGAAAAGCTTACCATATATGGTAATGATGCGGGAAAGGGAGGGGGAGAGGGGTGATGGTGATTTTTGTTGGAAACAGGGGGGGGGGGGGTGGGGTGGAAATGTTTTGTTTGAGCGAGGTTTGGGTTGAAGGGTGTGGAGAAGGGGCGTGTAATAGTAGCGAGGATTGATGGATGTCAGGGAGAGGGTTCGTACGGCCTAGGGTATACAAAATGTTGTAGAGATTTTAGAGGTTTATCATTGATGAGATGGATAATAAATAAAGCGGGAAACGGCTTTAAAGGAAGGTGGGATATATTATTTGGAAAGTAAACCGGGAGGAAATTAAGAGAGATGATAAGTACTAGGATAATGCTGCATAATAGGATGAGTCTTATAGATTTTGGAAATTAGTTTATTTAGGTTTTAGAGGTTTCTTGAATAATGTATAGATATACATATGATGTGGAGAGTACAGTTGAAGACTAAAAATAAAAGTGGTATATATACATATCAGTACTTAGACTTTGTTTCTCGTTTTTGTTTTGTTTTTTAAATGGTTAATCTACCTTTACTTTTTTGATTTGTTTTTTCAGTAGGGCCGATTCTTTGCAAAGCTTTGCGCGGCGCTTTTGTAGTAGTCTGATCTGAATGTCAATGTTGTTAATCCGTTTTAGCTTTAGTTTAAGTGCGTGGATTTTTGTCGTGGAGGCGGATGGTTGTGCAGCTGGTGGTTTTTGGTGTAAGGCTGGTGTCAGGGATGGGGTGGGCTGTGACGCTGAGTTTAAATATGTGGTATTGCTGGTGTGGGTAGTGGGCGCATCGTGAAGGGTAGCGGCATGGAGAAGTGATTCATCGTCGAGGTCGTCTGTTTTGATGCTGTCTGTGGTGGTAGTTTGGGATGAAATGAGTGAGGCTAACATGTGGTTGTCTGGGTCGTCGTTCAATGCGGTGGAGATGGGGTCTGTAATATGTGTTGGGGTGGTTTCGGTACAAATATCCTTTCTTGCGCATATTGCTCTAGCTCCTTTGTGTTCACTCATTTTCTTTTCATATAGGGCTAGCTGTTGACCTGTTAGGTTGTGTTGGGCCATATCTGAGGTTTTTCAAAGAAAAGGAAGGATGTGATGTGAGGGATAATGAAGAGAAATAAGGAATTTATATATTTTGGTTTATGAGAGATAATTATTTGGCTATGAGGATTATAGTATAAGATGGTGTTGAGGGAGCTTAGGGGGGGGGGGGGGAATGGGAATGGGAGTGATGTGAAATCAGGTGACATGGTGCTACTCAAAAGTTAATATGGCATTGTTTAGATGATTTGAGCCAGCCGTTAAGAGGTTCGGTTTTCATGGATTAGTTTAAAATAGTATATTATTTGAGTACTATGTATATATATGTTTTAAAATTGTTTAAATATTGGTTCATATTAAAATATTTAGAGCAGTATGTAGCTCAGGATAAATTATTTTGTAAACATGGTTAATTTTTTTTTTTTTTAAGATATAAGGTGCGGAGACTTTAATTGTTTATATGATTTGAGTCAAATGGTTAAAAGGTTTGATTTACATGGATCGGTTTAAGTTTAAAGTAACAAATTATTAGAGTATCATGTATTTTATTCATTTCGTCTTAAAAATATTTATATTTTATGTTTGTAGTGAGCTAGCTGCTGATTAGTTTAGCTGTACTTTGTCATTTTAGGGTTGCTAAAGAGAAAATTATGTGGGAGTGATGTGAAACCAGGTGACGCAGTGCTATTCAATAGTTTTGGCATTGTTTAGATGATTTGAGTCAGCCGTTAAAAGGTTCGGTTTTTCTGGACTAGTTTAAAATAAAATAACATATTATTTGAGTATTATGTATACATATGTTTAAATATTGGTTCATATTAAAGTGTTTAGAGCAGTATGTAGTTAGAGGAGAAGTTATTTTGTAAAATTGGTTAAATTTTTAGGATATAAGGTGTTGAGACTTTAATTGTTTATATGAGTTGAGTCAAATGGTTAAAAGGTTTGATTTACATGGATCGGTTTAAGTTTAAAGTAACAAATTATTAGAGTATCATGTATTTTATTCATTTAGTCTTAAAAAATATTTATATTTTATGTTTGTAGTGAGCTAGCTGCTGATTAGTTTAGCTGTACTTTGTCATTTTAGGGTTGCTAAAGAGAAAATTATATGGGAGTGATGTGAAACCAGGTGACGTAGTGCTATTCAATAGTTTTGGCATTGTTTAGATGATTTGAGTCATCCGTTAAAAGGTTCAGTTTTTCTGGACTAGTTTAAAATAACATATTATTTGAGTATTATGTATACATATGTTTAAATATTGGTTCATATTAAAGTGTTTAGAGCAGTATGTAGCTCAGGATAAATTATTTTGTAAACATGGTTAAATTTTTTAAGATATAAGGTGTTGAGACTTTAATTGTTTATATGAGTTGAGTCAAATGGTTAAAAGGTTTGATTTACATGGATCAGTTTAAGTTTAAAGTAACAAATAATTAGAGTATCATGTATTTTATTCATTTCGTCTTAAAAACATTTATATTTTATGTTTGTAGTGGGCTAGCTGTCGATCAGTTTAGTTGTACTTTAATTGCCATTTTAGGGTTGTTAAAGAGAAAATTATATTGTTTTGTTTATGGTTTTAACTAGTAAACTGTTTATATGTAGTCTTTATGTTTTAGGTTGAAATTTATATATGTAGTATTGACAATGGAAAAGTAACAGAACTAGAACTGAGTTTAGGGTGACACATGTGTTTGACGGTCTAGGGTGTAAGGCCCTTCTACGAGCATAATACTCGACAGAGCGTGAAAACCAACACTTGTTTTGTATACTTTTTGTATACGTGGAGTGCACTTGTTTTGTACACTTTTTGTATACGTGGAGTGCACTTGTTTTGTATATGTTTTGTATACGTGGAGTGCACTTGTTTTGTATACTTTTTGTATACGTGGAGTGCACTTGTTTTGTATACTTTTTGTACACGTGGAGTGCACTTGTTTTGTATACTTTTTGTATACGTGGAGTGCACTTGTTTTGTATACTTTTTGTATACGTGGAGTGCACTTGTTTTGTACACTTTTTGTATACGTGGAGTGCACTTGTTTTGTACACTTTTTGTATACGTGGAGTGCACTTGTTTTGTATACTTTTTGTATACGTGGAGTGCACTTCTTTTGTATACTTTTTGTATACGTGGAGTGCACTTGTTTTGTACACTTTTTGTATACGTGGAGTGCACTTGTTTTGTATACTTTTTGTATACGTGGAGTGCACTTGTTTTGTACACTTTTTGTATACGTGGAGTGCACTTGTGTTGTATACTTTTTGTATACGTGGAGTGCACTTGTTTTGTATATGTTTTGTATACGTGGAGTGCACTTGTTTTGTATACTTTTTGTATACGTGGAGTGCACTTGTTTTGTACACTTTTTGTATACGTGGAGTGCACTTGTTTTGTATATGTTTTGTATACGTGGAGTGCACTTGTTTTGTACACTTTTTGTATACGTGGAGTGCACTTGTTTTGTACACTTTTTGTATACGTGGAGTGCACTTGTTTTATATACTTTTTGTATACGTGGAGTGCACTTGTTTTGTATATGTTTTGTATACGTGGAGTGCACTTGTTTTGTATACTTTTTGTATACGTGGAGTGCACTTGTTTTGTACACTTTTTGTATACGTGGAGTGCACTTGTTTTGTATATGTTTTGTATACGTGGAGTGCACTTGTTTTGTACACTTTTTGTATACGTGGAGTGCACTTGTTTTGTACAGTTTTTGTATACGTGGAGTGCACTTGTTTTGTATATGTTTTGTATACGTGGAGTGCACTTGTTTTGTATATGTTTTGTATACGTGGAGTGCACTTGTTTTGTACACTTTTTGTATACGTGGAGTGCACTTGTTTTGTACAGTTTTTGTATACGTGGAGTGCACTTGTTTTGTATATGTTTTGTATACGTGGAGTGCACTTGTTTTGTATACTTTTTGTATACGTGGAGTGCACTTGTTTTGTACACTTTTTGTATACGTGGAGTGCACTTGTTTTGTATATGTTTTGTATACGTGGAGTGCACTTGTTTTGTATACTTTTTGTATACGTGGAGTGCACTTGTTTTGTATATGTTTTGTATACGTGGAGTGCACTTGTTTTGTATACTTTTTGTATACGTGGAGTGCACTTGTTTTGTACACTTTTTGTATACGTGGAGTGCACTTGTTTTGTATATGTTTTGTATACGTGGAGTGCACTTGTTTTGTATACTTTTTGTATACGTGGAGTGCACTTGTTTTGTACACTTTTTGTATACGTGGAGTGCACTTGTTTTGTATATGTTTTGTATACGTGGAGTGCACTTGTTTTGTATATGTTTTGTATACGTGGAGTGCACTTGTTTTGTATATGTTTTGTATACGTGGAGTGCACTTGTTTTGTATACTTTTTGTATACGTGGAGTGCACTTGTTTTGTACACTTTTTGTATACGTGGAGTGCACTTGTTTTGTATATGTTTTGTATACGTGGAGTGCACTTGTTTTGTATACTTTTTGTATACGTGGAGTGCACTTGTTTTGTACACTTTTTGTATACGTGGAGTGCACTTGTTTTGTATATGTTTTGTATACGTGGAGTGTACTTGTTCTGTATACTTTTTGTATACGTGGAGTGCACTTGTTTTGTATACTTTTTGTATACGTGCACGTGGAGGGTACTTGTTTTGTATACTTTTTGTATACGTGGAGTGCACTTGTTTTGTATACTTTTTGTATACGTGCACGTGGAGGGTACTTGTTTTGTATACGTGGAGTGCACTTGTTTTGTATATGTTTTGTATACGTGGAGTGCACTTGTTTTGTATATGTTTTGTATACGTGGAGTGCACTTGTTTTGTATACTTTTTGTATACGTGGAGTGCACTTGTTTTGTACACTTTTTGTATACGTGGAGTGCACTTGTTTTGTATATGTTTTGTATACGTGGAGTGTACTTGTTCTGTATACTTTTTGTATACGTGGAGTGCACTTGTTTTGTATACTTTTTGTATACGTGCACGTGGAGGGTACTTGTTTTGTATACTTTTGTATACGTGGAGTGCACTTGTTTTGTATACTTTTTGTATACGTGCACGTGGAGGGTACTTGTTTTGTATACTTTTGTATACGTGGAGTGCACTTGTTTTGTATACTTTTTGTATACGTGCACGTGGAGGGTACTTGTTTTGTATACTTTTTGTATACGTGGAGTGCTGTACAGGTCCGCAAATGATCCCGGCCCGCAAATGATCCCTAAAATGGACCGCAAATGATCCCGTGCCGCAAATGCTCCACAATGGGGACCGCATATAATCCCGTGAAAAAAACATGGAATGGCATGGATTGTTTTGCCACTGGTTAGTGGATCTGTACAGGTCCGCAAATGATCCCAAAAATGGACTAAAAGTGATCCCGGCTCGCAAATGATCCCCCTTGGGGACCACATATCATACCGCTAAAAAATGTTGAATGGCATGAAATCAATGTTTTAGAAATCAAAATATCCGCATCAAGTTAGTTTTCTTTTTCATACAAACGGTACCTTCTATACGGTGGCTCGTAAGGACCAATTTCTTTTATTTTTCAAACCCTGGGCTAATTCATTAATTTTTAGATGTTTTTTTGTTAATGATCCCGAGTTTCTATAGTTTTTCTTAATTGGGAGTATATTGACTCAAAGTTAAAATTAAAGAAATTAAAGTTAAGAATAAATAATAGTATGGAGTGCACTTGTTTTGTATACTTTTTGTATATGTGGAGTGCACTTGTTTTGTATACTTTTTGTTTACGTGGAGTGCACTTGTTTTGTATACTTTTTGTATACGTTGAGTGTACTTGTTTTGTATACTTTTTGTATACGTGGAGTGCACTTGTTTTGTATACTTTTTGTATACGTGGAGTGTACTCGTCATGAATTAAACAAATTTACGATAGTTTAGCGTGGTATCTCCTCTAGCGCCTCGTAAATCCACAACAATTTTGGTCATGAGATGACGCAAAACGAGGCAAATAAGAGATAGCGCGCTAATTGAGCGAGGGCTGACGCAAGCCATGGTATGTCATCTTACTTCCAATGTGTGGTCTCTTTGTAGAGCTGTGAACTACGGAGCAGTGGGAGTGGTTATGGGTCACGAGTTAACCCACGGATTCGACAATAAAGGTAACAAAAATATTTTGATTGAAACAAATTAAACTGCGCCCCACATTACCAAATATGGAGCCTGTTAGGTCAGCGGTGAAGCGTTGGTCTGATGTGGGTCACACAGCGGTCAAACGTCTGCGCGTGGGCGGCCGCGCTAATTTCCCACGCAAAATTTACCTTAAAACATATTACCGTGAACTTCTACCCAAAAAAGTTAAGAAAAATACGTGAAAGTTAAGCTTTTTTTTTTCACAGTCGACGGGAAATTGAACAAACTTCAAACTGTGAGTTTACCAAATTGTTTCGTAATTTACCAAAGAAGTTCTCAAGGTTTGAAAGCGGGTTTGTGAACAGTGACGGCCGCCGGCTCGCTTTGAATTTGTTTTTGAATAGGTTGTTGTTGCAAGACTTTTGATACATGCGCAGACGTTTGACCGCTGTGTGGATGTGGGTGCAGTCAAGGGTTCAAAACCCGACCAACCGTACTCAGGGTCTTATAATAACCGAGTAGAAGGTGCTGCATTTGTGAAACGATCCACCGTTAACGTTTCTTCAGCGGTGATGAATCCAAGATGGCGGATGATCCTCAAAATATGCCCAAATTGTTTATCTCTTAGCTGTATAGGTCCTCACTTCGGATCCAACGTATTTTTGCAGGATTTTTGTTCACGGTATTTGCTTATATGTTTTCCATATACTGGGCACATTTTGGGTCGTGTGACTAGGCTGTATCGGGTTCTTGCGACGTCATCTTGGATTAAGCGCGTAAAGGCCTCTGGGAACGAGGTTGAAAATAACCTTGTTCGTTCTTATTTTCCTGTAGGTCGTCTGTTTGACAAGTATGGTAACATGGAATCATGGTGGAAAAACGAATCTTCGGTTGCTTTCCAGAGACACGCGTCTTGTATGGTGGATCAGTACAGCAACTTCACTGTTTCTGGGCAGAACGTAAGTTTCGTTACCCCACACATGCCACGATATATCTAATATCTAACATGCGCCGGGGGGGGGGGGGGGGGGGGGAGGGGGGGGGGGGGGTACTTACATGAAAAATGGGTATGTATGTGAGGCTAAGAGGCTTAAACCCTGACCCTGTTTGACCCAATCCGAGCTCCAAAACCCTGATTGCCTCCTTTTGGGGGAAAAAACCCTGATTGCTCCTTCTTTAAATTGTTTTCAAAACACGGTCGGATATATATCCCGGCCGGTATACCGCGTACCGGGATTGCATGCAAAATACGGAACATTTCAGGTCGGGAAGTACATAGATAAGTACTGAAGTACGAATTAGCGGCGTCACGATGTATGGGAACCTCAGTGCTTGCATGTGGACAGGCGATCAAAATGCGGCAACAGAATGTCTTTTTTTGACATAGTAGCTAAAAAAAAATGCCTAAAAAATACTGAACCCCAACCCTGACTGCACCCAAATTATATTCAAATCCTGACCCTGATCTGCCCAAATCAGGTCAATACCCTGACCCTACCTGCCCAAACTGAGCTCAAAACCCTGACCCACCCGGGCGGCACATACATAGATAGATAGTTTTTTATTTGGAGTCGTATACATCTGTACATAGACATTTATCCAAATAAATGTGCACTTCACTGTGCTACAGATGTTTGGGGTCTTTCAGAATTATGAGAGTCGAGGCAGAATCGATCAGAGTTCTTTGAGGCCATTGTCTCTATACATAAAACATTCGTATATGAATTTTGCAACTATAGCTGCTGTCCTATTGTTGGGGCTTAACATTATTTTTAGCCGACTTTCCTCGGATAACTTTTCTATGTTTATCTGAAATTCATTTTGCATTGAAGCATGGAACGCATTTCGTAAATGGTTATATTTATTGCATTTTACGAGGAAATGAGCTTCATCCTCAATCTCCTTTCTAGGCAGGCAGAATTTGCAAAGTCTTTCATCGACCTTTTTAAATGGCCTAGCATGTCTTCCTTTTTCAATTTCTAAATCATGGTTGCTTATCCTAAGCTTTGTTAGAGCCGTTCTATGCTTCAAGTTTCTTAAGCGTAGATAGTCTTCGAACTCGTAATTTACTTTAAAATTTCTGTAGGTCCTTAGCGTATTTCTCTGATTGGCATTTCTTCTTGTATCACTGTAAATATCACATAATACGTCACAAACAGGAGTACCCCCCCCCCGGGAACATGCGGCAGGTTAGGACACAAAATGATATCTATTCCGATCAACGTTTTGATAAGAAGAGTTTTAGTTTTCGTGTTGTCAATCTGGTTCTCATTTTTATCTCTACTCGCTATTGAAAACTGTTTAATCTCCAACCGACGTTCACATTTTGTCGAACTGAATGATAAAATTCATTTTGTTCTCCCATTTTTAAAAGGTTGATGGACAACAAACTCTTGATGAAAATATAGCAGATAATGGAGGATTAAAGCTAGCTTATCAGGTGAGACGTATGGACCATGGCCAAAATGAGGAAAGGACTGGGTTCTAATGATATTTACAGTGCATCATGGGTAGTTTGGTTAGACAGCTCGAAAACAACACAAGGAAGTAGCGACTTAGTTATAGCCAAAAAATTATTAAAAGTTATTCACCGAAGTAGAGGTGAATAGTGGTGGATATTTACCGAGCCGCTTCCACTTTTCACCGACACTGAGGTGAATAATTGATTTAGTATATACCACACAAGTGAATAGCCAGCACCACATAGTTATTTTATTTTCTGTCAAATAGACAAAAACTCGCGCGAGGTGATCGCTGCTTCGCTCAGAGGTGATCAATAGAAAAGGATCGGCTTCACCTCCGGAGTAGCCACTGCAATTAGAGCGCGCGAAAAATACTATTTGCTTGTGTGGTATATACTAATTATATCTAGACATGCGTATTGGAATCATTTGTTAGCTTCATGAAGCTTAGTCTCCTTCGCAGCCGTTATGGTCTCTGTCACCCAACGCTCTGGGCTCAGAGCGTTGCGTGACAGAGACCATAATTGACGGGGCTCAGAGCGTTGCGTGACAGAGACCATAACGGCTGCGAAAGAGACTTCATAAAGCTTAGTCAACCATGAACCTGACAGTAACGGGAACTAGTTCGTTGTGTGAGGTTGGTCGTGTCGCAGTTGTCGTTAAATGGATATCATGACATCGTGCGCTTCAGCACTTAGAACTGCTGCTGATAACAATGGCCTAGTATCCCGGGGGGGGGGGGGGGGGGGGGACTCCCATGTAAAAGGGGTAGGGATGCTCGTCGGACATTTTCGATTTGACCCCTAAGAGGTACTAAAATGGGCGTGGCTCAAGCTTATTTTGACCCCTAAAAGATAATAAAAATGTAAATTGATAACAGCTTTTTTGTTCAATTGACACCCGACCCCTAAAAGGTACCGCTTTACATAGAAATGTCTGTGTTTGAAGGTGGATACCCTAAGTGGTACCAAACTCCTGATTTTGACCCCTAAAAGGTACGACGAGCATCCATGTACCCCTCACATAAGGGAGTTCTCCCCCCCCCCCCCCCCCCCCCGGGCCTAGTATATCTCATTGTAAGGAGACAACTTAGGAACTGTTTCTGACTGTTTTGTTTGGAGAAAAACTGCATGTTTACTCCGATGTGAGTAAGCCAAGGTGTCATAGATTAGTTCACAACGATAGAGTGAAACTCTTTCAGCTTCTGGGTGCCATTTGAACAAATCCTTTGTTTTTGCACGTGAGAACACAGGAATGTCATAATAATGAACGAATTCACCATGCGGTACAAGATGGCGCGGCTGGACATTTGACCAGAATTCCTTGCGAACCTATAACAAACTCCAAATAACAAATAGAATCATCTAGTCTTGGTAACATCATTTGTATTTGCTTCTTTTAAATATTTAAAACCTCTCTACCTTGATTTTATAACGGATTTAAAGTCCTTTGCGCGCATAGGATTCTGGGAAAAAGTACAATGCGCCATCTTTTTCATAAGGTGGATTAAGAGTCAACACAACGAAAATACTTTACGCGGAAAAATGTTCTCCGAAGATCATCAGTTTAAAGTACCGGATACCAGACGAATCGAAAACATTACCATAATAAAATGACATAAGATTACTAAAAGAAAGAACTAATCAGTTATAACGGACCTCAGTCAGTATATCTCATAACGGGGCAGAAAAAAACGCCTGGTAAAAATAGCTTCAGAGCGAAGCCAATTGTACAAAACATTGCAAAACTAGCATCGATCAGAACTGTCTTAGATCAAGATTGGATGAGGTAAGAGAACGAGGATCAAGCACGGTTTCTGAGAAACCCCCACCCCTCCCCCACACTTCACCCTAACCTTTCATGGTTAATCATTAATAGAACGATGCATGTCCAAGGGAGGGGTGGGTGGGTAGTTTTCCATAAACCAGGATTGAGCCGAGAACGAATGCCTGTGCTCCATGATAATTATTTGAAATCTATGTCATCGTTATAAACCACTCCTTAGCACAAGAGCGCCACTTTACGCCAATCAGGTGTTATCATTGGAACAGACCCATTTAGGGGGTATTCGTTCTCTTACCTCATTCTCTCTTGCTATATAATAATTATCATTGGAAGAGACCCATGTATGTGGGATTCGTTCTATTTCATCGTTCTATGTTGCTTAGATTTCTTCCGACGGCACTCGATCTTGTATTCCTTTGTGTTATTTCGGTTATCGACTGTAGATTTTCTCTTCCTGTGATAAGCTGGACCAACTGGTCTCGCTTTGACGCCTTTATGAATAAGGTCATGATACACAGAAAGCTAAAGCGGCACAGAGCACAAAGGCCACGCTTGCAGCAGAGCGTGAACCCTGCATATGTCAAAAACAAACTATGAAACTGCCGGAGAAACTAGCAGCCAAAGACAGCTATTTCGCCCTTTTTGGGTCAATGTTCAGCCTGGGTTTCAATGTTAAACTATACATAAGATCAGTTAAAGCTATGAAGAAATTGTGGGATGTGGCTGAATACGAAAGATACAAATCGTATACAATACGTGTACGTTTACAAAAAAAGATAACATATACTTATTTATAGCTTAAAGTGCAAGTAAAGCCATAAAACAACATTAACTCTTTTTGCTCCAAATTCTATATCTAATATACATCAGTTGTCTAAATTAGTTTTCTTCGAGAGACTGGAGCAGCAATTCAACTCGAATAAAAGTTATCCGAATTGCGGGATTGATTCATGTTGTGATGTCACAATGGAAACCTACGGGATTTTATTGTAGTAGTTTTCTCTAGGGAGAGAGTTGATTCATCTTATGACGTCACAGGATCCATGAAAAGTAACAAAAAATAGGGATTAAACGCCAGAAATGTTACAAAATTTGCAAGAGTAATACCTTTTTGTGCGAAACAAACACAAAAGTACAATATAAATTAAATTTTTCGACATTATACTTGCACACTTTAAGTACTTCATTTGATACAATATCAGATCATATTGAATACAAGTACAATATTTCGGCTGGCCAAATTAAACCAGCCTTCTTCAGGTACTAGATGTTAAAAGTTTTGACAACGCCGGGTAAAACATATACATATGTGGAGAATGTCGGCAAAACAGGAATGGAGTGGAGGAAGTAACATAGGGTATAACACAAGCAATCGAGAAATATAAATAGAAATGAGAACTATTGTATAGTTTTATTATGTTTGTTCATTCCGCGTGAGGTTCAAGAGTCTGTACTTTGTCGATTAGGTGTGATTCTCAGACTTTAGGTATTGAATCTCGTGAAGATTTAATTATTATTATTATTATTCAATAATTATTATTCATGTATTACTTATTTCCAGGCGTATCAGCGATGGGTAGAGGATCATGGGAACGAACTCAATCTCCCCGGTCTTCATTTGTCACGTGACCAACTGTTCTTTCTCGGATTCGCTCAAGTATGTCCAGCTATATTTCTCACAACTGCAATTTAGTAGCACCTTCCAGACCTAAAGGGCCTTTCCCAGGAATGCAATCACGTGGTTGTACTGGATGGCCAACAAATCTGACTTCATTTATGTAAAGGCACTTGTACGAGATCGGTAGTGTTATTAGCAAAACCTGTTTGTAAATGCTGTTTTCCACCTCCAATCGATTGTCGATATTTCACAAATTTGCCATCCAGTAAAGCGTTTCCCATGGGATGACGAGCGCAATTCATTGGTTACTGAAGTGATATTTCAGCACGTGACTGTTTCCAGTAAAGCCTTTCCCATGGGATGACGAGCGCAATTCATTGGTTATTGAAGTGATATTTCAGCACGTGACTGTTTCCAGTAAAGCCTTTCCCATGGGATCACAAGCGTAATTGATTGGTTCATTGTGATGAAGTGATATATCAGCACGTGACTGTTTCCTCCCAAGTCTCATGATAATCTGGATTTGCTATTTCTTTTTCCTGATTAACAGGTTTGGTGTTCAGCGTCACGTGAGAATAGTATCCAGAATGCACTGCTGACCGATGTTCACAGCCCGGAGAGAATCAGGTGAGATAATAATAATAATAAAAATAATAACAAGATCCTTTTTTCAGTCGATAAACTACATAAACTGCATATAAATTACAATACCCAACAATGAAAGTATATACAGTCAATAGTTAAACATACCAAACAGTAAATGATATAGTCACAGCAGGTAATATTCTTTATATAGATGCATGAGTGAGCTTTGTTGGTAGCCGCACTTTGATAACCCCACGAATTGACAAAGTCATGTGTTGGAATAATTTGGCTACGCATGTGGCAATTTATTTAATTACTTCATTTATAGATTGAGATAATGTTGTCTTCAGCAAAGGTGGGCGAAAAAACAAGCCACAGACCTCACAACCGGTGTGGCAGCCAAACCAATCAATCGCTCAGTAAAAACTTTATGAGTAGTCAGGCGGTAGAGTCACCGACCAAACTCCATATTGGAATACAGGGGCAGAATCTGTCGCGACGTTTTATCATTGCAGATCAAAAACAGGATTCTCCTTCCCCCACCCCCTTAATTAAAAATCACATATTATGAGACTGGTTGTCTAGGTTGCGAATAAAGTGTATGAGTAAGGTAGGGTGGGATGGGTTGTCACCGACTTTCGTAACATACCTAATGACTTCAATTCAAGAAATACAAGCCATTAAGTGAATCCCAGGTACTCTTTCACTGTTTCCATTTAGTCCACTAAGAAAACCATGGCAATCTATTGCACAAAGGCCGGATTTACAAGTGCTATCTCAGCTTATTAAAAACATCGTTGATTCAGGATCTTCTCTTATCCCAAGAGAAAGTAACAGATTCTCCATTGACTCTTCTCACATGGCCGCCATATTGTCTAGAAACAATAAACGGTGCGCATCCAGCACATTGCCGAGCAGTTTCAGAACGAGTTTAGCGCACTGCAAAACAAGACGTTTATCTTCCTGGGAATCAAGATGGCCGCGACGTGATAAGGGTCAATTGTTGAGTACAAATTGTGCACGACATGCTTTTGTAGTTCGCTAATTATTGCATAGAGCAAAAGGATGTCGTATTTCCATCAGTTTGTCTTCTTTTCGCGGATACAAAAATGACGTTAAAACGTCACGGAAGAACTCGAGTGTCCACCTATGGTCTCGTCACGTTTTAACGTCATCCGTGCATCTATAAGAGGACAGACGCAAGGCAGATTTCGTGCAAAACGTGACGTCATCTGTGCATCTGTACTCTAATACCATTCACATGGATATCCATTCACAGGATATCCATTCACATGGATATCAACCATTCACATGGATATCAACCATTCAGAGTTTAACACTGTTTATTGTATAAATTATCGTTCTTTCATTTTCTTATCTGACAGAGTCCAAGCCGCAGTAGCCAATTCAAAGGAGTTTGCAAAGGCTTTCCAATGTCCTGTTAATAGTCCAATGAACCCTGAACACAAATGCCAAGTTTGGTAAAGATTACCAACTGTTTGTGCAGAAAAGATGTTTACAGAAACTACCCAATAGGGTTAAACAGGAGATGCTTTGTTTAGGGGCTGTGTCACGGTGAGAGGCCTTTATGTTCGCAGTCCGTGCCGGAAACAGTCAGTATTTTCACAGGAACTGACAGTTGAAAATACGACGCGCTATAATTTGAGGGGAGCTAGCACAAAATTACATATCCTTCGCCCCATGACGGGGCAAAATTGTGTAACAAGCTTCCTACAAAACTACATCAGGCAGAGAATCTCGTTTCTTAAAAAAAATTGGAACGGTCACTCTCCATAATGATTAATAAATTGATATATTTTAGACAATTACTTATTATTAGATCTTTCAATATATTGAAATTTTTAAATAGTTTACTTATAATTAGTATATACTTCTTCTATTAATTATATTGTATTCCAACATGCCTCTATGGAAATCAGTGTAATACTGTTCAGGCGCGAATCAATAAAATTTCCAAGTTGGGAAGTCGGAACGGAAACCGGTCAGATTTTTTTCTGGATCCGCGCCTGCTGTTAGATTCCGTGTATAAATAATAATAAAATTCAAGTTCTCATGCACACATGGGATGGTTAAAATCCAAGCAAATATGCAAAAATACTAACTGTGCTTTGACGTAGTCTTCAAGGAACATATTTCGTATCATTTCGATCAAGCAAAGTAACAGCCACCAATCAATAATGAATCCACGCATGCGCAGCACCATGACATAGCCCCTTTATTAGCCCAAAACGCCACAACCGGATATAGTAATGGGCTCCTGTCATCAGTTATTGAACGAATAAAAGAGGGTTTTCCATTTCTATAAAAATAATGCACGCTGCGAGTGATTCCACAAGCGGGACGTATGTGTATTCGACAGGACTGAATAACTAGGGCGCATGCGCGAGCTGAGGCGTAAATCGGCGGGAATTTTGCCGAAAACACTATCTGTTGGCGTTTGAAGGGAATTTTATCCCAGTGAGCTAAACTTAAAGTGCAACTAACCCCTTTTGCAATTTTTATACATATGAATCTTTGAAAGGTTTTGAGTACTTCTGCGAAGAAATTTTTGGCTTACAGAGAATACTCTATGTGCTAGGCTTGTTTGAAATGGTGAAAATTTGACCTTTCCTGACCCATGACCGCGCAAGAAAAAGCCTGGGTCGTCGATTCTTGATCTTACGTCACCTCATTAATGCATTATTCTCCATGGTACCTTTCCATCACAACAAAATCGATATATAGAGAATATACACAGTCTGTGAGTTGTTAGTAAAGAAAACAGTTATTTTAGAGTAAATGCTAAATATTTATTCAAATTATTGCAAAGTCGAATGAGTTGGATGACGTAAGATCAAGAATCGACCCAGGCTTTTTCTTACGCGGTCATGGGTCAGGAAAGGTCAAAATTTCACCATTTTAAACAAGCATAGAACATAGAGTATTCTCTGTAAGCCAAAAATTTCTTCGCAGAAGTACTTAAAACCTTTCAAAAATTCATATGTATAAAAATTGCAAAAGGGGTTAGTTGCACTTTAAACTACACTCACTGTTGAAAAAAATGTTGTTTCTCAGTTTCTGGAGGAAATGGTCTGAATATTTGAATCTTACCGTTATTCTTCCTTATCCTTATTCTTCTCTTATTCTTCGTAGTAAACTTGATGGTACTCCCAAAGTTTTGAAATTTCCGCCATTTTTGTATACCCTGCAGTCGTCCCGAGTCCCCGCGCGTCACATGATTCAGTAAATGGGTCTGGGTCGAGATTAGTTATTCCGCTCTGTCTGTGTATTCAGCAGCAAGTATTTTTTATAGGACATGGGAAAACCATCTTCTATTTACTTTATATGATATAAACCAGAAGTCTCCATAAGCAATAGATCCATTGCATAAATGGCGTCCAATTGTAATAACCATTGTTTAGGAATCTTAACTTTAGTCTCACATTCATGTGAAAACGCCTTAGTGTGGCAACGTGAACACGAGGCTTAGGTCTTCAGGACAATATATATCAGTTTAAAGTGGACGTCATTTATCAAATGGGTCTATGAAATGCGGCCCAACAGTTTACCGTATAATTTATTTTTAGAACGGCGCTCGAACTACTTTTGCGGGGGGAGGGGGGGGGGGGGGTGACAATGGCAGCCATATTTCTTTTATAAACACAAAATTAGTTCTGTCATTAGAACAAAGGCGTTCATGTTTTGGACCAATCAGAGTTGCTGGTGCAATACGCTTGGCTATCGATTTGTCGAGAATCGTTTTCTATAGATGGTTTGCACTCAATCCCTAGAGATTCAAATGACAAAGGGCATGGCGGCCATGTTGGTGTACAGAACAAAAGAAGCTATCGAAGAATATATTGTTAACTGTACACCAACATGGCGGCTATGACGTCACGTGCAAAGGGTCCATAAATAGATTATACCGTAAACTGATGGGCCAAACCCCATAGACTGTATCGCAACCCCGCCGTCGCAGTGCACTCTGGGATGGATATCTCAGTTTCCATTGTTAAATCCAAGATGGCCGCCCAACAACAACAATGGAAAACTGAGATATCCAACTCAGAGTGCACTGCGACGGCGGGGTTGCGATATAGTCTATGCAGTACGACAGATCGAGACTTCTGATAAAAGTAGGTCTACGTGAAAATAACATTTCAGCTAAAGCTCACCTAACGAATATTTTGTTATCACAAATATTGATTCTACATCAAGTGATTAATTGAATGGTAGAATATTTTTTTGATTTGAGTGTCGAGTTATTGGTGGGTTGCACTGGCGGCCATGTTGGGTGGTAGGAACAAAATCAACTACATTTGCTTCTTTTGTTCCTACAAACCAAGATGGCCGCCACGCTTTTGTGATCGTATTCCTGTAGGAATGATTGCAACCCAAGAATTAATAGATGTTTATATCTGCAAAATGCTAATGAATTGACGTCAAACAAGGAATCACGTATTATAGAAAGCCATGATGGTATTCATTTTATCAACATGCATGTTATAATCACAGTTTGTATCAGTGACTTTACCAAATAATTTGGCTAAATCACTGAATAGTTTCATTCCCAAGGAGAAAGATATAACAGTAAATTCCTGGGTTGACGTCACATTCATTAGAATTTTGCAGATATCAACCTCTATGACTCATAAGCGCAACACTCAAATCAAGAAATATTCTACCATTCAACTATTCACTTGATGCACAATTGATATTTGTGATAACTAAATAAAATTGAGGTGTGAGAGTTTTGGAATAAGGAAGGTTTCGAGAGTAAATAACAAAGCAGACTGTGACGAAAGCAAACAAAATACTTGATATTAAACTTGATATTAAATAATACTAATACTTGATATTAAATTTAACCGATTGGTTCTCTTGGCAACAGGCGTATTTCTTAATTCTAGGATTACTAGTAGAAAGGTACTATTCATTCCTCATCAAACACACAAACAAGTAGTCCACGATTTAACAAATCAAACGAAAGATTGCTCTTAAGAGAACCTGCACTGAAAAACAATGTTTGCTCTCAAACGTTTGTTAAGGATGCCTCAATCTAATGCTATTTGTCTTCTGTAAATGGTACACTAGGTGTCAGTTATGGACCGATTTTCCTGTCCATAAAACGAGTTTGAATTTCCCCGGCACCGCCATCTTGGATCCTATGACGTCACACGCTTGCTCCAATTGTTATACAACAAAAGAGCAATTGTATTTATATAACAGGAGCAATGTGTGATGTCATAAGATCCAAGATGGCGTTGCCATGGAAATTAAAATGTCGATAAAATGTGGGCAGGTAAATCAGCAGTCCATACCAGACATCTAGTGTACCGTACTTTACAGGAAAGAAGCACAGCATCAGATTGGGGCGCCATAACAAACATTTGAGAGAAAACATTGTTTTTCAGAGGCTCCCTTTAGCCGATCCTGGGTTTTTGGGAACTGGGCCTAGGCTGTAGTTGCTTGATAGAAGTATACTCTGATTGGATAAATTTTAAAAGGTATTTTTATGTTAAAGTAGTTTCGTTATTGATTGGCTAGATTTTCAGCGCTAGTTTCTTCCTCTCGATCTTTATAGCCAATGAAACGGTATGTTCTTAGGATGCGACTGTATACGTAATAAATATAATGTCAATTTAAAAATTGGTATAAACAATTGCACTTAGTTTTACGGAGGACGTTGTCATATAAAAATATAAATAATAAAACTAAAAACACAATTAGAAACAAATTAGCGTCGCGCTCCGCTGACCTCTTACGTTGACCTGTATAATGCGTCTGTAGTCATTGCATTCAGCGGTAATTTTCCAATATGAAACTGGGCTAATTAAGGCGTAAATTTACAACTCGGTGTTTACCAGAATACAGTTCATTAAAGCCAAGGCCTATGTCACCTATTTTTTAGCATCGCTTTAAAAAGCTCAAAATCACCTTCAAAATAATAGAAACTTAATAATTATTGTCTAACTTCTATTTAAAGCTTCTTCATAATAAGTGAAATAAAACTACAGAGAAGTTTGTCTGGCTACGGGTGGTATGGCAAGGATGGAAATATATCACGATTAGGCCATCCCAATGAATTGCTGGCTTTCACATGACGTCATAGCCTCCATATCGGTGCCCTTAAACAATGGATTCCTCGTTAGCTTCTTCTGTTGGGGCACCAAGTTGACCGCCATGCCCTTTGTCATTTGAATCTCTGGGGATTGAGTGAAAGCCAGCAACAGTTTCGTTTACCATCGTCCTCTCTCTTGTGGTGGTGCTCTTATTTCTTACTGCAAGCAGGGTCTGGGGTCGAGAATGGGTGCCCGGCCACACCGCGGCAAAACGTCACGCGCATGCGTATTTGCTATTTCTTGTCGGCGCGCGGCTGCCCCGCAAAATCTGAAATGAAACAACAGGCACATGCCGTGATTTTAAAATTTCTGCTTAAAAGTATCCATTTGTGAACTGTTTTGTAAAAAAAAAAGACTTAATAGGTTGAAGTTTTCTTAATTTGTAATTCACTATGAGTTCACTAAAATAATTTACTAAAAAAGTTTAAGCCCTTCGTTCTTTCGGCCAGCGGAGCATAACGTTTTCCCGCGGTGTGTGGTGGGTCAGTCGGTCGGGCCAACAAAAGAAATCGAATCATGGGGTCTGGAACCAAGTAAAGCCTTGTGAAGAGTTGTTTTCCTCTACTAGTTGTGGATTAACAATTCGCTTGAGAAAACCAAGAAACTAAAACGTAGAGAGCTCGGAAATGAGGTGTAATTATGAAAATATTCAATCGCTTTGTTCTTCAAAAAATTGGCCCGGTCGGGCGACGGTAAACGAAACATTTTATTGGGATGGAAAATCTTGACAACGTCGTTTTTCATGTTTTAATTTGTGCCTTAGCTTCGATATTAGCCTTAAAGTGTCGGTATAAGCCTTTGTCATGTAGTTATCTTTGATATCGATTGTACATAAGTGGCCATGATACTGAGTCCAACCGACGGTAGAATATTTCTTGATTTGGGTGTTGCGTCTATGAGATATAAAGTAATCTATTCTCACCGAGAGCATCCGCAAACAATGCCAAGGGTGATACTAAGTTATGGGAGGGATGAGCCCGAGGCGGTTGAGAGCGGGTAGCTCCGAGCGAGGGTAAAGAGGTTCATTGCTGCGGGGAGGGGGGTGGGGAGTAGCAGCGGACTTGCGTGTCTATTTGACATGACCGCCAAAGAGGACTTATTGACAAGGCGAGGCTCTATATAAACAGAAAGGAAAGCGTCATTTGTTACGTAACACATCCATATATACTCGGACCGAATTCCGCAAACCAGGGTTATGTATAATAAGTATTTATATGGCCGTCATTGTATGCGGAGTTCCCGGTGAGAATAATAAGATATATACGAAGGAAGAGTTCTTAGTTTATTGGAATGAGATTGATTTTTCTTTCGTCATTATGAATTTCTCCATGCCAGTTTTGGATTTCGATATCTTTGGATCTTTGACCTAGGTTGTTGAGTATTCTCTTTACGTGAAACGTTGAAGGGTCTTCACCAAAATTTAATTGCCAAATGTAGCTGAAACCAAGTGGGTCAATTACGCTTTTTAGTTTCTCTGTCCAGCTGTACGGGTGGACCCTATTAATGCAATCAAACATTGCCTTGTCTGATAATTTTGACTTATCTGATGATAAATTTATTAAATTATTAAATACGATGTCCATTGCTTGATGCTTCAGGGGCAGCCTTCCCAGCTAGCTCAGCCCGACACGCGTTATTTACTGCGGTCTTGCATGTTAACCCCATGCAAGAGCATTTTGCAAAACTTCACATGTAGGTTCAGCTGGATCTTTGTCTAGATTTGCTTTCATATCTACTCCCCATACTTCACTCCCATAGAGTAATATTGGTCTGATTATGCACCTGACTCACAAACATTAAAAGGGTTGAATCATCACATTAAATTTCAAGGGCACCCAACGAGTACTTTTTGAAATTCGTTTGAAACCAGTTGTATGCAGCTCATCTAGCCATTTTAAGGCGCCTACTACCGTGTAGGAGTTTACTTTTGCGGGAGTTAATTTTTGCGGATTTTGCGGATTTCCTTCGATCCGCAAAAAAAAACTCCCGCAGAAAAAAATGTAAATCTTGTTTTAATGGTTATATCGGGTTAACAGCAACTTTTTAACATTGAACATAATAGGAAACGCCAGCCAAAGTTAATAAAATACATTTTTCTTCTCACATAGCCCGGCGGCTTCTCACGGAAAACCGTACTTTTCTGTGTCACGTTCAACGTCAGTTGTCGTAAATAAACACTGACAACATACAGTCAATTCCAAAGTACATGTACGCAATGGATTAATCTACAGACTTAATTCCTGCAGCAAATAAAGCGTGCTCTCATAACTCCGAGGCGACCGGCACAACAGGCATCTGTATTCCCGATTCAACTCCAGACACGTCCTCAAAAGAAACGGAGACTGTTATCATAATCGACTAATACGTTTTTACAAGAACGTACAATAACTCCCTCAGGTTTTGTCGTTGTTTATGTTCATGTTGGCGCTAGAACAACAACTATAGAAACTTCCCGTCGAAATTGTAAGTCAGGAAGTAAAATTTCAATTTAATACCGATACTGCCTTGAATTTTATTTATACTTGACCAGAAATCCGCAAAAATTTCCTCCCAGCAGAAATTTTAGCTGTCTCGATCCGCAAAAAATTCCTCCCGCAAAACAAATTGAGTCGGCAATCCGCAAAATTTTCCTCCCGCAAAAATTTCGTCCTACACACGGTATGTCTTTTGACGTATTCTAGAAAGCTATTAGCTGTTCGGATTTTCTAGGTGCAAATCGCGTCAACCGAAAATACTATGGCAAAATATTCCCGGCCTACGAATTTGTTAGTAGTCTAGAACATAAACAATAATTTTCTAGCCCAAGTAACTTCATGTTGCAAAGTTTTGTGGAGGTACGAATTTTTTTGGGGTTCTTTTTTCCTTTAGGCAATTCTTTTAGGTGACCTCCATTTGCTAAAGGTTTATTCTTTCGGATTTTAGATGTCAGAATTTCTTAGAGAATGAAAATGTGTTCTCGAAAACTTTAGGTGGCCGCTTCATTAAATGATTTTTGATAATATGTGATTTTTTTTCCATTCCAACCAATGTTTTTTCCGGATCGTTCCGACTCTATTGATCAGACGAAAACGTACGAATATTTTAGGGAAAAGCTGTTACTCTATTGATCAGACGAATACGCACGAATATTTTAGGGGAAACCTTTTAGTCTCCCTTTTCTTCTATAATTTTCTAGGGATTGAAAACAAATTTTCTAGCCAATATTTCAGAAAACAATTTTCTAGGGACAATTTTTTCAAATCCGAAAGTTTTAGGCTAACTTACTCTCCCGAACAGCTTTTTAACCGAAAATTTCGTTGGGTGCCCTTGAAATTTAATGTTGTGGGTTGAACCCTGACCAAATTATAATCTAAGCAATTTCACAAAAATGTGCTTGCATTACAGTCAGAACACGTTGTTTACCTGTGAACCCTAGCTCTAGGTGGATGAGAACTCGTCATTTACCTGGGAACTTGTTTTACTGACGGTTAGGGTTAGGTTTATGGTACGGGTTAGGATTATTATTTCTAAAAGTGAGAGTCATTCCATCGCAAGTTTCTGTGGCTCGTTGGTAAAGTTCTGGTCTTGCACACCGAAGGTCTTGCATGGGTTCAAACCTCGCGGCGGAGAATCGATATGTAAGATATAAAAGTAAGTTATATAAGTAGGATATATTAATTAGACAAATTGAACTTTGAGAGGGATAATGCTGAGAGGGGTTAGAATCCTGCGGGAAGGGATAAGGAGATCGTGAAAGTAATTAAAATCAATTTTATGAGATTGGCTATATAGATTATCATTCGGTATGGGTTCAACACACAACATTAAATTTAACTGGGTTCTGTTGTGTTGTTGACTAGCTAGATCAACGACTCGACCATTCTCTCTTAGACCCAAGTCAAGTATGTTTATTCTCACGCGCACATGTTCTCGGGATATCCCGAATCCCGCGGGTCATACATTACATCATACGTATTAACATAACACTACGTCTCCCCAAACCGGGTGGAACAAGTCAACGTATATCTGAACAACTGTTCTAAAGGTCAAGTCTCTTTGGAGGGACTGAGAGTCTTCCGGATCTTGTCCTTGTGCCGACCTCAAGCTTAACGTCTGGTCCTGCTGAACCGTGGGCCACATCTGCATCATCAGCTGTGGTATCTGGTGTGAATGTGGGACTTTCTCTAGTCTCTACAGTTGTTGCATCAGGGATCTGGACCAGATGACTTCGGTTCCTGCGCATGTTTCCCTCGTTTGTACCGACTATGTACGATCTTGGTGTATGGGCTGGTAAAATTACTTCTCCCTGTTTCTGGCAATCAGTTAGCCACACCTTTTCTCCTGGCTGTAGACTGGGAAGCTCCTTCACTCGGTGTCGGTGGTCATAGTTGACTTTCTGCTTTGCTCTCGCCTCTTCTTCTCTTCTCTTTACTTCCTTGAGATCAGGCCAATTGGGAGTAAGCTGTGTTTCTGACATCGGTAAAGTGGTACGAAGCCTTCTTCCCATGAGGAGTTCAGCTGGGCTGAATCCATTCTTCAGTGGGGTAGTACGGTATATCAACAGTGCACAGTATGGGTCATCATCTTTCTCCAAGACGTTCTTGATCAAGATACTCTTTGTCGTTTTAACTGCACGTTCCGCCTCCCCGTTACTTTGGGGGTATCTTGGACTGCTTGTTACGTGCTGGAATGCATATTCTTCTGCAAACCGCTTGAATCTTTCTGATGAAAATTGAGGTCCATTGTCCGACGTCAGGATTTCTGGGCACCCGTGTCGAGCAAAAATGGACTTCAAGTGTAAGATAATACTTGCTGACGTTGTGCTTGTCTAGCGAGCCATCTCGATATAGCGTGAGAAATCATCAATCACCACTAGATACATAGTGTTCTTCCAATCGAACAAATCTGCACTCAGTTTCTGCCAAGGACGCTCTGGCATTTGCGATGGAATCAGTGGTTCGCGTGTGTTTATCCTCTCTTTGGCGCATCTCTGACATCTGTGAAGAAGATCTCTCAACTGCATACTGAGGCCAGGCCACCACACTGAGGCTTTAGCCCTTTCCCTGCACTTCACGATTCCCTGATGACCTTCGTGTATTCTATCCAGTATCTCGAGACGCAATTGCGATGGAATAACTAAACGATTCCCTTTCATCAAAAGTCCGTTCTGTACTGTTAGTTCTGCACGAACGGGCCAGTATGCTTTCACTGCTCCCTTTATCTTCCACTTAGGTGGCCACTCGTGTTCACATTACCCCTTTACCTCTTTGCAAACAGCATCTTCTTGTAGTAGGTCCCTTATCTCCTGAAGTCGGGTAGGCGTCGCTGGCAGACTGTCCACTGTGAAGCATACAAGCAGTTCTGCTTCCACTTGTAACTCCTCGTCCTCGGTAGAGGGTTTTACAGTTAGTGGAGCTCTCGATAGTGTGTCAGCGCTCGTTATACTACTTCCGGGTATGTGTGAAATGCTATATGAATAATGCATTAGAAGCATTCTGAACCTCTGGATGCGGGGCGTCAGTTCATCTAGATTCTTGCTCGTCAAGAGAGGCACCAAAGGCTTGTGA
This sequence comes from Actinernus sp. WN-2022, assembly GCA_030867875.1. NCBI lineage: Eukaryota > Metazoa > Cnidaria > Anthozoa > Actiniaria > Actinernidae > Actinernus > Actinernus sp. WN-2022. The sequence goes on along the minus strand of JAOWCC010001501.1, from coordinate 55,281,162 downwards.
TCTGTGTGTATGTGGAAAGATGTTCCAATCAGGTACTCTCGAAAACGCTCACAAGCCCACACGATAGCTAGAGCCTCTTTTTCAATCTGAGCATATCGGCTCTCGGTGTCTGTCATCGATCTTGATGCATATACTACTGGTCTCCACTCGCCGTTGCTTTGCATCTGAATGAGAATAGGGTTTGCTTGTGTTCGCTAGATCGGGCAGAAACTTCCCGAGTTGGTTGGCCATCCCAAGAAATCGTCTGACTTCTGGAATTGATGTCGGGCTTTTCAGTTCTTGAATGGCCTTTACCTTTTCTGGGTCTGCAGAAACCCCCTGTGCGCTGATGATGTGCCCAAGAAATTTGATTGAACTCTTGGAGAATTCACATTTCTTGGTATTCAGGGTTATCTTTGCTCTCTGGAGTCTCTGTAGAGCTGCTGTCAGATTCTTATCATGTTCCTCCTGGTTGCCTCCAAACACTAACACGTCATCCATTTGACACAGGACTCCTTCTAATCCTTCTAGAATTTGAGACGTCCGTCTTTGAAAATGTTCTGGTGCAGAACTTATTCCGAACGGAAGACGTTCGAAGCAAAATCTTCCAAAGGGTGTTATAAACGTGGTCAGTGGGACTGATTCGTTGGCCAAGGGAATTTGCCAAAAGCCACTGTTGACATCAAGTTTACTAAAGACTTTAGCTCCATTAAGTAAGCCTAGTGTCTCATCTACTGATGGTAGTTGGTGGTTCTCTCTCTTTACATTGTCGTTTAACTTTGTGAGATCCACACATATACGGACTCTACCGTCTTGTTTTGGGACTACGACGATACCAGCACACCACTCTGTTGGCTGTACAATGGGGGTAATAACCCCGAGGTCTTGCATCCTCTTTAGCTCAGCCTTTACTTTATCCCGTAAGGGTATGGGTATCCTCCGTGGAGCATGTATGGCAAATGGTTGGGCTCCTGGATTCAACTCTATCTTGTATTCACCTTCTAATTTACCAAGTCCACTGAAAAGCTCTGGGAACTCTGATTTGTGATCACTCTTATTGTTCGAGGTAAGGTTATCGATTGCAACTTTCAGCAGACCTAACGCCCGAATAGCTGGTTGTCCCAGCAGTGAATGCTTCAGGCTCTCAACAACATAGATTTCTTGATCAGTGGTACTAGAGCCGTGCTGTAGGCTGGCTGTAAACTGCCATACTACACCCAACTGTTTGTGGTTTGGCCCAAACAGTTTCTTTGCTGGATCTCTAAGTGGGTACTCTTCTTTAAACATGTGATAGGTTGTCTCTGGGATCACCGTAACATCGGCGCCTGTGTCTAACTTAAACATGGTTTTGGAATTGGCTAATTTGAGCTCAACCATCCAGGGGCTATCTCCCTGAGCATCTACACTGCCAAGGAACACTTCCTCTTCGCAGATTTCTCCAACTTTTCCGGATCTACACTCAGAAGCAAAATGTCCAATCTTTTGGCACTTATGCCATTTTGCGTTTTTTTGCTGGGCACTGCTCTCTGCTATGGGCCTTTCTCCCACAGCGTGTGCAAGTCTCCGTGCCGGTATCTCTATTTGGTACGCTTGGCTTTTGGGCTCCCTGTGGATTTCGGCGCCATTGAGCGAGTGCTTGGTTTTGCTTGCCAAAACCCGTTTCAATATTTTCCTCTTCCTGAAACCCACTCCTTATCAAATGTTGTTGTTTATGGACTATTTCTGACTGGCGGGCTCGATTTACTGCGGTTTCTAGGGTAAGTTTCGGGTCAAGCTGCAATTTCTCGGACAGTTTAGCATCGGCTAATCCAACAACTATTCTGTCTCTGATCATTTCGTCTCTTAAACTGCCGTAATCGCACCCTTCGGTCAGCTTATGCAGATCAGTGATGAAACTCTCAACAGATTTCCCCTCCCTTTGACGGCGTTGATTAAATTTAGCCCTTTCAAAGATAACATTCCTCTTGCACACAAAATGTGTTTCGAATCTTTCTTTCACGACATCATATTTCTTTTCGTCTCCGTCTGGCAGGGAGAATGAGCTCAGAATGTCTTCTGCTTTGTTTCCCATACAGTAAACTAGGGTACATACCTGCATCTCTTCTGACTTTTTATCCAATTCGCTAGCTGTTCTAAATCTTTCAAACCTTTGGATCCAGTTTTTCCATGCTTCTGGCTCTTGAAAGTTCATCTGAGGTGGAGGAGAAATTTGATATGCCGCCATTTCCTTTCGCTAGTGTCGGTTCGAGCAACCTCTGAATCGACGAATTTGTGAAGATTTTGACTAAATTTCCCTTCAATTTCGACTTCCACAACTTCCAAGGCGTTACAGCGGCCACAATGAGTCGTAGGAACTTTATTATTCTGACACCATGTTGTGTTTAATATTGACTAGCTAGATCAACGACTCGACCTTTCTCTCTTAGACCCAAGTCAAGTATGTTTATTCTCACGCGCACATGTTCTCGGGATATCCCGAATCCCGCGGGTCATACATTACATCATACGTATTAACATAACACTACAGGTTCAACCCATTTAATGTTTGCGAGTCGGCTGGATTAGGCAGTCAGAAAGCTTTGCGGTTATTAAAATGTCTGTTCTAAAATGCTTTTCCATCTCTTTTGTGAGTTTAAATAATGCTTTGAGGGCCACTTTTTTAGTTCTTGTGTTGCAAAAGCTAGTCAGTTCCAACATATGTAAAAGTAAGCCAAATATATTTATATTTTTTAACATTGTCTAATAATTTGTTATCGTATTAGAATCGATAATTATTTAAGGTCTTTCCATTATTGTTATATATCCTAATTTTAGTTTTTTTCTAAGTTAACGTTAATTTTCAATAGTTTTTCAATTGAACAATAGTTGTGTAAGACTTTATAGATATTAAAACAAGATCATCCGCATACAAGAGACAGTTAATTTTTTTGTCTTGTGCTTCAACTAAGTCTGACGTATTCTTATTGAATGTTTCTGGTAAGTCGTAAAGGAAAAGATTAAACAGCGTCAGTGACAACATGCATCCCTGCTTCACGCCGGCGAAGCATCAAGCTTGGTGATATCTGGTCCTTACTTTTGACCGCAGATATGTCATTTGAATACATGGACTAGGAGGTGATCAACGACTATAATTTTCCTGTTATCCCTACTTTCCTAATTTCCAAATTTTTTTCAAAGAGTTTATTTCGTGGTATACTACGAAGGCTTTTTCAAAGTCTACGGCAAAACATGCAAAGAGCAAATTCCTTTTCCGTTTTGGCTTGCTTTTAACATACTTATCTATAAGTGTCTTGAGAATAAATATGCTATCGTCGCTATCGACTGTTCCATACTTTTTTTCTAAATCCCCCTTGCTCGGGTTTTGGAGACTAAGCACAGAGGTAAAGAGATTACCTAACGACGAAAGTAAGGTCATGCATTTGTAGTTTTCTACATCATCTTGAGATCCCTCAAGGGCACCAAACGAGTACTTTTTGAAATTCGTTTGAAACCAGTTGTCTGCAGCTTATCTAGCCATTTTCAGGCGCCTACTTTGTCTTTTGACGTATTCTAGAAAGCCGATTAGCTGTTCGGATTTTCTAGGTGGAAATCGCGTCAACCGAAAATACTATGGCAAAATATTCCCGGCCTACGAATTTGTTAGTAGTCTAGAACAGAAACAAGAATTTTCTAGCCCAAGTAACTTCATGTTGCAAAGTTTTGTGAAGGTACGATTTTTTTAGGGATTCTTTTTTCCTTTAGGCAATTCTTAGGGAATGAAAATGTGTTGTTCTGACTCTATTGATCAGACGAATTGGGACGTACGAATATTTTAGGAGAAATCTTTTAGTCTCCCTTTTCTTCTATAATTTTCTAGGGATTGAAAACAAATTTTCTAGCCAGTATTTCAGAAAACAATTTCCTAGTGACATTTTTTTAAATCCGAAAGTTTTAGGCTAACTTACTCTCCCGAACAGCTTTTTAACCGAAAACTTCGTTGGGTGCCCTTGATCCCTTCTTGTGTAACTGAAGGGATTATATGGCCATAGCACCACTCATTTGGGAAGTTGCAATATTCAAGAACCATGCAGATTAAAAAGACGAACAATCGGAGCTTTTAGTTGCTCTTCGGCGCATTTCAGTAATTCATTAAGTATGTTATCTCTACCTGGTGATTTATTACTTTTAAGACGACCTATAGCATCACAGATCTCCTGTTCACTGATTTCAAAATCTAGGGGACCGAAGCTCAGTTCCCATGTCTTCTAGACTAGAACGATAAACTTCAATGTAATCATCTTGTTTTTCATTGAGCTTCCTAAAGTGGTGATAGGAATTCTTATTCTCTACTGGATGCCGGCCTTTGCATTCGTTTTCTTGTTATGGTTGAATATTAACTTTTTCAGCACTTTCCACATTCCTTTTGTATCTTTTAAAACTATACCCTTTAAGTTGTTATTAAAATAAAGTTTTTTTCCTTCCTGCAAAGTCTTTTGAATTTGTGTTTATTTTCATGTGGATTACTCCTGATTGAGTGATTAGTCGGATTTCTGCATAAATGCTTTCCTAGAAGCTCCAGACGCCTTTTTCTGTGTTATCGTTACAATCGTGATCAAACCAATTTGAGTTTGGCTTTTTAGAAGGGCGTTTTTCTCTACTTGAACTATATTTTAATCCAGCGTTCTCGCACAATCCTGTAAGTACCTGGTAAAGTTTCCAGTGACTATATTTATGTATTTGCTTTTGCTGAAGCTATTTGTTACACTTGCTAGCTGTTCTTTATACTCGTTAGAGTTGAGTAACTCTATTATTTTGTCTTTTCCATCTTCCCTCCACAGCAGTTTTTATGCTGAGTTACTTTATGGGAGTGGCCGGTCTGATGTAATGTAGGTTTGGAAAGCTTTTAAGATTTTAAAAAACATGTAGAAGATGTGACAGTGATCAGAAATATGCGGCTTGAGAGGATTTACCTTTAAACAACAAGCAAGAGGTATCATATCCGCCAAGGGCGTATCTAGCCTATAGGCCCGTAGGCCCGGGCCTACACATTTTACAGCCTACTTGTCTTATTACAAATGAATGTTGAGCTTGAGGAGCTGTCTAAATACACAAAACATAACCTGGAAGTGCAGCATAAGGCATTTGCGAAAGTCTAAATCTAAAAATTTCCTGGGGAAGCATGCTCCCCGACCCCTCAAGAAGCGACCCTTACGGAGCAGTTGTTTGGGCCTACAAATTTTAAAAACCTGGCTACGCCACTGTCCGAACTAGCTATTACATAGTCTACCAAACTAGAGCCGTTGTACTTGTGACAGGTCTTTTTGCCTCTGTTGTCACCTGCAACTCTACCATTCAGAATTCTAAGGTTGTTTCCCGTGCAGGCCTTTTCTATTAATAACCTCCCTCTAAGGTCGGTTTTATCCTTGTCTTCTGAATATCGCTTATCGTTGATATCTAGCTGATAGTCTTCCGGTAGATCTATATACCTGTCCCAGAATTCATCATTTTCAGCACCTCCGCGTACGCCCCTGAGCTGAAACAATGCAATGTACTATCCGTCTAAACACATTTCTGTACGATCGTGAAAATGCCAAATTAACCTAGGCTGGCTACCCTAAAATCCTATCATTTCAAATGAAAAGCATACACACGAGAATAAAAATCCAATTTGTTGTTGCAAGAGAGCATGACATGTATTTTTATCTTATCTGGCATCATAATGAATTACAGCTTAATTGATCAGTAAGTACTAATTTGAGAAATGGACGAGCTGAAAGCTTCAAATATTAAGCGGAATGATTTTCTTATGACAGTATTCACAGGCGGCAAAGAAAACAGAAAAATAAATATGAAGTAAAAAATTATTCCCTAAGGCGTTCAGTAGGAATTAGATGTTAGTCTAGCATTTTGGCGTCAGGTTGATTCACTTGTTAATTTACGGCGCTAGGAGCGCGAAATGGCTTCCCAAGATAACGCGATAAGCACTAATTTAAAGGTTTTGATTGGTGAAAACAGAAATTCTGAGGTATCAATCATTGTCGAATCTTGATCATCCATACGAAAGTCGAGTAAAGTAAGAAAATGCCACTTTGATCACAGGAAGTTCCATTCCAGTTTCTCCTCCTCCAAAAAAATCCTTTAAAGTTATCATCGAAAATGAAGCTATTGAATTGTAGTAGCCAGGTGCTCCTTTTGAACCAAATTACCATATGAACCAATAAATTCCCACTTCCATGGCTAGATACGATAGCGTTAAAACCGCAAGAACCTCAGCGGTGTCAATTTGTTATTTTAGGGGGAATTAATTGCACTTTTCTACAAAATTGCTTTTGGAATTAACCCTCCTCGGGTTTGGTTTCAGATACCGAGCGCTGATCTTCGAAATTCGTCGGTTTGTCCGCAGTAAACAAACTGTAGGTTCTCCTCAATGCACTGAATATGTTCCTTGTTTTGCTTAATTACTTATTCAAAAGGCTTTTGTATTCTACTTTCGGAAAGGGAACTAAATTCACTTGAATGTTTGGTTTTGATTCTATTGCACAGACGTGGAATTCAAGCAGAAACTACTCCTAGAGAACGCAATTGCAACGCACTTCTTCTCAAAGCAATTCAAGTTCAAGAATTCCTTGGGAGAGAACACTATGGCATGCAAATTTATGAAGATTGTAAGTACTACTACTTATCACTTTTTTGCAAGTGCTAACTTAAACTTGTCCAAGTCGAAGCATTCGGTATAAGAATTATATTACTCCTTGGGGCAGTTTTAGATGTGTACTCATTTACAATTTTTTTTAAAGCGAAGGCAAAGGTAGTTAGCATAAATTGTACTTCATTTCAGCAGAAAGCTTAAAGAATTGAATCATGGAAAAAATTATGTTAAGAAAATTATTTCGGATATTCGTTACTTCTAACCGCCAGATTTCTTTAAGCTTATAAATAAGTAATTTTCTCAAGTGATTTTCACACTTTCGCCCAAGTCATGCCTTTCCCAGCGACGGGAGCTCATTGCTCTAAATTCATTATTGAATATTTTATTGTAGCTAAATATAAGAAAAGGAAATAGGGATTTCTCATGTTTTAGTTGTGAAAACTGCTAGATAAAATTATCAGGAGGTAATTGTATTTTATTTGAGAAGATTAAAATCTCAGTTATTTTATCTGCTTCAAATTTTATGATCAATGGAAAGGAGTCTTCCAATGAAAACCAGAACTCCAATGATGGAAAAACAACACACATTATTTTTATCACTATAAAGCGAGTGAGAATGCCTAATCATTATATACACATCAAAAAATGCCGGATTCTTAAGCCTTTGTCACTTCGTCATATCGTGTGGCTTCATTTCAAACAAGTTTGTATTAGACGACATTAATGATTTTGCGAGTAAAATATTTTGGCTTTGGCAGGATATATCAAAACCCAAGGCCCGCGCCCTAAATCAAAAAAATAAAACAAACCGAATGTTTCTTGGTTTAAAGCATTTTAAACCCTAACTGCACGATTTTGTTGTTAACAGTTTAGCTACCGGTAGAATGATTTATACGTGAGGGCTCTTGGTTCAAATGTGAAGCTCTTATTTTCTTATCAAAGTAGAAAAAGGACATTTACGCATTGTATGATAGATTATGTGAATTCGACGGCTGTTTACATTTTGTTTGCGAACCCGATAATTAGCGAATGACCTGAAGCACGGAGAGTGAAATTAAAATGATTTTAAACTCAAACCGGAAAATAAAGAAGATCAGTCAAAGGCCTATTTAAAAATTACTATTTTGGAAGACGGCACAAAAATTAATAGGAATAACGTACTTGAAAATTATCACCACAGTATCTTCATTTTGATTCATAATTACACGTGCATAGCTTAAGCGTGGACGTTTCTTTCATTGGCTGCTGCATGTTATTGTCTGCCCTGATTGGTTCCCTATTTTGATTTGACGTTAACAACTTAAGGATGTCTCATTAGCTTCTCTTGTTACTCCAACCAACATTAATTGCTTCCACTTCTTGAATCTCTGCGATTTCATTGAAAGACAAGAATATTTATGATATACACTTAACTTCGGCCACAGTAGATTCATTGCACGGAAATAGCGTCCAATTTTAATAACCATTGTTTAGGAATCTTTAGTCTCACATTCATGTGAAAGTGCTGGCAACGTGAACACGAGGCTAAAGACTCTAGAACAATACCAAGCGAAAAAGGTCTATCGGGGTATACGTCTGTGCAAAATTTCAAGTTGCTACAAGAGGGGCTGAATGGGGTTAACTGATAACTGAGAAATGGCCAAAAATATTACTGTTAACTGAGAATTTTACCTTTTTTTAGCTGTTAGCTGATATTTGTGAGATAGCTGTTACCTGATATTTCATTATTTTTTATTAAAATGACGTAACGTCACATGCTATTATTGGCTTTTCGGATGGTTTTCGACAGATTTGATCCAGTTGATAATAGTCAAATATTAAACATGACACATCAGAGTTATCTGATACTAGAAAAATCTATTGAATAGACAAAATGTAGTGTTTGATGTTGAATTAGCGGTTATTATTCATTTCATACCAGCAAATATGTATTCAAATCAGGTTAGGGTAGTCTTTTTATATAACTTAACTGATAACAGCAAAATTTAACTGATAACTGATAAATAGCTAAAAATTTAGCTGTTAACTGATATTGGTACCCCCCCATTCAGCCCCTCCTACAAACATTACAAGCAGAGATGATAGAATTTAAGTAATGCTCCGGATAAAAAGGAAACGGCTGAACGGTAAGGAATGCAAAAAGAGGTTAATTTTCTACTCTTCTTTCTCGTAATTTCATTCGGTTGGTACTCGTAAATTCAATAGAAGACTATCGAAGTAATAAATGCACTTTCATTGTATAATTTAAATTTATTTTTGATCAAGGTATGGTCTGATTTTTTCAGAAATTCGGAGGAATGTTGTCAAATTTGTGATTCAAAGATCTTTTGTTTTCTCCCTTTCTCACTGGCTAGATGGTATTTTCTGTACGTTTTCGCAGGAAAAATGGTCAACATGCATGCAGCATAGTTTTTACAGTTTCCTACAATTATCGCTTGTAACTTAAAATTTGATAGCACTTCAATTTTTTTCTAGCAAAATCGTTTATAAGGATATGCTCATTGCCGCAGCCTTTTGATATACTTCTTAGGCGAATCATTACCGTAAAGTTCAACATTTTGTCATACAGAGTCTGTATTTTTCCATTGGTTCCAAAGCGTTTGGAGCCAGAGCTTTTTATGGTGATATTTCAGTAGTCAAAGGTTTATATATCTCAGCCACTTTCTTCTCAAATGATCTCAAATTTTTAGCGAGACTTCATTTTAACTAGGACTTTCTGAAACATTGGTTTTGGTATGAAAACCCTAACATTTAACTTTTGCATATGATTGTGACGTCATCATTTTATAACTCGGAACCGAGAAATCTACAATCGATACCCGAAAATAACGTTACATTCTTTGTGACACAAAGGAATACAAGAGCGCCGTACGAAGAAATCTAAGACAGGTTTGACCGACGCTAGTTTTGAAATGTTTTGGTCAACTGGCCTCGCTACCAAGTTTGTTTTGGCGTGGGCATGAGGTCTGAATAAGGCATAGGAGGACATTTCAAGACCGGCCTAAATGGTTGTGTTTATGTTTGAAAAGTTTTGTGAATTTGTTTGTTTTGTCAAACACTGTAAAACAAATATAAAAGATCTGGAACCGACCGAGCTGAATAACGTTGATGTGAGGGGACTAAGTACGACTGCAGCGTTTCCAAATAAAAAATGGCGGACATTTCTGCGAAGAATAAGAGTTTTATGTAAAATGTAAATGTTTATTTACCCATGTGACCCTAAGGAGCTTCAAACGAGCTCGTGAAGATCGAATTAGAATTTAGAAATGTGGTTTTTACGGAGGAAGGAAAATGAGCGTTCTCGCCACTGCGCGATCCTTGCTTCCTGAGATCAGCTTCAAATACTCAGACCATTTCTTTCAGAAACTAAGAAAACATATCTTTTGAACAGTGTAGTTTTTAACACTGGGATAAAATTTACTAGAAACACGCACAAGATAGTGTTTACAGAAAAATTCCCGCCGATTTACTGCGTTAGTTCGCGCATGCGCCCTAGTAGTTCAGCTCTGTCTGGAACCATGCTAAATTTTGCATAGTTGTATCAGCTTTTCCCCACGTACTATCTCTATGAAAGCCTTTTGATCTATTGTCTCTTTGTAGCAATGTCTCGGCGTAAATAACACCGCTCGAAAGAAACCAGAGGCCACAAGCTGTTCGGTCAGCGGTGATGGCCTAAATACAGCGATAGCCAACCAACCCGCGAAGTTCCTTGTTCGCACCAACACCCCAGACTTAGTCAACCTCGATGTAGACATCGCCAGGATTATAACAGATCGTACGAATGACCCGAAACCCGAGGGAATCCCGCTAGAGTTCGAGTGCCTCGAGGAAAACCTACACAGCATCATCTATCAACCTAAGATAGACGGGGAGTACCAATTAGCAATCAAGTGGAAGGGGAATCACGTGAACGGAAGCCCATTTTTAGTCAAGGTGCATGCTAACGAGGCTGGGGATGATGCGTCTGCGCAGGACGATGATGTTTGGTTACGACTGGACGATAAGAAGGATAGACGTGGTAGAAAGTGACGTCATAGCTACAGTCAGAATATATATATTCAAGGTCCTGCCATATTAAGGAACTACAAGAGAGCATAAGTAAGAGAGGAAATCTCGTAGTGTGTGGCGTGCGATGATAATGTCGAATACAATATATTTTTAGTAACCGAAGCATCAGATCTGATACTAAGTATAGACTTCCTGTCCCACGCACAAACAGTCTCTGCAGAACATTTTTCTATTCAGTTATTAACATGTGGAACACTCTATCGAATGATATTAAAGATTGTAAATCAATAATTTCACTTAAGAAACTGTACTTCCAATTTTCAATGTCTAGGTACACTCCTGATAATTTTCGTGTTAGTAAAACTTATTAATGGTCTATGATATATATTTCGCGAACTAAGTAAATTGGGATATATATTTAATTTTTTTCATATATCGCTTTCGCTTTCAAACGTTTTTAGAGTTATCTTTGTTTTTTTGTTATTTTCAATCCTTTTTGTTAGGGCCACAAGGGAGAATACGGTAGTTACTGTAATTGTGCACCCTCTTTAAATAAAGTGTTATCTATCTATCTATCTATCTATCTATCTATCAGTTGAAGCAAAGTGGGCGCGCGCGCGACAACTAAAAAAAATGACCATTTTTTCAGTTGTCGTGCGCGTGCGCCCACTTTGCTTCAACTGCTTCCGGTTACTAAAAATATATTTTATTCGACATTATCATTAGGCCCTTATAGATTGTGCTAGTAAATTGTTGAAAAGTTGCTCAATAAAATCCTAAAAAGTTGCTAAAATGTTGCTGAGTACAATCTACAAGGGCCTAATTATCATCACACAGGTGCGTGTGTGTGTGCAGTGCAATGGAGATTCCCTCTCTTACTTATGTTCTCTTAGGAACTATCAATATAATACTATATTAAGAATTTATTTGAGTAATTGACTGTAGAAACACTATTGTATGAGTAAGTCTATTCCAACAAATAGGAACAGCCTAAAATAATAGCTATGATATGGCACATTCGCTAAGGTTCCTCACAAGATCACATTAAAGTGGATATTAGCACTACGAGTTTATTATTACTTTGAAAACTGTGATTTAAGTACATTTGGAAGACCAAAAATGCGTTTTAATTCGGTCTTACTATTCACCTCGTAATCATGCGTTAAAGTTCGCAAATCCACCACGCTCTTTCAAGTTGGCCGCGCGCAGTGGAAGAATGGTTCGATTTCCGGTTTTACGGATTTATGATCATTCCAGTGCTAAACCGTTTAAATTGGGCCTTTAGTTAATGTGGAACTATATAATTATGCCTATATAATATTTTCAAATTATTGGAGGAAATGATATTCTGCCAAACCAGGCTCCTGGCCAAACCTAGCCTTTTGAACGATTTTCATGTTAAAGGGGAACTGAACCCCAAAATCAACCGAACGACTATACAAAGATGTATTCGAAAGAAATAAGTTATGTTACTTACTTAGTGTATACAGGAGCCCATTATCACGGAAAGCTCGCTATCTCGGAATAATGAGCAATAGCCACCTAGAAAACTCGGGATAATTTTGAAACAAAATGGCAGGCGTAAATTCACGTTTCGCGATTGTTTCCGATGCGGAAATGTTAGAAATTCAACAAAATACAGTGCCCAAAAGCAGGTTCTCGTGTTGTATATACTAAAATTCGTCTCGGTGAATATTTAACAATATCGACTTCGCCTTCGGCGAATAATTATTAAATAGCCATAAGTTTTCCAGACACAATGCACGCTCTCATTGGCTGATTCAGGGTCACGTGGCAGTCATCAAAATCCAATGTTACCCGTGCGGGCAACAGTTCATCAATTGTTGCCCGCCATGTGATCACATCGTGAAATAATATGGTGTGCACTGGCTAGCTAAAGGCGGGAAATATTTGTTTACCAAAACGTCTAGATCTTCATCAAAAGCTGACCATTTTTCGACGAAAGAAAGCGTTAAAAATGGAACCAGCTTCAAAGGAACAATTTACATCTTTATCAAGCGCGAGAGTGAGAAATTGGTAGCTAAAAAAGGATGCAGTAAAAGACACAAAACGATACTAAAAATGCCGTAGCGATGATGGTAGCGTTTTGTGTTGAAAAGCAGCTTCCCGAAGAGAAGACGACAAACCTCGCTCGTATCAGGTATGTCCTGTATTTTTGCCTCTAGTAAAACTTATGTCTATATAACAAATCACTTAATGACTGTCCTCTCGGGAATCAGTGAGTTTTGTTTCCCTTGGGGCCAGTCATTAAGTGTTTATTATTTCATTTCTCTGTGCCTTGCGCATCGATGAAGAGAAAATCTGAAAACCTTCCTCATAACCTCCGCTATGTAGCTCAAATCTTGTAATTTGTGACGTCATGTATGGGGAATAAATTAGTTTTGCCATGCTGTTCCCGACATTGAAAAGCTGAACGGCTTCCAAACCACCGTACCGTACCACTCGTACATTTACCCACAATCCTTTGCGCGCGAAAAACTTTAAATCCGTTATAAAATCGCTCTTGATAGGTTATACATCTTATAAACAAGCCAGTACAAATGCTGTTACCAATACACTGTCATTGAAGAGAACAGAGGATGTCTATGTGTGTGTTTTACTGCTTTAGGTTCGCAAGGGATTGTGGTCAAAAGTATGTGCGCCATCTTTACCGGTGCGGTGGATTGTGGGCCATTGTGTTTTCTTTGTACTGGAGATGTGATTGTTTTTGCTTGGTATGTGTGACGTACGATATGGGGAAATTTGTACTGAATTGAGCCGCCACACACGGCTAGTTTTATCAGCTGAAAATCGCTTATTTTTCGAAAACCAATTTTCTCTTCATAGACTATATCACAACTCCGCCGTCGCAGTGCACTCTGGGATAGATATCTCAGTTGCCATTGTTAAATCCAAGATGGCCGCCCAACGACAACAATGGAAAATTGAGAAATCCATCCCATAGTGCATTGCGACGGCGGAGTTGCGATATAGTCTATAGACGCACAACGCAGAGAAATAAAACAGCAGGACTGATTTCTTTCGAATACAGCTTCAAGTGCGTAGTCGTTGGGCTGATTTTATGGTTCCCCGTTTAAACCAATGAACACAAGTTGAACAATGCAAATACATTTAATTGAACGGATTGCTTCAATCCATGTCATAATGCAGACCGTGTAAGGGACTTAGAGTCCTATTTTTCTTCTCCCGTGACCTTAGCTTGTGTCCGAATGTCATAAATAAATAAGATAAATAAATAAGTACTATCGTTCTTACGCAAATGATTACTTAATTGTAGTTAATTATGTAATTGATTTAACAAAACATTGTAAGCGCATCCAAAAATGTGTATATGAAATTTGCAATTAAATAAAGCTAACAATCGTTATTATAACTCAAGTAATATAAATATTAAAGTCATTGAAAATTGGCAATTAAAATTTACGAGTTATGCATCGTAGAATTATATATTTTCAAGAATGTAAGAGTGGTTGGTACTTGAAGTGTTTGGTAAGTGGTCGGTAGTTAAGCGGTTGGTTTAGAATCAGATTGCCGCGAAAAAACAACCGAGAAGCCTTCAGTAACAGTAATTTTATGTAACAATGTTTACAATGAGGAAACCTCGCCATTGTGAGAAACATGGGCATTTCATCGGTCCTCTGCTTTGGACTTGGGGGGAGGGGGTTGGGGGTGAGGTTTGGGGGGGGGGAAGGTAGTTGAGATTCAAATACCGCGGACTCCGTTTGACCCCAAAATGGAGCTCTAAAACCTGATTGTACTACTTTTTGTAAAAACGAACACTGATCGCCCTACTCTTTGTGACCCTGACAGCCCAAATTAGGCTCAAATCCGGATCCTGTCTGCCCATATTAAGTCTAATCTAATAATCCCACCCCCACCGCAGATATTTATATTACGCATGTCATAAACAGAAGTACTCCCCGGGTGCTGGGATTTATTCACTTCGGGTGTTCCGAAACATAACCTGATCTGGAAATGTGCTGACTAACATACCAAATATGGGAGATGGACGCTCCTGGTAATGGGCTCCTGTCGATTGACTGTCGAAGGTAATTCGGTAATTGCTTTGGTTTTGCGTGAAAAATGTTTCCGGTAATTATCACCCAATTTAAATTTTAATCAAAGGCTCTATCAGCCAACTCATTCATGTATATAGCAAAACAGGATTGCTTAAAAGGATTTTTAAAGGATCATAGGTGACAGTGTTAAACGAATTTGTGTTCTCAGTTAACATATTGATCAGCTGAAGGCTAGCTCGCGCGACCGTCGAAACCTGATCGAAATCGACCTCTAAAAAGAGTTTTAGTGAGGTTCTAGGTAGCTTTGATTGCTGTGTATGTGCTGTATGTTTCAGAGCAAATGCAAAAAAGGCGAAGAAAGCAATCTTACCTACCGAATGAAGTCGAAATCCAGCGAAGTCGAGGAGCCCTTGTCAAAAAATGGCGGACTTCAAGCAGAAGGCAGAAACGTGGACCCATGATTCATAGCGAGCAATTGCTGTGTAACCTCGCCTTCTGTGCACGCAGATTCAGTTCTGTGCACGCAGATTTCTACTGACAGATTCTCGCTACTCCCAACAACTCATTCATTGCACATGCTTGCATGAATGAGTTAAAAACCAAAACAAAATATTTTGTTTTTGATCCATCACGCGCAATCAATTTTCGTTTTAGCGAAAGTTAACCACGATTGCGTTTACTTTTCCTCATGATTGAATTGGTTCAAGTAAAATCGATCCTGAATTACTTCAGTTCATGGTTAGTTCATTGCGTTTTTACCTGCTCTCGTGATTGCCTCAGTAATTACTTTGGTTTTGGTTTTGGCACTCAATCCAAAACAGCCAGCGATCACAAACAAGCCGATTTTTGGCGATGAAGATATCGTGGTGGAGGAAGCTACTGATTAAAAAAGACTGGTATATAGCGATGTTTCGTGTGTCGTCATCTATTGTCATTAATGTGCCAACCTGAGATCCATTGGTTCCTATAACAATAATAATAACAATAATACTTTATTCACTTAAGCTAATTGGAGTCAAAAATATACAATATATAAACTTAGACATTTCTTTTGCTAGAGTTGGTAAAACTGAAAAAACCATGGGGTTATAAAATTATCGAGTCAGGTTTACGAATAATGGTTGGTACATTAGCATAACAATTGCGTCGCTGTTATGTTTCTCAGTATATGATCAATGTGATATCGTTTTGATATGTTTATCAACACGAAACATCGCTATAATCAACATCGAGCGCTATAGCCCTTCGTCATTTTTGCTCTGACCATAGTTAATAGAGTGGAATGGTTATGAAACCCGGAAAACTTCAAAGAGGCTAACAAAGGCGCTGCGATTTATGTTGGAAGGGGGCAAGACAAAAGATTGTGCAGGGTCATAGTTCATTAGCGTCCCCTGAACGACTGAACTCACACGTTTCTATTGGCTGATTGATTAACACATTGGAATTTCTATTGTGTTTTGTGCAGGGTAGTGGTTGAAAAAAGCTAACAAAGACATATAACAAAGAAGGTCGCTGGGTTTCAATAACCATTCCACTCTATTAACTATGCTCTGACGAAGGGCTAAACGAAACTTCACCTGCTACTCGCTTTCCACGGCAGTTAGCATACCTCAATCGACTTTTGTTGATTATACCAGTGTTTATCTTCCCCGCCGACGCAGACCAACACTAGTTTTTACAGGAACTAGTTATCCCTCGTATCTGATTAAAAAAGAGCTTCGCCTCTCACCACCGATTCCAGGGTCGATTCAGTTAAATTTGTCGGTATCTTGCCCTCTCAGTTAATTTTCCCACTCCTAAACAAACAAGGAATCGTCCGTATGCGATTGAAACGTTTATAGATCCTGGCTTGGAAGACTAACGTTTGGCTTAGTACATTGCCCCCACAGGGGGAGGTCTTGTACAATAAATGGAAGGTCGGTGCGGTGTCGGCTTCAGAACCAGACTCCGTCGATGTCCCGGTTTGCCAAACATGTTGCTATTAAACCCGAGTTGCCCAGTATTTGTTTAAAATCAGAATTGCCAACGTCATCAACGAAAGCGCCTTTAAACATGAATATATTGCTAATCGAGTATATTGATGTTGAAGTTTTCAAACCCCATTATCATTTGTCGAATGAAAATTAAGATTTTGAGTGACCAAGGAGAAACTTAGGATATAATCATATCTAGCTACGAGATATTTCTTTGCTAAGACAACATTTAGTTTAAAACCCAAATTCTTACGCCTTTTCAAGTTTTTTTCAGATTACGAAAGACTCCGATAGAAAATGTTAATTTCACAAAATACAAAATTTGACCAGACGTAAACATTAATTTGATATTCAAAATCCTTCTTTCTACTGTGAAAAACATAATGAAATCCACGAGGGATGACAAAGCCTATTTGAAAAGTGACATATTTTCTAAAAGGAGTCCGTTCTACTAATTCAGTTCGTCCCGATTTTTTTATACATCCCAAATAAAACTTACATTTCCCGAAGAAAGTTTAGTAGCCGCAGTGATTTCCCACTAAATTGTCTCCCGAGTTTTTTTGCTGTTCTAGTTGTTCAGATATCCCGAAACAGGCCTTATTAGGGTTGAGACCCCCTAAATCCGTTTGATACTTATACCAGCATATCCGAGAAAAGATAAATTATTGTACAACATTCTGAAAATTAACTATATTTCTCCGGCACACTCATCGAATAGAATCAGCTCTTTGTGAGTTGCTAAGAAAAAATACCTATGCGCTTGTTAATCAAATACGAGTTACATAACAAAAGAACAACATGGCAAGTTCAGACGACGAGGAGAGAGGTTATTGGCTGGGAATTCAATGGAACAAATTGTGGTTACGAACACGCCAAGTTTTCTTGTCAAAAGTTTCAAGGCAGTATACTTCAGTTTGATTTTGTGTTCATTTACGGCCCGAAGTGTTCTTCAGGAGGCATCAGAAATTGTACTATGACAAAAAGATATTGAAAAGAAAATGGGAATCTTCGGTTTACTGAGTTGTGGGTTCATTTTGTTGAGGTTGTTTCACTTTGGAGTGTGTGGCCAGGTTTCTAACCCCTCCAGTAAGGGGAGAGCTGGTTGCTTTGTGCAGAAACAGTATTTCTACGGAGCTGCCGGGACGAAGGCGATGATGGCTTTATTGAAATCCATGGACAAAAAGCTCGCAGTCCTTGAGAAGAAAGTGAAAGCGTGTGCAGTGGGAGCGACTCTTAAATGCAAAAAAGGTAAGTCAATGTTTTATTTACAAAATGTATATCCTTGACGCGATGGACAAAATGCACTGTGAAAATAGTGTTTACCTGTTCCAAATGGCTTCATTCGCCTCAACGCTTTCAGCTCCGAAATTTTTACAATTGTTTTTAGTGATAATAATCTAATAGAAACTGACCATGAGACCGCAACACTCTGTATGATTGTATAGAATGTGACGGAAAGTAGTTGTTTGTGAGTATTTTTATCCGGTGTACTCGAAAGCTAAAATCAAAGGAAATCTAGGAAAACCAAGAACAAAACTAGGCTGTAGAACAAGACAATTTAAAAGTGAAGCGAGTCTTGAAAATTGGGAGCTCAGCTAAAAATTAGAAAGGCTTTGTTGTTTAGGTTTGCGTCGAGTTTGATTTCTCATTGTGATCGATGTTCTCTCTGCCGGATACCGTCAGAAAAAAATGTTTACTCTTTGGCAGCTTCGAAAACCAGTGAACACTAGCATAAAAACGGCAGAATTTTTGATTTCAGTATATAGAACTGACTGAGCTACATGTATGTAATGGAGTAGTTCACGAAGCAAAACACGCTAAGAGCGGTGTATTAAGGTGGAAGCTTTCTGCCCAAACCTCGACAACTGAATCATAGGCCGGTGGTATTTCATGAGTTTTTGACAATATAGGCAAATATATAAAATGAGCGGAATTTAAGCAGTATTATCGCCACCCTTATATTCAGTGTATCGACAAGAGTGGTTTCGAGTAGTTCGTCTTCACCGCGACACTTTTTACCCTTTGACAAATTTGAACACTATAGTTAAAGTTTTTCTTCCAACGGATACTTAGAAAAGCCTTGTTTGGGAGCAAACATTATCCCTTCGAAAGAGTAACTAGCTATGGCATGTTTAAGTAAGTGTGACGTTTCTTGCTCTTGTGTAGGAAGTATATCCATTGACGACTTAACAAATTCGCCGTTCCGTTTGCGAGCATCAGATACTAAGAATGAAAGCCCATAATTCGGAATAGGTTCCTCCCAAAGACTCGAAAGTTTCTCTCCTGCATTCTTCATAAGAGATAATCATATATTATGTGATTTTCCAATAATGGCGAAAATAAAGATATTGCCGGGAATTATATCTATCTAGGCTACATTGATATAAATTATCTTCTGGATCCTCTCCTCCCGAAAAAAAGTATCTCACATTCTTGTTTTAACAAGACTACAACTAACCACATTAATTGTTAATATTATGGATTATTCAGTGACAACAGGAATCAAACAAGAAAGTTTTCATGTTATTTTTCAATTACCAGTCGCAACCGTGAGTACTGGACGTAACGGTAATTTTCATTGGCTTACCAGTGGCCACACAAAACCGGTTTGACGTGTTTCTTGATTTGAAACTCACCGCATGGAAGCGAGATTCTCAACAGAGGCTCTTCTTTATGGCAACAGCTTAACGTCCTGTTTCATTTCTCTAGATTATATTTTCCCCTACAGAACGATTTCGTGAACATATAGGATTTTATATAAGTGAAATTTATCATTTTTTATGTTCGCAGTATTCGTAGCTTCAATTTTACTCGTAAATACTCAAATGCACCTTTCATTCATTACCATGCAGCTCCCAAAAACTGCGGTGACGTACTCAATTGTGGCGGGAAGACAAGCGGTGTGTACACTGTGGATCCTGATGGTCTGGGACCATTTAAGGTATATAAGGCCCTTAACAGGATATGGTCACGTGACCTTTATAGCTTGTCAGTCAAAAAAAATTGGTGCTAGTAGAACATGGATGCCAGAAATGGAACTATAAGAGCGAACCAAAATTAGAAAGCATCACAAGTTTTAGGTTCATATCTAATTATACTAAGACAAATGATGATATATCCTGTTTGTGACGTATTATGTATAGATGTATAAAATAGATGTATAAAATTCTGGTTCTAGCTTATCGATTCAGACAACGCCCCAAAAATATCTTACTCTATATACCATGAGACCAAAAATGAAAGTAACAAAGACTGATTCTGGAGCAAGAAAATCAAAGAAATATTATTTCGTTGTGGCTTCGGAAACATTTGATACGACCAAGACAATATTAATCAACAAAAAATATGGCTCTAGCATGTCAAACAGAGACTAAAAGATAATGAATTCCAACAATGGATAAGCGTAGTACATAATGACGATAGAAAAAGACCCCAACAGAAGAACAAATTAAGATTTATTTAAGACAACTTATACCTATGAGAATTATCTCACAGAAGTAAAAAATCTGAAACATAAAACTGCCCTAACTAGACTAAGAATTAGCAATCACAAATTGGCAATAATGAAAAGGGCAGATATGCAAGACCATACAAAAAACCGGAAGAACGAACTTGCTTGAAATGTCAAAACGATATCGAAGACGAAATGCACTTCCTGATAAAATGCCCAATGTATAACGAATTAAGAGAAGCCTTATTTATAACAATAAGACAGACCAAAAAATTCCCTGAGACTATGATGGACAAAAAACTATTTTTCACAATAATCAACCCACCAAAAACACTACAAAAAGTATCAGCTAAATACGTTTATGACTGTTTCAAAAGAAGAGAAAAAATAATAATTTTACAATAATAGATTCTAATCTCGTCATATCTTTAACTAAGCAACTATATATTAAGGTATACTGAAAACATGATTTGTAAAAATTATAGCAATACGCAATCTTATAGCCTGTAATACAATTATCTTTTATTAGCACTACATTCTAATGTACTATCTGCTGTACAAGGAGCTAATAAAAATATCTGTATCTGAATATCTGTATCTGTATGTGCCGCGGGGGTGGGTCAGGGTTTTGAGCCCAGTTTGGGCAGCTAGGGTCAGGGTTTTGACCTGATTTGGGCAGATCAGGGTCAGGATTTGAGTTTAATTCCTTTTCAGGCGAACAATTTTGTTTCACAGGGCCTGATTTGGTTTTATTTAAAGAAGGGGCAATCAGGGATTTTCCCCCCAAAAAGGGAAGCAATCAGGGTTGTGGAGCTCGGATTTTGGGTCAAACAGGGTCAGGGTTTCAGCCTCTTGGCCTCGCATACATACCCAGTGAAAATCGATTCAACTCTAAAATTGCGACTTATTCAAATACTAGGTATTTTGCGACCAAACAACTTCAGGCGGTGGGTGGACAGTATTCCAGAAGAGACAAGACGGATCAGTCGACTTCTACCGAGGTTGGTCAGACTACAAAACCGGTTTCGGAAACCTGAAAGGCGAGTTCTGGCTGGGACTGGACAAGATCAACCGCCTGACTCACCAGAGGCGAAACAGGCTTCGTGTTGAGCTGGAAGATACAACGGGAAAGAGCGCGTACGCAGAGTATGACTACTTCGCGGTATCAAGCGAGAAGAACAAGTATCGACTCAGTCTGGGAACCTATTCAGGTAAGAATATATAGTTTCGATAGTGATTATTGACTGGTCAGGAAATTGAATTTCGCAACGTAATTTAAGAGGAAGACAAATAAACACGAGATGAAGCCAGAAATGATAAATATTTCTATCTTAGTATATATTTAGTTACGAGGACCAGACTGGAAACAAGTGTAAGCCTTGTTTGCATATCATCATTAAATAAAGTGTTATTATTATTATTATACTCCTACGTAGGCGTATGTAACAAAATTGTGATATTCATTATAGGGAGTGCCGGTGATTCACTGAGTTATCATCGCAATGCACCCTTCAGCACCAAAGACAGAGACAATGACAGTAGCGGTGGCAACTGTGCAGTCAGCTTTAAGGGTGCGTGGTGGTATAAATCATGCCATAACGCTAACCTGAACGGTTTGTACCATCACGGTAAGCACTCCTCAGGTGCTGACGGTGTGAACTGGCTCCGCTGGAAAGGGCATCACTACTCCGCCAAGCGAGCCGAGATGAAAATCCGTCCAGTTGGGTTCAAAATTCACTAAGGCTCATTCACACTTGGCTCCATCATTAACCTTTGCTACATTTGGAACCAATTCAATAAGATATTTACGCGTGTTTGACAATTTTGACCATTGTTTCTACGCCTAATAACAATAAGATGGGTAGACTTTAAAAATATACGTGTTAAAGTTTTTATTCAATTGGCCGCAGATTACATTTACTGGTACGTACTAAGATATCAAATCACTACATGATCCCTAGCCAGGAATCATTGATTTGCAGTTAAAGTGCATATGAACTGAAAATTATTTTTTGATATATTTTAAGAGAAACTTATTTACAGTTATATAATCCCAAAATAGTTTTTGGAAAGAAAAATAAATCACGGCAAAACAGTTTTCCGTGATGTGTTTGAACCCAATTTCATGCGACAGATTTTATGGGACCTGGGACGCAATTGTGACGTCAGTTGATTTGCAGACACTTTTGTTTACAGTGTGAAAAGCAAATGATCAACTGACGTCACAGGCTTATTAAATTTACTTGCTTTGACCGCGCGAAATTTGAACCAATTGTCGCATCATTTAGTCAGAACGTTACGGGCTAAAAGTGGGATAGAGTAAACTTTCGACAAGGAAAACATATATTTTTATCTTAGTTAAAGATAGTTTGGCAAATTGGGAAAAATATGTTTTAATTCATATACACTTTAAGTCACATTATGGTAACTCATGAGCTGAAAATGAATTAGGTAATAACATTGAATGTGTTTATTTGTTCCAGTTGTGTTTTAGGCGTCAGACATGTGAGACATTTTAAGACATTTGATCCTTGCACAGGGGGAATGGGGACGCTATATGGAAGCAAAGCAAAGTGTTTGACTAGGGGGAATGGGGACGCTATGGAAGCAAAGTGTTTGACTAGGGGGAATGGGGACACTATGGAAGCAAAGTGTTTGACTAGGGGGAATGGGGACGCTATGGAAGCAAAGTGTTTGACTATAGGGGGAATGGGGACGCTATGGAAGCAAAGTGTTTGACTAGGGGGAATGGGGACGCTATGGAAGCAAAGTGTTTGACTATAGGGGGAATGGGGACGCTATGGAAGCAACGTGTTTGACTAAGGGGAATGGGGACGCTATGGAAGCAAAGTGTTTGACTAGTGGGAATGGGGACGCTATGGAAGCAAAGTGTTTGACTAGGGGGAATGGGGACGCTATGGAAGCAAAGTGTTTGACTAGGGGGAATGGGGACGCTATGGAAGCAAAGTGTTTGACTAGGGGGAATGGGGACGCTATGGAAGCAAAGTGTTTGACTAGTGGGAATGGGGACGCTATGGAAGCAAAGTGTATGAGTTGTGGGAATGGGGACGCTATGGAAGCAAAGTGTTTGACTAGGGGGAATGGGGACGCTATGGAAGCAAAGTGTTTGACTAGGGGGAATGGGGACGCTATGGAAGCAACGTGTTTGACTAGGGGGAATGGGGACCTATGGAAGCAAAGTGTTTGACTAGGGGGAATGGGGACGCTATGGAAGCAAAGTGTTTGACTAGGGGGAATGGGGACGTTATGGAAGCAAAGCTAAGTGTTTGACTAGGGGGAATGGGGACGCTATGGAAGCAAAGTGTTTGACTAGGGGGAATGGGGACGCTATGGAAGCAAAGCTAAGTGTTTGACTAGGGGGAGTGGGGACGCTATGGAAGCAAAGTGTTTGACTAGGGGCAATGGGGATGCTATATGGAAGCAAAGTGTTTCAAGACTTTTGGCCCAGCTGTAGAATTGGCTTGTGACTTAAATGACATCATTGAAATCTGATTTCTTAATCAACGAAAATGCCAGATACTGATATAGTTTTCCCATGTCGGTCGTTTTGTTTTCCACTTTTACCTTTAAATCAGTGATAACTGGCTGGAGCTCATGTGCACATTAAATAGTGCATGGTTCTTAAGTACTTGGCATTGAAACCCGTATTGATCGATGAATATTTAAAGACTAAGCTTTAGTACTGATAAAAATGTTAAAGCTTTAGAGCAACGTTCTCCTGGGTAATGGGGAGCCACTGCAGGTGTGGACAGAGTATGCTGAAGACGAGCCACGTAGAAAAGACTGCTATCCACTCCAACTTTTCGTAAAAAAGCAATAACAATTATAAGAGTAACAAAACCTGAACGTTGTGAGAAATTGTCACCCGTCGAAGTTAAGGTTAAAAAATGTCTGCAACTAAAAGTCTGCAAATCTATGGATGACTAATGTGGGTTACGATGGGGAGGAGGGCGATAGGTCTTTTGCAGAATACTGTCACGTGCTGATATATCATGATTACTTCAATAACCATTATAAAATAATTTAGATAGTACGCGCGTTCTGATTGGCTGATAGCCATGTTTTCGTTAGCCTGTGCAAACATGGAAATGATATCACACCGTAAGGCAAGCACCGTAAGTACTTCTTTTATCAAAATAATTATTTTATAAAAGAAATGAAACAGATTTTCCGTGTCTGCACAGGCTCATGCAAATCTCGTTAAGTTTGGGAGAATTCTCGAGCAGGTACAAATACTCGACCTGCGGTCTCGTGTTTGTTCTGCTCTCGAATTCTCCAAAACGTACCTCGGTTTGCATGAGCCTGTGCAAACACAGAATATGTTTCATTTGTTAAATGAATTGCGCTCGTTATCCCATGGGAAAGGCTTTACTACATGGTAAACTTAAACCGCTGTTTCAGAAAGATCGACAGTCATTGGAGGTGCAAAATAGTTTTGCTAATAACACTACCGATCTCCTACAAGGGCTTTTAACTAAATGAAGTCAGATATTTTTGCCATCTAGTAGTACAACCACGTGATTACATTCCTGCCAAAGGTCCATTGGCAAACACACTAGTCAGCTAATCCGCATCGGAATCTCAGCTCTATTTCGCGCCTACGGGATCGATATCTTTATCTGTTAACTTGAATTTACGGTTATTATTCGGGTATTTTAACTCTGTAGTTTCAGCTAATTATGCACTTTACGTTTCATCTCTTTGTTTTCGGTCATTCTTTTTCCCAGAAAGTGTAGAATGGTGGCAGTTTACATTTTACAGTTGACATGTTTTGTTAACAACTGTGCAGAGACGAAGTGGCCAATAAAAAGGATGTCATCATCATTATTAGTTGTGAATATCCTTATTTTTTTGTTTCTCTATGTGGATATAGAAAATTCTTTGACGCATTGGTCAAACATGCCATTGTACGAGAAACGATTCTGAGCTTCAAGTTGGCGTCAACAGATGTATTTCCCATGGGTACAGGTTGCTGGTTGGCTCCCTCCTGTAGTGTACTGTGATATAGGTACAGATGTATTTCCCATGGGTACAGGTTGCTGGTTGGCTCCCTCCTGTAGTGTACTGTGATATATGTACAGATGTATTTCCCATGGGTACAGGTTGCTGGTTGGCTCCCTCCTGTACTGTACTGTGATATATGTACAGATGTATTTCCCATGGGTACAGGTTGCTGGTTGGCTCCCTCCTGTAGTGTGCTGTGATATATGTACAGATGTATTTCCCATGGGTACAGGTTGCTGGTTGGCTCCCTCCTGTAGTGTACTGTGATATAATTATGTACTGATGTATTTCCCATGGGTACAGGTTGCTGGTTGGCGCCCTCTTGTAGTGTACTGTGATATATGGGATTTTTCTTAAATTTGAACATAATTATTGATTTTTAGCGTTTGCACCAAGAGAAAGTAAGCTCAACTAGGGGTCCTAGATAAAATGTTAACTATTTAGCTGAGCGCAGCGAAAGAATATAACTGATAGGGAGGTGTATGCCTGCTTGTCGACATATTACATGTATTACTCAGTGCTATCCCGGTGAAGGAGTTATGATAGTTCTAAGTGCTACAGAAACCTAAAGACCTAGGACGACGAGAGGAGGAAGCTTTAGGAGGGGAGGGGTAAGGGTGATTGTCGACATTGGTACGGAAGAAAGGCTGAGGATCGTTGAAAAAATCCGTAACTTACGGTATGAAAAGCAAATCAGGAACCATCCAAATATACCTTACCTTTCTAACAGATATGTTTACATCTTATTCCTGTTGAGATAAATAGATCGTAGACTTACCCAGAATTGCAGCACGAAGTTCTGGATTCACATTTATGAGGGGATCTCCTGACGGGCACGAAATATACAAATAGTGGAAACCCCCTTGAATGCAGCCAAGGAAAGACTCTCTAGATACCAATCCCTTTCTATTTAACAATTAGGCTGCGTTCTCGAGCTTTCTATTGATCGATAGAATGCCGAACTCATGCATTGCGAAACAAAATATAACTAGGTGGCTTAGCGCAAACTTTGAAAAGGGCCTAACTGCGTAAATATGCCCAAGCTACGGTACTTCCCAAAAATAGCTGTGAGAAACGTTGCAAAATATATAAGACATCTTCTATGTGATTTTTGATTACTCGTGCTCGTTTTTCTTATAGCCGAGCTCCCTCGCGTGTCGAAGGTGCGGCGAGCGGAAAACGATACATATACGATGAGAGCAAAAATTGAACAACTTCCGGTTTTTATTGCGCCCAAATCCCGGCACGCGGCGCGTGGAATCCAACGCGCGACGTGCCTGCGCGCGCACTGCTAAAATCAGGCGGCCGGGAGGCCTTTCCAAACTGTCACTTGGCCAGATCATTCTGCCTCAGGCGAGATCATTATGCGTTGAATGTCTTGGAGATCGGACCAAGGCAATAATAACAAATTCAAAAACGGAAGCGCGCGTTGATGCCTGATAATCATGTTTATGTTTTTACTTGGCCTGAAGGTGAAGTAATACGGTCAACAATTTCTTGCAACTTGTCACGCAACAATGTTGCGTTGCGAGTTGAAGCGCGATGTTGCACGTATTACCACCCACTCGAGCAACTTGTCACGCAACAAATTTCCATGTTGCAGAAAGGAGTTACTTCTACTTTTGCAACAAATTTTGGTTTTGTTGCTCGTACTGCAACTTGTCGCGCAATAACGCCATCTTGTTTCAACAAACAATTAGTACAAGCCATTAGCCAATCACAGCGCCGGATTCATTCATGCTTACCGCAACTTGCAACACGAAAATTTGCTGCGTGACAAGTTGCTCGAGTGGGTGGTAATACGTGCAACATCGCGCTTCAACTCGCAGCGCAACATTGTTGCGGGACGGCAAGTTGTAAGAAATTGTTGCACGTATTACTCGAGCTTTAGTCCAGTTTTAATTGCCATTCTTCTCGTGTGCAGAATACAACTGAAACGAAAGACAACGAGGCGGCTTCTTTTTATCTAAGGGCCCGTACGCAGTAGGCAGACGAAGTTTGTACTACCGAAATAAATAGGCGAAAATTGACAAAGATGTCAGTTTTGACGTTTGACAAAACATCGTCCTGCTCTGAGGCAAGACGACGGCGCGTTTGAAGTTTGGTAGTGTTTGACAAAATATTGTTCGGATCAAAACCAGCGAACGCACTTGTAAAATGAATTTTATGACGAATAATTTTGCAAAGTTCATAAAAATTCGCCTAGTGCGTACGAGCGTGTGGCTTACTTGTGCGCACATAAACAACTTACATCCGTTACTTCAAGTAGGTCACTAACATTCTAGGAAGATTTAGAAAATAACTGTTTGAAACATTAATATTTACTCAGTGAAGTTAAATTTTTATAGACGTTCAATTTCCAATTCCTTGGCGACATTTTCAATTTAGCAATTACCTGTTAGGGCTTAGGTACTCTGTTAGTTTAAAACTCACACTGCGTCGTACTCGCGTTGGTAAAAATGTAAAACAAAATAAAATAAATATTGACTATTAAAGATATAAACATGTTACTCATGACTAAATATGGTAACCTTCTGTTCTCATCTTTTACCTAACCACGTGATACAAAGAGTGCTTTACTTAAGTCAGAATGCATCTGTCATTTATAAACATTCGCATCGTCAAAGATCCCAGCAAGCAACGATTGCAAACGTGAGTAATTGGAGTAAACCAGTCCAAAAATTATTTTTTTATATTTTGGCTTTTGTTTTACTTATGTTTCTTAATGTACATTCGCTCGCGCGAAATGTTGTTAAATAGCTGTAGAATAGCAGTGATGAACGGGAAAACTGTTATTTTCATCAACCTTACAACATGACAACGTAAATAAGAAATGGCCAAGTAGGAAATGTACTTCCACTCGCTCGTGCTCAACTAGTTTCAAACTAGCCTTTCTTAACTAAACAACCTGTTCGAGGCTGTTTTAACCTTGTGTAACTAAACACATTCAGCGGGTACAAGTGCTATTCTGTAGAGGTTACAGTTATAATCTAGAAGTAAACTTAAACAAGTTTTATATGTTTAATATATATATGGCCTGGCATACCACTCACTCTATTATTTATTTCTATACTTATTATTTATTTCTACTTTGGTACTCTGGAACCAACGTTAACTTCTTATGAAAATTCTGGTCTACAAAATAGCGCCGAGTAATTGCATCCAACGTGTACAGTCTTAATAAGTTAAACAGCTAATTGCTACGTGGTCCTATGTTTAAGATTGATTTGGCGGATTGTAGTTCATTAGTTCATGTTGAAATCGAGACAGCACAGTGACAGTATTCGCATGATAGGTTTAACGGCAATTTATACGTTTCAGGCGTGCAGCAATCATCTATCGATACTTGAGTCGGTCCGGCAAACTGTTTCAACAACGGTTCCAAATCGGTACAACATTTGTTGAAACCAATCTCTCCAACATGTTTCAACATCTTTCAACATTTCTTAACAATGTTTACAGGCCATTTCAAACGGTTTCAACACATCGCTTTCAACATTAGTGCTGTACCGATTTTGAATAGATGTTGAAAGGTTTAGTATATATCACAATCTTACACGGCCGACCATTCCGTTACGGAGTATTTTTGTGTATGTCCAATACCTTACAGCTTTATTCAGTCTTCGAGCTTCTTCGGGCGTTCGCTTATGCAAGGTGACCGGGTTGCACTTCACATGACTCATTCTCATCTCTCTTCTAGTCTCACCCCTTTCTCTAAAAGACTGACATTTTAGACTTTCTCTCCTATTTCTAGACTCAGTGAATTTCTAGCCACAAGTTAGCTCTATTTAAGCCCATATCTAGGTGTTCTGATAGACCGGATGATAATTTATAGTTTTAATGCAAAATGCCTGATCAGTTTTACCACCAATAGTGCGTGATCAGTGACCAAACTGTTAATAGTCAAACGGATGCCGTTTTCACACTATACCGGATATATGTTTTTTCGCAAAAACCTTTTCGTTACAGTGCGAACAAGTACGGAGCAAATCCGTACAAAAATCTATCCGATACAGAGTATATAACTTTCGGTGCGGCGCAACTAATACCATGGTTCCAGAGGTTTCGCTTCTTGCTGCTTCGTAGCTCGCTGAACGCCGCTTCGCGGCTCTTTCTCTGCTGCTGTTCTCTCTCTAGAAAACCTCTGGGAACAGGGTAGGCGCAACTTCGCTCCGACACAAAAATTCGTACCGAAACAGCGTCACAGGAGCTTATCCGTTAAGGGTTTCGTGCCGACACAAAACCCATCCGATATAGTGTGAGACATAAATGCGGTGAGGGATTTAGGATAGCACGTTTTTGGCTTTCGGATGCTTTTACCACGATTCGCTCTACCACAGGCGTTTTGATATTTTATTCAAGTTCTTAGTTATTCTCACGGGCCGTTCTACCGTGCCCTTTCAATTCTCTTACTTGGCCATTTTCCTTTTTGCTTTGTTAAAGTTTTCTGGTAGAATTTCATTACACTGCAATACAAGCAGTGTCTTAAAGAATAAATAAACTGTAATATTCCGATTCTCAATTTATTGGAGTACATTTTGAAGAAAAAATAATATTAGAAGAAATAAAGCGATAATACACACTATGCATAACTCGCGCGGTCACAACACGAAAAAGAGGCCAGTAGGTCCTCTGGAATGTTGAAGTTGAAATGCTAGCAGGAAGTGTGAAACGTGTTGAACATGATTGTTTAGTTGAAAAATGTTTCTTTATAGTACAACCAGCCAGGCGCATAGCAAATTAACGGCATTGTTTCACTGAACATTCCTTCAGTGCATTTCACAATCTCCCCGGGCGCTTCAATTTCAACATTCCAGAGGACCTACTGGCCTCGTTGACATGCTAGTTACCAGGACTTATGCATAGGGTCTATACGAAGAAAGCATAATGCAATAACAAGTTTGACATGTTTTAAATCCTGTTATGAACATCAGCGTCGTTGTTAACGGTACCGTGTGATACTGCGGCAAATGTACGAGATGAACTTCTGTTACGCTACAAAATGTCATTTTAATATCCCAAACCCCGCGTTAATCGTAACATATTTACCTTATTTACCGAATAAGTAGAGTCGAAGCCCTTGGCATGGCACCGTAAGATGCGACCGTGGATATCATGTGCAAGAGCTAGTAATTAAGCCGCTCGCAAAACTCGTAAAGCAATTGGGAATATTCATAGTGTTTAAAATTATTTTGAAGTCGTGCATTTCAATTTGAACGTCGCTGATCACAGATAGGGAAGCGCTAAAATGCTGTTTGAAAAGGACTGAACAAAGTGCGTCTGTTCATTTCTGTATGCTATTATGCAATTGAGCCGGCGGCGTGGCGCAATGGTTAAGCGCTTTGTCTCTCGCAGTCTGTTGGTATCTCGTTCTTGCTGTGAGGGCCGTTTTTCTACGGATTCTCCCGTTTTTCTCCCTCTTTAGAAACCCAACACGCTAAATTCTAATTCGATCTGTGGTTTAGCCGGGTCCTGACTTTGTTCAGCCGATATGATTGTTTCAGGTTACCGTTTAAAATTCTGTTAAAAATGTTTTGTTGTTCTGTTCTCATACTTGTCACTATTGAGTCCACTACCGGGAGTTTTGATAATTTGAAGTTTTATTAGCAGCTATTTAGTCACATTATTTTTTTATAAAGCATAGCGTCTTTATATTCTACTTGAGATCAAGACTTTGTATTATTACTATTTTATTAAATGAGACCAAATGAATAATTAGTATTTAGGATAGACCGAATCCCACAGTGGGTGGTTTTGCAAGTCGGAAAGTTGTTGAGGCATAAAAAATTAGACTTTGTGAAATTCTTCAGACTATTTGACTCTGCTGTTTGGAAAACATGTTCGCATTAAATCCTACTAAACTTCACTTCAACAAAAACGACATTAAAAAATAAACGAAAATTGTTACAAATATCTTCCGAATCGAGAAGATTGAAAGCGGGTTGAAAATGTAAATTTTCGGCAGAATTATCTGCTTTGCGTTTCTATCATGACTGCGATGAAATGAATTTTGGCGCGAGCTTGAGGATACTTGATTGACACATGTCATTCAAACGCTGAGAATTAACAAAGCTGTGACTGTTAGGCCACGCGTGCCCTGGTTTAACGATGGTATTAAGACGGCTAAGAGATCAAGAAGACGGGCTGAGAGAAAATGGAGGAAAACGAAATCCCCATTGGACTATGCTCAATATAGAGCATGTAGAAACCGCGTAACGTACTTGATGAATAATGCAAGACGAGAATTCTATACGAACTTTATTGCTGAAAATAGCTGTGATCAAGGCAAATTGTTCAAAGCTACAAAACACCTGTTAAAGCAGAACACTGATGTACTCTACCCTCCTCATGATGATGATTATGTGCTCGCTAACGACATGGGACATTTTTTCGTTCAAAAAATCGTTGATATACAGAACAAACTTGACTGTGCTGATCTAGTTAATACAGAACCTGTGAGGAAACCCGAAAACTGTGATCCCACCCTTAATGCTATCACATCATTTGATGAGTTTAAACCACTGACGGAAGAGGACACGAGAAAACTTATCATGAAGTCGACCAAAAAGTCGTGTGCGCTGGATCCAATGCCAACTCCTCTAATCATTGACTGCATTGACGTACTGTTGCCCGTCTTGACTAAAATTATTAATCTCTCTATGGATACCACATTATTTCCTGATGATTGGAAAGAGGCTCTCATCATGCCCTTGCTTAAGAAATATGGACTTGACCTTGTGTTTAAGAACTACCGTCCTGTTAGCAATCTCCCTTATGTTTCTAAATTAACGGAAATAACCGTTTGTGAGCAACTACACTGTCACATGACTGTAAATGGCCTGTACCCTGCATTACAATCTTCTTACAGGAAACATCACCGTACAGAGACAGCGCTACTAAAGGTTAAGAATGATATATTGATGAATATGAACCGGCAGCAAGTAACCCTCCTTGTGCTTCTGGATTTAAGTGCAGCCTTCGACACCGTTGATCATAGTATCCTACTTGACACTCTCAAATCTAAGGTTGGTGTATCTGGTAAAGTACTCGACTGGTTTTCGTCATATTTGATGAACAGAACGCAGCGTGTTTCAATTAATGGTATCCCCTCAGATAGTTTTGAACTGAAGTGGGGTGTTCCACAAGGTTCTTGCCTTGGACCTCTTCTCTTTGTTATTTATGCATCGAAACTATTTGATATTATGAATGCGCATCTCCCTAATGTCCACTGCTACGCCGATGATTCGCAGATCTACTTTTCTTTCAAGCCGGACTCAGCTGCTAATCAGGAGAACGCTATTTCTGTCATAGAAAACTGCATACAGGACATTCGCCAATGGATGCTTGCCGATCGGCTAATGCTTAACGATGACAAGACTGAATTTCTGATTATAGGCACTAGGCAACAATTAGCTAAAGTAAATATTGAACATATAACTGTCGGAAATTGTAATATTGCACCCGTTCCAGTTGCCAGAAATTTAGGTTCTTGGTTCGACTCTAAGTTGTCCATGAACACCAATATTAATAAGATATGCAATTCTTCATTTTTCCATTTACACAACATTAGACGCATAAGGAAGTATTTGTCCACCGAATCTACCAAGCTTTTAGTACATGCCTTTGTCACAAGCCGTATCGATTACTGTAATAGCCTTTTATACGGATTACCGCAGACACAACTAATTAAGTTACAGAGAGTACAAAATACTGCTGCCCGTCTTATTTGTAAGATACCAAGATTCGACCATATAACACCTATATTATATCAGCTGCATTGGCTTCCAGTTAAGTTTAGAATTATCTTTAAATTATTACTTATTACTTTTAAGGCATTGCATGGTCTGTCACCTATATATATTAATAATCTAATTAAGATTAAGAGTAAGTCTAGATATTGTCTTCGTTCTAATACCGAATTGTTACTAGAACCACATTATGTGATAACTAAGCCTACACTTGGCGATAGAGCCTTTGTATCTGCTGCTCCTAAACTGTGGAACGATCTACCGAACTCTTTACGAAATGAACAGTCTCTCGATTCTTTTAAACGTTCAATTAAGACTTATCTTTTTAGGAAAGCATTTAACTGTAATTTATTTTAACATAATTTTTTAAATATTAGAATGTATAGTTTTTACTCATTTTTAGTATTTTATTAGTTCTTAAACATTAAGTATTAATCTATTAGTATAGGTTTAGCTTCCGTAAAATTAGTATTAACATTAGTATGGATTTTTAACATTATATTATTTAGGCTAAGCTATACATAAGTTATTTACATATCATGTAATGCGCAAGTGATCATATACACATGAAACTTGCGCAATATAAGTCCATAAATTATTATTATTATTACTGAGGCATGAAAACGGTGCTTTTATTTTTAAAAGGTTTTGTAGCGCTGAACAAAGTTTGGCAATGTTTTGTTCGCACTTGGAAGACAGCGTTTCCACCGTAAGGTATCAGCTAATTCATACCTATACATTTTTTTTCCTTTCGAACACCCGTCGCTGAATAAATAACTTGAATCCTCTTGATAAAACGTGCCCTCACTGATGTTTAATAACAAAAAAGGAAGCGCGTGTGGATGCCTGATAAGATTGATAACCATGTTTATGTTTTTACTTGGCCTGAAGGTGAAGTAATACGGGCAACAATTTCTTGCAACTTGTCACGCAACAATGTTGCGTTGCGAGTTGAAGCGCGATGTTGCACGTATTACCACCCACTCGAGCAACTTGTCACGCAACAAATTTCCATGTTGCAGAAAGGAGTTACTTCTACTTTTGCAACAAATTTTGGTTTTGTTGCTCGTACTGCAACTTGTCGCGCAACAACGGCCGCCATCTTGTTTCAACAAACAATCAGTACAAGCCATTAGCCAATCACAGCGCCGGATTCATTCATGCTTACCGCAACTTGCAACACGAAAATTTGCTGCGTGACAAGTTGCTTGAGTGGGTGGTAATACGTGCAACATCGCGCTTCAACTCGCAGCGCAACATTGTTGCGGGACGGCAAGTTGTAAGAAATTGTTGCCCGTATTACTCGAGCTTTAGTCCAGTTTTAATTGCCATTCTTCTCGTGTGCAGAATACAACTGAAACAAAAGACAACGAGGCGGCTTCTTTTAATCTAAGGGCCCGTACGCAATAGGCAGACGAAGTTTGTTTGTCACTACCAAAAAACATGACAATTTTTGTCTCTACCAAATTCTTGGTGAACGTGTCCGCACTAAAAACACACAATCTTCAATGACAATGAATATTTGCGGTGAAATGGAACATAATTATTGGCATTTTCGCGGGCTTTTGGCAGGGGTCGCACTTAGAAAAGTTGCTTGAGTTTCTGTTTGAATTTCCAATAAAATCTGTCAACACATGTCGTTCTGTGTGCGACCCTTGAATTTTTGATCTGCCAAAACTTTGCGGATTGACCAAAACTTCAAAGAAACCGAAGTGTGTGGGTGGGGCAGGTAGTTTGAGCAAAAATTAGAGTTGAACAATAGGAATCGCTTCTGAAGTGTCAGCACTTGTCAACTGAAAGAAAACCAGACCTCGAGAAATTGCGAAAGAGCCTAAACCACTGGAGTCTGTCACGTTTTCGCCGGAATTCTCTTGAAAGCAGCATGGACGTTCAACAACTCTCATTTTATTCCTCGATTTAATTCTTTTAACCAAGAATTCGCTGGACGTGGAACTCTCCTGGAATATGGCGCACGATGAATCCTCCTTTGACGTCGCCATGCCCGCCTCATAAGAACAGCAGTCAAGGCAAAATGCGAAAAATGAATACCTGCTGAATTTGAAGTTGCAAAAGAGAAAGAACACGCTTAAAGTTATAGCTAGTGCTTCGACAGGCCGCATGGTTGCGGTTTGTTTACAAAAAATGGCTCGTGTTACGGATAAAGTATAATCCCGTCTGTTTTTTGTCGCTGTCAGAACGTACTACAGGTACTAATATACTTGGTCTTTTACCGCTAGTGCGACCCTACGGCGCGTCAAAGATATTTGGATTCACTTTCATGGCTGCAAATTTTTTGCTGGCAATTTTCGGGCAAAGTGCGACTCCCCCTTTGCCTGAATTAATTCTTAAATTTATTTGATTGGCATTTACTACCGAAATAAATAGGCGAAAATTGACAAAGATGTCAGTTTTGACGTTTGACAAAACATCGTCCTGCTCTGAGGCAAGACGACGGCGCGTTTGAAGTTTGGTAGTGTTTGACAAAATATTGTTCGGATCAAAACCAGCGAACGCACTTGTAAAATGAATTTTATGACGAATAATTTTGCAAAGTTCATAAAAATTCGCCTAGTGCGTACGGGCGTGTGGCTTACTTGTGCGCACATAAACAACATCTGTTACTTCAAGTAGGTCACTAACATTCTAGGAAGATTTAGAAAATAACTGTTTGAAACATTAATATTTACTCAGTGAAGTTAATTTTTTATAGACGTTCAATTTCCAATTCCTTGGCGACATTTTCAATTAAGCAATTACCTGTTAGGGCTTAGGTACTCTGTTAGTTTAAAACTCACACTGCGTCGTACTCGCGTTGGTAAAAATGTAAAACAAAATAAAATAAATATTGACTATTAAAGATATAAACATGTTACTCATGACTAAATATGGTAACCTTCTGTTCTCATCTTTTACCTAACCACGTGATACAAAGAGTGTTTTACTTAAGTCAGAATGCATCTGTCATTTATAAACATTCGCATCGTCAAAGATCCCAGCAAGCAACGATTGCAAACGTGAGTAATTGGAGTAAACTCCAAAAAAATATTTTTTTTATATTTTGGCTTTTGTTTTACTTATGTTTCTTAATGTACATTCGCTCGCGCGAAATGTTGTTAAATAGCTGTAGAATAGCAGTGATGAACGGGAAAACTGTTATTTTCATCAACCTTACAACATGACAACGTAAATAAGAAATGGCCAAGTAGGAAATGTACTTCCACTCGCTCGTGCTCAACTAGTTTCAAACTAGCCTTTCTTAACTAAACAACCTGTTCGAGGCTGTTTTAACCTTGTGTAACTAAACACATTCAGCGGGTACAAGTGCTATTCTGTAGAGGTTACAGTTATAATCTAGAAGTAAACTTAAACAAGTTTTATATGTTTAATATATATATGGCCTGGCATACCACTCACTCTATTATTTATTTCTATACTTATTATTTATTTCTACTTTGGTACTCTGGAACCAACGTTAACTTCTTATGAAAATTCTGGTCTACAAAATAGCGAGTAATTGCATCCAACGTGTACAGTCTTAATAAGTTAAACAGCTAATTGCTACGTGGTCCTATGTTTAAGATTGATTTGGTGGATTGTAGTTCATTAGTTCATGTTTAAATCGAGACACTGAGACAGCACAGTGACAGTTAGTATTCGCATGATAGGTTTAACGGCAATTTATACGTTTCAGGCGTGCACCAATCATCTACCGATACTTGAGTCGGTCCGGCAAACTGTTTCAACATCGGTTCCAAATCGGTACAACATTTGTTGAAACCAATCTCTCCAACATGTTTCAACATCTTTCAACAATTCTTGACAATGTTTACAGGCCATTTCAAACGGTTTCAACACATCGCTTTCAACATTAGTGTTGTAACGATTTTGAATAGATGTTGAAAGGTTTAGTATATATCACAATCTTACACGGCCGACCATTCTGTTACGGAGTATTTTTGTGTATGTCCAATACCTTACAGCTTTATTCAGTCTTCGAGCTTCTTCGGGCGTTCGCTTATGCAAGGTGGCCGGGTTGCACTTCACATGACTCATTCTCATCTCTCTTCTAGTCTCACCCCTTTCTCTTCAAGACTGACATTTTAGACTATCTCTCCTATTTCTAAACTCAGTGAATTTCTAGCCACAAGTTAGCTCTATTTAAGCCCATATCTAGGTGTTCTGATTGACCGGATGATAATAGTTTTAATGCAAAATGCCTGATCAGTTTTACCACCAATAGTGCGTGATCAGTAATCTACAAACCAAACTGTTAATAGTCAAACGGATGCCGTTTTCACACTATACCGGATATATGTTTTTGCACAAAAACCTATCCGTTATAGTGCGAACAAGTAAGGAGCAAGTCGGTACAAAAATCTATCCGATACAGAGTATATAACTTTCAAGATCGGTGCGGCGCAACTTACCATGGTTCCAGAGGTTTCGCTTCTCGCTTCTTCGCAGCTCGCTGAACGCCGCTTCGCGGCTCTTTCTCCGCTGCAGTTCTCTCTCTAGGAAACCTCTGGGCACAAGGTAGGCGCAACTTCGCTCCGACACAAAAAATCGCACCGAAACAGCGTCACAGGAGCCTATCCGTTATGGTTTTCGTGCCGACACAAAACACATCCGATATAGTGTGAGACATAAATGCGGTGAGGGATTTAGGATAGCACGTTTTTGGCTTTCGGATGCTTTTACCACGATTCGCTCTACCACAGGCGTTTTGATATTTTAGTCACGTTCTTAGTCGTATAGGTGTTTTTCTCACGGGGCGTTCTACCGCGCCCTTTCAATTCTCTTACTTGGCCATTTTTCTTTTTGCTTTGTTAAAGTTTTCTGGTAGAATTTCATTACACTACAATACAAGCAGTGTCTTAAAGAATAAATAAACAATAATATTCCGATTCTCAATTGGAGTACATTTTGAAGAAAAAATAATATTAGAAGAAATAAAGCGATTATAAGAAGAAAGCATAATGCAATAACAAGTTTGACATGTTTTAAA
Organism: Actinernus sp. WN-2022; assembly: GCA_030867875.1. NCBI lineage: Eukaryota > Metazoa > Cnidaria > Anthozoa > Actiniaria > Actinernidae > Actinernus > Actinernus sp. WN-2022. The sequence goes on along the minus strand of JAOWCC010001501.1, from coordinate 55,243,305 downwards.
TCCTGGCTGTTATGAACATCAGCGTCGTTGTTAACGGTACCGTTGCTACTGCGGCAAATTTATGAGATGAACTTCTGTTATGCTACAAACTGTCATTTTAATAGCCCAAAACCCGCATTAATCGTAACATATTTACCTTAGTTACCGAATAAGTTAGAGTCGATGCCGTTGGCATGGCACCGTGAGATGCGACCGTGCATATCATGCGCAAGAGCTAGTAATTAAGCCGCTCGCAAAACTCGTAAAGCAATTGGGAATATTCATAGTGTTTAAAATTCTTTTGAAGTCGTGCATTTCAGTTTGAACGTCGCTGATCACAGATGGGGAAGCGCTAAAATGCTGTTTGAAAAGGACTGAAGAAAGTGCGTCTGTTCATTGCTGTATGCTATTCTGCTGTTGAGCCGGGGTGGCGCAATGGTTAAGTGCTTTGTCTCTCGCAGTCTGTTGGTATCTCGTTCTTGCTGTGAGGGTTTTTCTACGGATTCTCCCGTTTTTCTCCCTCTTTAGAAACCCAACACGCTAAATTCTAATTCGATCTGTGGTTTAGCCGGGTCCTGACTTTGTTCAGCCGCTATGATTGTTTCAGGTTCCCGTTTAAAATTCAGTTTAAAAAAAAATGTTGTTCTGTTCTCATACTTGTCACTATTGAGTCCACTACCGGGAGTTTTGATAATTTTAAGTTTTATTAGCAGCTATTTAGTCACATTATTTTTTTATAAAGCATAGGGTCTTTATATTCTACTTGAGATCAAGACTTTGTATTATTACTATTTTATTAAATGAGACCAAATGAATAATTAGTATTTAGGATAGACCGAATCCCACAGTGGGTGGTTTTGCAAGTCGGAAAGTTGTTGAGGCATAAAAAATTAGACTTTGTGAAATTCTTCAGACTATTTGACTCTGCTGTTTGGAAAACATGTTCGCATTAAATCCTACTAAACTTCACTTCAACAAAAATGACATTAAAAACTAAACGAAAATTGCTACAAATATCTTCCGAATCGAGAAGATTGAAAGCGGGCTGAAAGTCTAAATTTTCGGCAGAATATTCTATCATGACTGCGATGAAATGAATTTTGGCTCGAGCTTGAGGATACTTGATTGACACATGTCATTCAAACGCTGAGAATTAACAAAGCTGGTACTGAGGCAGGACAACGGTTCTTTTATTTAAAGTTTTGTAGCGCTGAACAAAGTTTGGCAATGTTTTGTTCCCACTTGGAAGACAGCGTTTCCACCGTAAGGTATCAGCTAATTCATACCTATTCATTTTTTTCCTTTCGAACACCCGTCGCTGAATAAATAACTTGAATCCTCTTGATAAAACGTGCCCTCACTGATGTTTAATAACAAAAAAGGAAGCGCGTGTGGATGCCTGATAAGACTGATAACCATGTTTATGTTTTTACCGGGGAACACTTTCTTACAACTTGCCGTCCCGCAACAATGTTGCGTTTCGAGTTGAAGCGCGATGTTGCACGTATTACCTCCCACTCGAGCAACTTGTCACTCAACAAATTCCATATTGCAAGTTGCAGCAACATGTTGCAGAAAGTAGAAATTGGTTTTCTTGCTCGTATTAAAACTTGGCACTGCCAATTGTCGCACAACCGCGGCCGTCATGTTGTTTCAACCAACAAATAATACAAGCCATTAGCCAATCACAGCGTCGGATTCATTCTTGCTTACCGCAACTTGCAACACGATTTTCTTTTGCGTGACAAGTTGCTCGAGTGGGTGGCAATACCAACAAAATAGCTCTTCAAATCGCAACGCAACATTGTTGCGAGACAAGTTGCAAGAAATTGTTGCCCGTATTACTCGAGCTTTAGTCCTGTTTCAATTGCCACTCTGCTCGTATGCAGCTGAAACAAAAGACAATGAGGCGGCTTCTTTTTATCTAATTGGGACGTCTGAAACCGACCTGACCCGTGCGTACATAAACAACACATCTGTTACTTCAAGTAGGTCACTAACATTCTAGTAAGCTTTAGAAAATAAATATTTGAAATGTTAATATTTACTCAGTCAAGTTCAAATTTTATAGACGTTCAATTTCCAATTCCTTGGCGACTTTTTCAACTTAGCAATTACCTGTTCGGACTAAGGTACTCTGTTAGTTTAAAACTCTCACTGCGTCGTACTCGCGTTGGTTAAAATGTAAAACAAAATAAAATAAATATTGACTATTAAAGATATAAACATGTTACTCTTGACTAAATATGGTAACCTTCTGTTCTCCTCTTTTACCTAATCACGTGATACAAAGAGTGTTTTACTTAAGTCAGTATGCATCTGTCATTTATAAACATTCGCATCGTCAAAGACCCCAGCAAGCAACGATTGCAAACGTGAGTAACTGGAGTAAACTCCAAAAATATTTTGTAATATTTTGGCTTTTGTTTTACTTATGTTTCTTAATGTACATTCGCTCGCACGAAATGTTGTTAAATAGCTGTAGAATAGCAGGGATGAACGGGAAAACTGTTATTTTCATCAACCTTACAACATGACAATTAACGCAAATAAGAAATGGCCAAGTAGAAAAAGTACTTCCACTGACTTGCATGCTCGCTCGTGCTCAATTAGTTTCAAACTAGCCTTTCTTAACTAAACAACCTGTTCGAGGCAGTCTTAATCTTGTGTAACTAAACGCATTCAGGTACAAGTGCTATTCTGTATACGTAGAGGTTACAGTTATAATCTAGAAGTAAACTTAATCAAGTTTTATATGTTTAATATATATATGGCCTGGCATACCACTCACTCTATTATTTATTTCTATACTTATTATTTATTTCTACTTTGGTACTCTGGAACCAACGTTAACTTCTTATGAAAATTCTGGTCTACAAAATAGCGAGTAATTGCATCCAACGTGTACAGTCTTAATAACTTAAACAGCTAATTGCTACGTGGTCCTATGTTTAAGATTGATTTGGTGGATTGTAGTTCATTAGTTCATGTTGAAATCGAGACATAGACAGCACAGTGACAGTATTCGCATGATAGGTTTAACGGCAATTTATACGTTTCAGGCGTGCACCAATCATCTATCATACTTGAGTCGGTCCGGCAAACTGTTTCAACAACGGTTCCAAATCGGTACAACATTTGTTGAAAGCAATTTCTCCAACATGTTTCAACATCTTTCAACAATTCTTAACAATGTTTACAGGCCATTTCAAACGGTTTCAACACATCGCTTTCAACATTAGTGTTGTACCGATTTTGAATAGATGTTGAAAGGTTTAGTATATATCACAATCTTACACGGCCGACCATTCTGTTACAGCTTTATTCAGTCTTCGAGCTTCTTCGGGTGTTCGCTTATGCAAGGTGGCCGGGTTGCACTTCACCTGACTCATTCTCATCTCTCTTCTAGTCTCACCCCTTTCTCTTCTAGACTGACATTTTAGACTATCTCTCCTATTTCTAGACTGACTTTCTAGCCACAAGTTAGCTCTATTTAAGCCCATATCTAGGTGTTCTGATAGACCGGATGATAATAGTTTTAATGCAAAATGCCTGATCAGTTTTATCACCAATAGTGCGTGATCAGTAATCTACAAACCAAACTGTTAATAGTCAAACGGGTGCGTTTTCACACTATACCGGATATATGTTTTTGCGCAAAAACCTATTCGTTATAGTGCGAACAAATACGGAGCAAGTCGGTACAAAAATCTATCCGATACAGAGTATATAACTTTCAAGGTCGGTGCGGCGCAACTTACCATGGTTCCAGAGGTTTCGCTTCTTGCTGCTTTGCAGCTCGCTGAACGCCGCTTCGCGGCTCTTTCTCCGCTGCTGTTCTCTCTCTAGAAAATCTCTGGGAACAGGGTAGGCGCAACTTCGCTCCGACACAAAAAATCGCACCGAAACAGCGTCAAAGGAGCCTATCCGTTATGGTTTTCGTGCCGACACAAAACCCATCCGATATAGTGTGAGACATAAATGCGGTGAGGGATTTAGGATAGTACGTTTTTGGCTTTCGGATGCTTTTACCACGATTCGCTCTACCACAGGCGTTCTACCGCGCCCTTTCAATTCTCTTACTTGGCCATTTTTCTTTTTGCTTTGTTAAAGTTTTCTGGTAGAATTGCATTACACTACAATACAAGCAGTGTCTTAAAGAATAAATAAACTATAATATTCCGATTCTCAATTGGAGTACATTTTGAAGAAAAAATAATATTAGAAGAAATAAAGCGATTATACGAAGAAAGCATAGTGCAATAACAAGTTTGACAAGTTTTAAATCCTGGCTGTTATGAACATCAGCGTCGTTGTTAACGGTACCGTTGCTACTGCGGCAAATTTATGAGATGAACTTCTGTTACGGCTACAAACTGTCATTTTAATATCCCAAACCCCGCATTAATCGTAACATATTTAACTTAGTTACCGAATAAGTTAGAGTCGAAGACGTTGGCATGGCACCGTGAGATGCGACCGTGGATATCATGCGCAAGAGCTAGTAATTAAGCCGCTCGTAAAACTCGTAAAGCAATTGGGAATATTCATAGTGTTTAAAATTCTTTTGAAGTCGTGCATTTCAGTTTGAACGTCGCTGATCACAGATGGAGAAGCGCTAAAATGCTGTTTGAAAAGGACTGAAGAAAGTGCGTCTGTTCATTGCTGTATGCTATGCCGGCGTGGCGCAATGGTTAAGCGCTTTGTCTCTCTCAGTCTGTTGGTATCTCGTTCTTGCTGTGAGGGTTTTTCTACGGATTCTCCCGTTTTTCTCCCTCTTTAGAAACCCAACACGCTAAATTCTAATTCGATCTGTAGTTTAGCCGGGTCCTGACTTTGTTCAGCCGCTATGATTGTTTCAGGTTCCCGTTTAAAATTCAGTTTAAAAAAATGTGTTGTTCTATTCTCATACTTGTCACTATTGAGTCCACTACCGGGAGTTTTGATAATTTGAAGTTTTGTTAGCAGCTATTTATCACATTAATTTCGTATAAAGCATAGCGTCTTTATATCCTACTTGAGATCAAGACTTTGTATTATTAATATTTTATTAAATGAGACCAAATTAGGATAGACCGAATCCCACAGTAGGTGGTTTTGCAAGTCGGAAAGTTGTTGAGGCATAAAAAATTAGACTTTGTGAAATTCTTCAGACTATTTGACTCTGCTGTTTGGAAAACATGTTCGCATTAAATCCTACTAAACTTCACTTCAACAAAAACGACATTAAAAACTAAACGAAAATTGCTACAAATATCTTCCGAATCGAGAAGATTGAAAGCGGGCTGAAAGTCTAAATTTTCGGCAGAATATTCTATCATGACTGCGATGAAATGAATTTTGGCTCGAGCTTGAGGATACTTGATTGACACATGTCATTCAAACGCTGAGAATTAACAAAGCTGGTACTGAGGGAGGACAACGGTTCTTTTATTTAAAGTTTTGTAGCGCTGAACAAAGTTTGGCAATGTTTTGTTTCCACTTGGAAGACAGCGTTTCCACCGTAAGGTATCAGCTAATTCATACCTATTCATTTTTTTCCTTTCGAACACCCGTCGCTGAATAAATAACTTGAATCCTCTTGATAAAACGTGCCCTCACTGATGTTTAATAACAAAAAAGGAAGCGCGTGTGGATGCCTGATAAGACTGATAACCATGTTTATGTTCAGTTTACCGGGGAACAATTTATTACAACTTGCCGTCCCGCAACAATGTTGCGTTTCGAGTTGAAGCGCGATGTTGCACGTATTACCTCCCACTCGAGCAACTTGTCACTCAACAAATTCCATATTGCAAGTTGCAGCAACATGTTGCAGAAAGTAGAAATTGGTTTTCTTGCTCGTATTAAAACTTGGCACTGCCAATTGTCGCACAACCGCGGCCGTCATGTTGTTTCAACCAACAAATAGTACAAGCCATTAGCCAATCACAGGGTCGGATTCATTTTTGCAACACGATTTTCTTTTGCGTGACAAGTTGCTCGAGTGGGTGGCAATACGAACAACATAGCTCTTGAACTCGCAACCCAACATTGTTGCGAGACAAGTTGCAAGAAATTGTTGGCCGTATTACTCGAGCTTTAGTCCTATTTCAATTGCCAAACTGCTCGTATGCAGCTGAAACAAAAGACAATGAGGCGGCTTCTTTTTATCTAATTGGGACGTCTGAAACCGACCTGACCCGTGCGTACATAAACAACACATCTGTTACTTCAAGTAGGTCACTAACATTCTAGTAAGCTTTAGAAAAGAAATGTTTGAAACGTTAATATTTACTCAGTCAAGTTCAAATTTTATAGACGTTCAATTTCCAATTCCTTGGCGACTTTTTCAACTTAGCAATTACCTGTTCGGACTAAGGTACTCTGTTAGTTCAAAACTCACACTGCGTCGTACTCAGGTTGGTAAAAATGTAAAACAAAATAAAACAAAAATTGACTAAGATATAAACATGTTACTCATGACTAAATATGGTAAATTTCTGTTCTCCTCTTTTACCTGATCACGTGATACAAAGAGTATGCACCTGTCATTTATAAAAATTCGCCTCGTCAAAGACCCCAAGCAAGCAACGATCGCAGACGTAACTGTAGGAAACTCCAAAATATTTTTAATATCTTGCCTTTTGTTTTACTTATGTTTCTTAATGTACATTCTCTTGAGCGAAATGTTGTTAAATAGTTGAGAATAGCAGTGATGAGAGAGAGAACTGTTATTTTCATCAATTATGCAACCTTACACTGACATTGACAACGTAAAAAAGAAATGGCCAAGTAGGAAATATACTTCCACTACTTGATGTCATTTATACTCCATTCACAGCAAAGCTTAAACAAGTTTAAAAGCTGTTTAATTAAACAAGGTTAAAGTGCCCCTACGATCAAATTTTGACATATCAATTTTTTTCTCATATTCGTAAAGTAGAGTGGCTATATTATTACCAGTTCAAACCGTTTTTCGATACGACGACGGGAAGTCTTATTTTTTGAACTCCTAATCTTGAAATTTACATGCGCCATTACGCGAAACCGTTCCTGTGGGCGAGGAATGCCTGGTCATTTTTTAGCGTACGTGACGTCATACACTTAAGGTTATCGTATACCTTCAGGGTACTGTTCCGGATAAAATTAAGTAGCGTCTCGAATATTCGTCGTATTTAGATAAATTATACCTCATTTAAAGCTTATAAAATTGGCTACATAGAGATTACTTCATGGTTGGTGAGTGCGTACGATTTTTATTCACGAGTTGTGAAGAATTACAAACGAACGAGCGAGTCCTCGAGCGAGTTGTTTATTATATATGTACTGAGATTTACTTCAAAATAAATTGTCAAATAAAAATCGCGCGAAATCAACACAAACACCACAAAAAGTTGCGAACGCTTTTATTTAGAGCAAACTGAATGTAAAAAAATTCCTATCAACATTAAAGTTTTTTTCAATAACTCGGAAGAAAGTGAAACAAAATTTACTTTTAAACAATCAGTCTTTAAATGAAGAAATGATAATAAAATGTTTAGCTTTAAATGGGGCCGTTCAAAACCGTAGTTTGAAAAGTTCAGTTGACTGTTTTGCGAATTTCTAATCAGAGTCAGAATCTAGTACTTTTGTACCTCTTTGGAGAAGACCACTTCAGCTTCTTGGATTGCCAACTTCGGGGATTGATTGAGGCTGTTAATAGAAATGCTGAATTGACCTCCATGAATAACAGCGCCCGTGAAAAGCGACATCGCTTGCTGGTTATGTTGATAAACTGCTGCCGTGCTAGCTGAATGAATTTCAGCACAGGCAGCCCAATCTCAAGATTTGTGTATTTATACGCTTACAAATATCGCTTGAATAGTTCATATTATAAATCCTTCCAAAACATGTATGTTAGACAAATAAATACACGACTTCATCCTACAATGTTTCAGTTGTGGTTATTCATACCTCTGAGCTCTTCTAGGGTCGTTTCCGCTGTTTTTTTCGAACCTCTTTCCCTCACCTCCTAATGAAATGAAAAGGCTGGAGACAACCGACAAATATACGATGCATAACCTGTAATCTTTGCCACAAAAATCACACTTCGCTCACTCCAAATAACTCCAAACTACGGCAGGCCATAGAATGACAAATGAACTCATCCCAACCCCAATTTTAAGATCCAGCGATACCACAGTCTGGAGAAATCAAACAATTTGTCGCCCATTTTCAAGTCCTTCGAGGTTGGCAGCCAACGAAGTTGGACGGCGGAAGTGACCTCGGTCTGACGAAGGACTTGGAAATGGGCGACAAAATCTTCGATTTCTCCAGAATGTGGTATCGCTGGATCTTAAAATTCGGATTGGGATGGGTTCATTTATCATTCAATGTCCTACCGTAGTTTCGAGTTATTTGGAGTGAGCGAAGTGTGATTTTCGTGGCAAAGATTACAAGTTATGCATCGTATATTTGTCTGTTATCCAGCTAATAGCTTCGCCAGACCGAGGCTATTTTGACGGTTGCACTTCCGCCGTCCAACTTCGTTGGCTGCCAACCTCGAAGGACTTGAAAATGGGCGACAAATTGTTTGATTTCTCCATACTGTGGTATCGCTGGATCTTAAAATTGGGGTTGGAATGAGTTTATTTGTCATTCTATGGCCTGCCGTAGTTTGTTGTTATTTGGAGTGAGCGAAGTGTGATTTTCGTGACAAAGATTACAGGTTATGCATCGTATATGTGTCGGTTGTCTCCAGCCTTTTCATTTTATTAGGAGGTGAGGGAAAGAGGTTCGAAAAAAAAAACAGCGGAAACGACCCTAGAAGAGCTCAGAGGTATGAATAACCACAACTGAAACATTGTAGGATGAAGTCGCGTATTTATTTGTCTAACATACATGTTTTGGAAGGATTTATAATATGAACTATTCAAGCGATATTTGTAAGCGTATAAATACACAAATCTTGAGATTGGGCTGCCTGTGATTTCAGTCGAGCATTCTGCAACTTGAGATGAATTCGTTTTCTCTAAGCTATGCACATTCCCTGTCGTCAGTTCACTCAAAGTACGAGACATTTTTACCTGCTGTTTTTCAGAAACCACTGGATAATTTTGTGACACTTTGAAGATTTTTATGTTCCGACAGTTGCACATCACCCCAACACATATCACGATGTTCTTTACATCCGTATATCCTATCCATCCACGGAGCCCGAAGTGGACTGTGTTGGTGAACCAAACTGTATTAAATAGACACTCAGGAGTTGACTTTCCTAATAATTCTTTGTCATACAGCAGTTTTACTTCGTCCTCTGTGAGGGGAACTGAAGCGTTTGGTTTACTACCTTTGCCTTTCTTCTAGAGATCTTTTTGTTTTGACTTTAGGCCGCTCGTGCTTTTTCAAACTGGACGTCTTTCATAATGCTGTAGCCGTAATTCTTCTTCTTTAAATACCGTTCAAAACTGGCAATCATAGCACGCAACGAATTGGGTTCATAATCTTCGTTGTTTTCTTTCTTTCTTACTGTTATGATAAATTCGCTGATGAATGAATTGAGCTCATGTGGGGGAATTTCTTCTACAGGCCTCATTGACTCATCTTTTAGCGTCAAAAATTCTTTAAGCAAAGCGACATTCTGTTCAGTTTTCTTCTTGGTATTTTCATTTACTTGTCCTTCGATAAATTCCTCTACTGAAGTTATATCTGCAAACCTTGAATTGCTCGAAGAAGACGCCGTGATTCACTTTTTGCTTAGTGAAGCCGCCAGTGAAAGGTACGGTGGCTTGTTAGGGCCATTAACAAAAACGATTATATTTTTCTCAAATCCCGAGTTATTTTTGAAAAAAATAATATTTAGGGGAACAAATAATTTTTTTTGCCAAAAAAATAAGAAAAAGTTATTAATCCCGAGTTGCTAATCCCGAGTTGCTAATCCCGAGTTCCAAATCCCGAGTTCCAAATTCCGAGTTCTTAATCCCGAGTTCCAAATCCCGAGTTCCAAATCCCGAGTTCCAAATCCCGAGTTGCTAATCCCGAGTTCTTAATCCCGAGTTCCAAATCCCGAGTTGCTAATCCCGAGTTCCAAATCCCGAGTTCCAAATTCCGAGTTCTTAATCCGGAGTTCCAAATCCCGAGTTCCAAATCCCGAGTTCCAAATCCCGAGTTGCTAATCCCGAGTTCTTAATCCCGAGTTGCTAATCCCGAGTTGCTAATAAATCCCGAGTTCCAAATCCCGAGTTCTTAATCCCGAGTTCTTAATCCCGAGTTCTTAATCCCGAGTTGCTAATCCCGAGTTCCAAATCCCGAGTTCCTAATTCCGAGGCCGAGTTCTTCGTCCATTCTTCTTACTACATGTAGTAGTACGTGCCAGTTTCCCGGCCTACGAATTTGTTAGTAGTCTAGAACATCACAAGAATTTTCTAGCCCAAGTAACTTTTGTGGAGGTACGAATTGTTTAGGGATTCTTTTTTCCTGTTCTGACTCTATTGATCAGACGAATTGGGAGGTACGAATATTTTAGGGGAAACCTTTTCTTCTATAATTTTCTAGGGATTTAAAAAAAAATTTCTAGGCAGTATTTCCGAAAAAAATTTTTTAGGGACAATTTTTTCAAATCCGAAAGTTTTAGGCTAACTTACTCTCCCGAACAGCTTTTTAACCGAAAACTTCGTTGGGTGCCCTTGAAATAATCGTTCAAGTTTGTGCATAGTACAGGACTGTAGCAATCGAACCACAAAGCTGGCATTTCGCTACATCCAAGCCTTCTAGTTGAGTACCAAGAATACGGTTTGTAATTCTCTTCAAGCCTCATGCAAGGATGCTTTGTGTACGTTTAGCCTGCGTAGCCCGGCGCTGAGGGGAAAGGGCCGGCGGAAGGAGAGGGGAATGGGGAGAGGAAGGGAGCGCCTGCAGCGAAACCCATGCTTTTCTCGTATTTCACGTTCACCAGATGAACGTAAAATTCCCATTGGTCGAGCGCGTGTCAATCAAATAGTTCCATTGTTCGGTTGTCATCACCTAGCAACTTCTATCTAATCGATCGCTAGAATGGCGGATGTAAATTTGACAAACCTTTGCGAAGAGAAACTCGTAAAAAGTCTGAAAGAAGAACAGAGAATCGCCATTGAATCCTTGTTACGAGGAAAAGACGTCTTAGCAGTGTTGCCGACGGGTTTTGGCAAAAGTCTTATCTTCCAGTTTTTTGTTGATGCGAAGACAATAATATCGAAACGACATGTTTCGGTATTGGTAATATCTCCCCTCGTCAGCATCATAGAAGATCAACTTGTTGAGGCTGAAACCATGGGTATTGCATGCTGTTCTCTTAAAGGAATAAATCTGGACGAAATGCCGAAGTTAGATCCCAAACTCATCTTCGCAAGTGCCGAGGAGGTGAATCGCATTCCAACGACTGTTGAAGGATTCCAAATCATTTCTCCACACCACAAGTACCCCAGGCTCATTATGCGTAAAACGGTTATTTCCCGGATATTTGAAATTACAGTAAATGTATGGAGTTTTAGCTCGCATGCCCGTTTGCTCTAAAATAAATTTCAATAAATCGTTAAAATATTCTTACCTGTCTCTTGTGTATTTCTTTCAGTTTCTGTGAAGTTTCAAGCCATTCCGTCCAATATTGAGTGAGTTACAGGAATTTTCCTTCCCTTAGTATAATTATTGGGAGGGTAGCAAACTCGAGGCCGATCAGCCGCCGATCAGCTGCAGAAAATCGCCTCGAATTCCCACAAAAATTCCGTACATCGCCAAAATTCCTTCAAATAACGGTTGCCCAGACACAGGTCCTTCACCACACTCAGCTTCACTTTCACTGCTTTACTCTAACCGGAGAAAAATGCCACGTAGTTTGCAGTTTTCGAGTTTCGCGGATGTTCTTGTCCATCTGACCTGCAACGGGCTCAGACCTAATACCTTAAAATAGACGAAAAGATTAAATAAAAGTGAGAAAAGAGAAAAAGAAGTAAAAAAAAAATGTTTAGTGCGCGGTGTACGACTCGAGCTCCGGTCGTTGGATCAAAAGCGCATAATCTACACCACTGGACCATTAAACCGCTTATTGAAATATCGCTTTTAAAATAAGGTATATACATGTATGTTGAGATCTAAGCCCGTTGCAGGTCAGATGGACAAGAACATCCGCGAAACTCGAAAACTGCAAACTACGTGGCATTTTTATCCGGTTAGACCAATGGGAATTTTACGTTCATCTGGTGAACGTGAAATACGAGAAAAGCATGGGTTTCGCTGCAGGCGCTCCCTTCCTCTCCCCATTCCCCTCTCCTTCCGCCGGCCCTTTCCCCCTCAGCGCCGGGCTACGCAGGCTACGTAATGGCGGACGTGATTTTGACGGTAAACTCTCTTTAAAATGTGTGGTCTAATTGGCCCCTTTCAAACTTTTTTCACTGATTTGGATATTTCTGCCACTGTTTGTTCTTATGGAATACAAAAAAGTGGCAAAAGAAATGGTCAAATTTCGTCGTAGTGGCACTTTAAAATATTATATGTTACTACAGCAATTTTTAACGCTACTTAGCTCGAATAGCCCTCATGGTTAATCTAAGCAGCGTTTACTCCATCTAAGTCTTAAGTATCTATTAGCAGCAGATTATTTATTTTCCTATATTTTGTTAGTTTCTGAATTCTTCTTTATAAACGTAAATGTATGAGTATAAATAAAAGCTTGATTGATTGATGACACTTTTTGTATCTGCTGTTTGGTAAACATTTCAACAAAAACGACAATCAAAAATAATAGAATATCGCTACAAATATCTTCCGAATAAGCGCCCTGAAGTCTAAATCTTCGGCAGAATTGGTGGTTGTCATGGTCACGACTCGCGACCGCAAAATTGGTTTGCATTGATAAAATCACATAAAACATCTTGTTCATTGTAGAACTACCAACAATACACTGATAACCCACATTTTGGAACATTAGATTATTTCGCAACGGATCTGTGGGCCAATGAATGTATACGTCCATTTACAGCATTTTGTATGCGGCCGCCATTTTTGTGTCCCTCTCTGGGTCGACAGAAACATGGAACATAAAACGAAAATACAAATAAAGCTTAATTTCCCATCAAAATCATTGGGATTTACTTCAAAACTCTTTGAATGCAACTTTTAAAGATTTATCGAGTTAAAAATTTTTTTTTCACACAATTACATGGATTTTTATGCGCTGGGTCCGGCGTTTTGTCATAAAATTCAATATTTATTTACTCCGGAACAATACACCCGATCGATGTGAAATTTATGTGTAGACTTTTATTATCAATGTTTAGAATATATACAAAGAACAGCTTTGTAGGCCTTAGAGTTTAGATTTTTGATGACGTCACTTGAAACTTTGCGTATACTCTATCCATATGACTGCGATAGCGAGCTGGAGTTTGATTGACACATGTCATTAAAATGCTGAGAATTAACAAAGCTGGTTTTTAGGCAGGACAACAGTGCTTTTATTATTTAAAAAATTGGAACGCTGAACAAAGTTTGGTAGGAGTCGAGTGTTCGCACTAGTAAGAATAGTAAGACATCCATTGGAAGGAAATACCCATACAATTTTTTTATATCTTTCGAACACCCGTCGCTGAATAAATAATTTAAATCCTCCTGATAAAACGTGCACTAAACGTGCCAATACTTGAATGTGCTAGTTTTGTTTGGCGTGATAAAAACAATAAAGTGTTAATGAATCAATCCTAGTCCTTCAAAACAAAGCAGCCAAAATCACACTGGACAGAGCGCCGCGTTCGTCAAGTGAAACTCTAGATGCGATTGATCTTAAGTGGTCGAACTTGTTACGTAGAAGAGAATTACAGCGATGCATAAGACCCATTCAAAAATGGCGTCCAATTTAAAAAGCTATTGTCCTGGTAACGTGAACACGAGGCTAGTCAGTCCACACAAAAGCTTTTGAACATGTAAGCGAGGCTAGTCAGTCCTAAACAATAGTTAGTTAAATAGTTAGACTCCATTTTTCGAATGGGTCTATAATACAACGAAAGATAACTATGGGAATAACGCTTCATACGAGGTATAAACATTCATAATTACGACACACGTAGAAACGACAATATAAGAATCATAAAGTCAAACACTAATTGGGAACTAATGAGATCTCAAAATAGTTGCTTAAATGCTAGAATACCTTGCCTCTTGAATTAAGAACACTTCCCTCTGTAAAGAGTTTGAATCCCGCATGGCGATGGTCTCTTGCTTGAATAGCATATTAATAGCGACGAGAAATAAGCATTTCCGGTTTCGGCCAGTTGACTAAATGGTTTTCCTATATCATGCTGTCTTGCTGGGTTTGCAAACAAACATTGCGAGATTGTTTTTAAATTGAAAACAGACAGAACATATGGCAGCAGACTCATACCCTGACGTATACGAAGGAAGGTTCGAAACCTGGCCGGACCAACACCAAGGGTCTGAACTGAGTAGAAGGTGCTGCATGCCCTTGCGAAATATTTTTTCTCGAACTGCAAATGGTTAGACATTCATGTCTTTTCATAAAAGGATGTTAAATCATAGTCCCTTGGAGACCTCTATAGCTGGACTCTCCAACTGTTTGGGCCTGTTCGCACTGGCTCGAAAAATGTGGTTTTGCTCTTCGAAACATGGTCAGAAATTCATGCCATTGTGGGCGGAGTATAAAATTATGCAAATCTGCCTGCCCATCATAAATTACTTGTTCTCAGGCTCGCTCAGCCATTATTCCAGGCCAAACACTCTGCTCGAAGCGAATTGCGAAAGCGGTCGAATTCGAAAGGCTTCTAGTGTTTATGAACTGCGTGGTTGGAAAGTTCTAGCTATGTCGGATTATTATAAGTAGAGCGGCTAATAGCCAAGCGGGAGGTAAACAGTGTAACCGAGTACGTTTACAGGGAATACAGTCACGATTTAGTTTTGCAGATTTTATTTCAATGCCGCGTAATTTTTTTAGCCCTATCAGACAAGCTCTTATATGAAAGTTATAATAGAGCCAATGAAAGAACATTTAAGAATATACCAGTTCCCAGGCTTGTACAGGTAAACCGAGAGAGAAATGGCGGACACAGCGTTTCGAAGAGAGAGGCAAGAGATGTGCAAAGGACTTACGTGTTTACGGCATTCTTCCCTGCTGTGGCCGTCGAAAAACCTTAAAATTACTCATATTTGTTCGCAATTCGCAGCTTGAGGATAATGTGAAGTTATATTTGGATCTATCTGGGCAATATAACGTCTTTTAAACTACTCGGCTGAATCGGGACAAAACAATAACCACCCGAGTTTTATATTGTAAAGTTGATCAGAGCAACCATCATAACGGCTGAAAGGAAGGAGATTGCTGTCAACATGGAGGTCATAACATGGAGGTCAGTTAACTCATTTCAGATTCTTTTCGAAACCATAATTATTCGTTATAACTTGAAAGAATACAATTTTACGGAAGGCAATATGATTTAGAAATTTCTAAGATCGGAACAAATGAGCTTCGCTATAATACCATCTCCCAATGTATCCCCCCAAAAAAACTTCCATACAAACTACTGTAAAATTCTGAGCAACTCCGGATCTGTTTATTGATGAAATTTAATGCCTAGTGCGCTCGCGTGACAATGACTACTGCGAATTCACGTATCAAATTGAAATAGAAACCCAAATAATCCATTGTTTGCTGGGATCAAATTTGATGTCGGCTGTCATGGAAGAATGGGCATGGATTGTCGCATCTGACAAAAAATGGGGGAGGCCTCCAAAGCTGCTCTTCGGCGTCTTTGATATTTGGTAGCGCTCGACAACATTTTGGTTTGCCGAAAAGTCGTTCGCACTTAAAGTGCCACTACGACGAACATTTACCCTTTCGATTTGGCACTTTTTCAGTGTCAATAGGTCAATCAGTATTAGAAATATCCGAAATAGTAAAAAAATATTCCCAAATGGTCATGTTAAACCACAAATTTTTTGGATAGTTTACCGGTAAAATCCTGTCCGCCATTACTGGAAGCCGTTCTCAGTATTCAGCGGAATTGATGTCATACACTTAACACGACAACCTAGTGGCGCGAAATAGTGTGCATAAAAAAGTAGCCAACCTCGCAAATATAAATATAACTTTCTTCTTATAGATCGTTTTCATGTGACGTCACAGAAAAACACGCCGCCATGTTGGAGCACATCTAGGTCACGTGATTCCGATAGTAATACATGTAAACACAAGCCAAAATACGAATTATCGCAAGTTTATGATGCCTTTTAACGACAATACTTCTAAATCTCCTCTTCCTGACGCCAACACTGGCAATCTAAGTTCTCCTCTCGTATCTGCTTACGCCAAAAAACTTGATTCCAAGGTCAGAGATCGCTATTTACAGAAGATTTCGGCGATTGGTATCGACCCTGTCCTGATAGAGGGGAAACACTTCGATCCCGACTGCCTACCGCCTGTTGAATCAACAGATGTACTTTGTTACTTGGTTCTCGAAACCAGTTTTTACACTCAAAAGCAATTCAAGTCTTTCAGAAGTCTAGAGGCTTACAATCAGATGGTTTCAGGATTTGTTTCAAGTGTTCAAGGGCACATTGTGGCGAACAAGTTTGTGGTGCTTGCCAAAGTGCGACACTCTCAGCGCATGAACGATGCATTGATTCCGGTTTGGATTATAACTGAGAAAGAGGGCACAATCAATTGCGCTCACTGCTTGGGATGTAAAGCAGGGTTGGCCGAATCATGTTCCCATATCTCAAGTGTCCTTTTTTATCTTGAGGCATGGACAAAATCAATGGTCCACTAAGCTGCACTCAAATGAAGTGCGCTTGGATTTTACCGCAGTTTGCCAGCGATGTACAGTACGCTAGGGTCTGTGACATTAACTTTAAATCGGCAAGAAAAATGAAAGCAGACCTAGATACAAGTATCGAGAATATAACCGAAGAATTCCAGCTTTCTGAAGAGCCAGAGAGCTGCACTGAAGCCCCGTTGAACGCGAAGTCTGAGGCGGAAGTGCCAACTCCTACACAGGCGGAAATGGACATGTTTTACCTTGAGCTAAGCCACTGCAAAACAAAGCCCGTAGTGCTAAGCTTAGTACCTCCCTATGCAGACAGTTATGTTCTGCCCAGCCGTAAAATTCCAACTGTGATGGATTTATTTAATAAAGACAATCTAAAATTGCCTTACAATGAACTTCTTAAAGTCTGCCAGAGTACAACTATCCAAATAACGCAAGAGCAAATCGATCAGGTAGAAAGGGACACTGTGACGCAGTCAAGTGGGACAAATTTCTTTAAGCATAGGGCAGGAAGAATTGGTGCCTCGCAAAGTAAGGCTGCAGCACATTCTGATCCTGCATTGCCATCACAGTCCCTTATCCAAAGAATTTGCTACCCCGAACTTACCAAAATAAGCACCAAGGCTACTCGACATGGCTGCACCCATGAAGCCACTGCAATTGCTGCTTTTGAGGAAGTGATGAAAAACTCGCATGTGAACTTTAAAATTGTGAAATGTGGTCTCTTTATAAACAAAGATTATCCATGGATACATGCCACGCCAGATTTCATGTGGTCTTGTGATTGTTGCGGTGAAGGGTGTGGGGAAATCAAGTGCCCCATCTGCATAGACAACTGTGATTTTGACTCTTATGTGTTGAAGCCATCATCTTGTCTTGCCAAGAACAATGCCGGGCAGTTTGTTCTCAAGACAACCCATGAGTATTACTACCAGGTCCAACAGCAGCTCTTCACTGTTAAGCGCAACTATGCATACTTTGTAGTTTGTGCTGTTGATTCTGATAAGGTTGCGCTGACGTACCAAAAGATTCTTCCTGACGAGGATCACTGGGCTAAAGTGCTCCCAAAGTTGCAGACATTTTGGACAATCTGTGTTCTTCCAGAGGTACTTGCTCACTGGTACACCAGAAGGGTGAACATTACTGCGAATGATCCTCCACCAACTAATGCTGTTTGCTACTGCAGGCAGAAGAACACTGATGAGGCTACAGTCAAGTGCCTCAATCCTAACTGCCCGATAGTGGATTTTCACCTGTCATGCTTAGGTATTGATGGTATTCCCAAGACGTGGTACTGCCCTAATTGCAGAGCATTACCACAATTCAAGCGAGGGGGCTTAAAGCAGCAATCCTCTAGTAACACAAGCGAGGCGTTAAAGCTGGATACAATTTGTACTTGCCAAATGGCCCCGAAAAAAGCAGACAAGCTAGTGAAATGTACAAATTATAACTGTGCCTCTGGGCAGTTCTTTCACTTACCATGTCTAGGCAGAAAAAGGATGCCTAACAACAGTAAACATTGGTTATGTCCTACATGCACTATCAGCAACTCCACAAACACCAAGCCTACAGTCACACAATCCACTCCAAACACCAAGCCCACAGTCACAAAGTCCACACCAAACACCAAGCCTACAGTCACACAATCCACTCCAAACACCAAGCCTACAGTCACACAATCCACTCCAAACACCAAGCCTACACTCACACAATCCACACCAAACACCAAGCCTACACTCACACAATCCACACCAAACACCAAGCCTACACTCACACAATCCACACCAAACACCAAGCCTACAGTCACACATTCCACACCAAACACCACACACACAGGAGTTCAATGCGTCAAGAGTGTTTATGTAAACAGGCCTTCTCTGGGCAAATATGAGCCTGAAGGAAAATTGGGGCCTTATGAATATGGTCTTGTTACTTCCCCGAGTGGATGGTTGGACTGTGTTGTCATTCATGAGGCCCAAATAATGCTAAAAAAGATAAGTAGAGGCATACAGGGATTTCAAAGGCCCACGCTTGGCCCGATCCGCCAATTTGATATAATGACAGGACCATTTATTCAAATAGTTCACATTAATAATAATCACTGGGTGTGTTTCAGTTCGATACATAGTCCTCCTGGTTATGTTGACGTATATGACAGTTTGTCAACTCCAGTGTCACAAGAGTTATTAAGACTAGCATATGATTTGACTGGGCCAGCATTCAAAGGCATTCGCTGCATTACAGTGCAACGACAAATCAACGGTTCTGACTGTGGTATATTTTCTATAGCTTTTGCAACAAGCTTGGTTCATGGAAAGAATCCAATGAATGTAAGATACAATATTGTTCAGATGCGCCCACACTTATTACGTTGCCTGAAAGGGGGGGCTATGATCCCTTTCCCTACCACTTGTACTTCTTAAGGAAATTCACTTATAACAAAAGTAAGTTGATAAATTATGTATGTTGACACAATCTGCTGGTTACTCTGATGTTTGTAACACTAGTCAGTACTGTTAGTAAAAATAAATACTACTTGAATCTAATTTGTCCTCGTCTATGCTGGTACAGAAACACCAATAATTATGCATGACGCAAACAAGTGACACAAAACATACATGTAACATAAGAAAATTATCATGAAAAATGATTTAGTGTTTCAAGAGTGTTGACATGCACATGAAATCTGCTTTACAAGAGTAGTCTAACTCGATGAAAATATAATGCTGCATGTTTAGGTTAGGCATGAGGCTTATCATTTGAATATCTCATTGTATGTTTCCCCAAAAAAACCATACCCCACCCCACCCATGGAAGGGTTCTTTTTAATTCCAGAGGGTGGGGGGTGTCAACATTGCAAGAAGTTGTCATACAAATAAACTCACTAAAGAACTCCTGGAAATTCCAGAAGGTAGGGGGCCAATATCGGCACCCTTCCATAGGGGGTATGGATTTTTTTAAGAAACACATTATTTTCAGTAATTCATCTAGGAAATAAGATTCTAGAACTCTAATCGAACGGAACAATGCCTTTTGAAAAGTTGGTCAAAGCAGAACACACCCTTATGATTCGGTCGATCATAGGTACTCTAGCTTCCTGGGAACCATTCTTATCTGACTGTAAAAAATCAATTGGCAAAGTTGCCGAAAGAATTGTGTACTTTCTTCTAAGCAGTCCAATTACTCTTTCTACATGTATCCGTACATTGGCAATACCCCTGGTGTTTTCTACGTCTACTGGATCCAACTGGTCTTTTCCCTTGGTGAAGGCCGGGATTGCCAGTTCTGCTTTGTTTTAGAATTCCGCAGTGGTCCGTAATAAATTTGTCTGATGTTCTGCCTCCCAAGCTTCAGATACAAAGGAAATGCTTCCTTGGGGTGTAATGCCCACCAGGACTTTCACGGTATTGTGACTCTTGTAGTTTGAGTAAGTCTGAGCTCTTGCCATTAGATTTGAAGGTCTGTTAATAAAAACTTCAAAACAGTCCATGATCACGGTGACCTTATTGCCAAAGGAAAATTGGAAACATTGCGGCATTGTTCGCCAAAGATCCTCACGCTCTGGCCACTTTACTGATGGAGCTAGTCTCACATCCATCTTGATCATCCATGCTGTGAATATTCTTGACACCGATGCAAGAGAAACCCCAAACCGGTAAGCCAAATCTTGCATCGGTACGTTCAGCTTAATTTTCATGAGGGTGAGGGCAAACTCTTGGAACTTTGACAGTGTGGGTGATTTCCTTGTTACATGCCCTGAAACGTGCCGGAACACTGTCTGAAGTACATCAAAAGCCGGCAAACCCGTATAAAAACGAACCTTGTCATCGCTGTTTGCAAAATAATCCTCATCAAATGGCTTCGCATTTGGGGTGTGAAACATATAATCAAACTCCTCCTTTTGAGTCGCTGTTCCAGTTTCAGGTTCAAAATCTGGTTCAAAGTCAAATGAAAGATCCATTACCTTTTCCCCTGGCTCATTTAACTTCTGCTTTTTAGCCTCCACTTCTTCTTTGAGCCGCTTTTCTTCTTCTGTGGCCGCTCGTTTCAAGTCACGTTCTCTCACTCTCTCGTCTCGCTTAAAGGCAGCTTCAAAACCGGCCTGGAGCTTCTCCACTGAATCTTCGAACTTCCCATGACCAAGGCTTTGAGTTGGAACCCAATCTGGATCAAATCTATCCCAAAGTTTAGCGGGTTTCCCAGAAATGAAATGCTTTCCACACACGCGGCCGTTTTCCAAGATGGCGTCTGTTAGATCTGCCCGACTGATCGCCGAAATCCATCTCCTTCTTCTCTCCTCAGACAATTTTCTCACTTCTTCACCTTGATTATTTATTATTGAAGGAATTCTCGCCATATACAAGCCCTTGTCGCGACCAGTACGGGTCCCACAACCGACGATCGTGCACAAACCCATCGCTACACTTCACCGAAGCTTCACTTTGTTTACACTATCATGTGCTCCAAGATGGCGGCCAATTGAAATATGGTCACGTGACTGAAAACGATCTATAGACGTTTTTAGTAGAAATATGCTTCGAGGCGTTGTGTTTTGCAGGCGAGCATTAAATGATATCACTACCTCTGAAAAAACTTTGTTTAAAGCTGAACAAAGGGAACGGCCTCCACTAATGGCGGACGTTTAGATTCAATATTCGGAGCTCAAAAAATAAGACTTCGATTCCTGTCATTGTATCGAAAAACAATTTGAACTGGTAATAATATATCAACTCTACTGGCGTTGACAGATTTTAAATTTTTGCAAAACAAAGAATTTCACCTAATGCAACAGACCCTAAGCCGTGGTAGCTTTGCAACTGGAAGTGCTTTCACGGCGAGGTTTGTGAATTCAAATGGCTGTTAACTTCTCTTCCAAAAACAAGAAAGTGAGGATTTCACAAGAATTTTATTAATAGGAGAAGTCAATCGGTGAGTCAAACTTCTTTGTAGTGTACCATTTGGCAAAATGAGAGTTTTCTCTTGAGTGGAGAAAGTTTCGGTGAATTTGTACTTGTAGTCAGACTTTGTGACTAGACTAGTTCTCTCAGAGCTCAGAAGTTTTGAATTATATAACAATAACTTTTCTGATCCAGAAAAAAACAACTGAAAGGATTTCACATGCATTCCGTCAATTACAGAAGTTAATTGGTGAACCAAATTGCCATTTGTCTTTTTATGGCGTCATTTCTATGATCAATACGAGTACAGACAATGGCAAAATGTGTGCGATTTGTTAATTGTGTAAACGATTTGCTAATTTTAATTTGAGCCCGCAATGATAAAGTGTACTCGCCGACGTTAATCACTAGTTTGCATACTAATTACCGTGGGATCACTCTTCCGTCATTGGTCAGCCCGTCCAAGCGTGGCAAAAGTGGTATCATGTCGCAATATTTTCTGTAACACATTCAATGAACACATCATTTAATCTTTCAATGACTGACATCATTCAATCTTTCAATCAACACATCATTCAACCAACACATCAGTGAATATTTATATCAAAACATTCAATCAACCATTCAATCAACACAACATTCAATCAACCATTCAATAAACACATCATTCAATAAATACATCATTCAATCTTCCAATCAACACATCATTCAAACATTCATTCAATGCACCATTAAATCATTCACTCTGTCATTCACTCTGTCATTCAACACTTTATTCATTCAATCATTAATTCAACACATCATTCAATCAACCCACCAACCCATCATCCACTCAATCAACCAACATATCAACCCAGCCCACCCTACCTAGACATCAACCCATCCCATCACCCACACACGTGAGCACGTCAATACGTGAACACGTCAATACACGAACAAGTGAACATTTCAATAGATCATTACCTCAGTACGTCAATATACGTCAATATACCACCAATACATCAATAAATAAAACTATACAAAAGACGGTCAGAGGTTACTTTGAGTTTCCAGTAACTGCATTATTATTATTATTGATCTGCAGAGCTCTTCTGATGTCAAAGGCTTTTATTTATTGAAAGCCGAGCGCCATGTTTCTACACGCGGTGGTCCTGACGTCATTGTTAATGGCAGTAGATGTTGAATCATCCGATCGGCCATCTACCGACTCGATCTGTGTGAGTGTATTGCTAAATCACGTGATTCGGCTCATCGAGAACAGTGAACAGATTAATTGCATAATTGAATGCAATAATGAAAAGAGATGTCAGAGCCTTAATTACCATTACGACAAACAGCAGTGTGAGTTAAACAACAGAACAAAGGAAGCAAGACCAGATGACTTCGTGCACCTTCAGACTGCCTATTATATGGACCGTAGAGATCCCGGTAAGATATTAGCAATAGCGATGTTTCGTGTGTTGTCATCTATTGTCATTAATGTGACAACCAGAGATCCATTGGTTCCTAACACCAAGCGGGCTTGACAAATCATGTTTGGTACATTAGCATAACAATTGTGTCGCTGTTATGTTTCTCAGTATATGATCAATGTGATATCGTTTTGAGCGCCCAATGTAGTCATATCAATAAAATAGCAAGCAAAAGTGTCGTTTTGAACTGGCCGCGGCCATATTACGAAAATTCCATATTTGGAAGAACTGCCAGGACATTCAAAATGGCGGTTTCTAGGTGTCAGACCTCTACATCGACACTCGTTGTTTGATATGTTTATTCCTCATACACTTCGTGCATATCTCATTCCTGCTCAGATATATACTGAAAAAAGGAACGACGGCATCAAAGCAGGTTGTTTAAAGCGTACCAAAACGTGAATCATTCAAAACTTGATTATCACACTGCTGACTGAGATTATTTGATTCAAACTAATACAAAGGTTGCCAATTTATTTAAGCCATGATTAGTTCATTTCTCGATTCGATTCCTGTAGGACTGGTAAAACCGGTCTCTTTTTCAAGAAATCCAAATAATGTTGATATTCGAACAATACTGTCCTCTGTTTATTACAATCCGCAGTCCCGTTGGGGTCCATTCCAGAACTTCCTGGTAATACTTGTAAGGAGATCAAGTTAAGTACTCCTGGTTCCAAAACCGGTCGTTACTGGATTGACCCTGATAACTCAAACAAGCCATTATACGTCGTGTGTAACATGACACTGGAAGGTGAGTTAATAGTACTCCAAAAGAGTTGGTATTTTCTATTTCTATGACCGAAGACTTAATAAAATTAAGCATTAAAGGAAAACATAAAGATATTACGTTTTAGTATGTGCCTACTATGCAATTTTGGTAGATCGAGCAATCTGATTAGTCGCCTTCACGGTTACTGTAAATTGTCTGTAAATTTCCACGCGGAATTTCACACGTTTTTACAGACAATGTATGGTAAACTGAAAACACGATTGCACGCTTCCCAGCACAGCTACATCCCTCAAATTTCGATATGTTAATCTTTCACCTGGTATCTTAAGTTTGTATCTGAAGAATATTTCAGAAATTCGATTTTACGGATTTTATTTGGCATCGGATTCCCATCGATTCCAATACAAACACTGTATTTCGCGCCATGTTTGCACCCCTTTCAAAATGTCGGAATTTACCGCGAACTGGTCTATCCAACTACTACACAGATTTTTAAAAAAGGATTCATTCAGAAAACATTAATTTATTTACACAAACCTGTCATTACATTTTTCTACTTCAGTTCTCAGATAAAATAAGTAAACTCCGGTTGTTCGGCACTAACCATTTGGTTTCCTACTGGAAACCATTTAGGCGTTTGATCCCTAAAGCTGTACCATTAAACAGTGGTAAAGAACTTTGAAAAGGATTCCTGATACCTTTTTGAGGTTACCTCCTTGGTATATAATAAAATAATTACTCATTGTTTTCAATCGCAGTTCGGTAAATATTCTGCCACTAATTTACCTCTTTCCGATAATTTTTTCCGATCCGCGGACTTTGACTCGTTGTTAGAGACAAATGTATAGAAAACTGAAAACACGATTCCTCGCTTCCCAGCAGAGCTTCATCCATCAAATTTTGATCAGTTACTTTTTTACCTCGTATCTTAAATTTGCCGACCGTGAATATTTCTGAAATTCGATATTACGGAAATGTCGGAATTAGCCGCGAACTGGTCTATTACTCATTGTTTTCAATCGCAATCGCATTTGGTAAATATTCTGCCACTAATTCACCTCTTTCCGAGAATACGTTTTAAAGACTCGATATTTTTTACCATATTTATTTCATTTAGATGTCGATGAATGTGCCTCAGAAACGCACCAATGTCCCACAAATGCCACCTGTACTAACACCAAGGGATCGTATAACTGTTCCTGCCCTTCAGGATATAAGTGGATTGGTACCAACTGTAGCGGTAAGTTACTTATATCACATGAGGGGTCATTATGCACTGTAAGATATAGATTGCGGAAACAGCCGTCTCTATAGGCCAATCCTTGGTGACGTCATTGTTTACATTTTTGCTTCAACAGCATAAATTGAACTTCAACCTACAAACATGCAGACAATCAGACGAGATCAGTTGAAAGACAATTTTAAACTTAGAAATCACTGAAAATCTGAAATTGATATGTTAAATATTTACGGAGAAATTGACTTTTCAAAACTGTAAAATAGTCTGGGTGGCAAGAGTTGCTGACAGCCATATATACATTCTTTGTAAATTTTGATGTTTTGTGCCATATTTATTTCATTTAGATGTCGATGAATGTGCCTCAGGAACTCACCAATGCCCCACAAACGCCACCTGTACTAACACCAAGGGATCGTATAATTGTTCCTGCCCTTCAGGGTATATGTTGCATGGTACCAACTGTAGCGGTAAGTTACTTATATCACATGAGGGGTTATTATGCACTGTAAGATATAGATTGCGGAAACAGCCGTCTCTATAGGCCAATCCTTGGTGACGTCATTGTTTACATTTTTGCTTCATTAGCATAAATTAAACCTCAACCTACAAACATGCAGACAATCAGACGAGATCAGTTGAAAGAAAATTTTAAACTTAGAAATCACTGAAAATCTGAGATTGGTATGTTAAATATTTACGGAGAAATTGACTTTTCAAACCTGTAAAATGGGCTGGGTGGCAAGAGTTGCTGACAGCCATACATTCTTTGTAAATTTTGATGTATTGTGCCATATTTATTTCATTTAGATGTCGATGAATGTGCCTCAGGTACCCACCAATGCCCCACTAACGCCACCTGTACTAACACCAAGGGATCGTATAATTGTTCCTGCCCTTCGGGATATATGTTGCATGGTACCAACTGTAGCGGTAGTTATGCACTGTAAGGTATAGATTGCGGAAACACCCGTCTCTATAGGCCAATCCTTGGTGCCGTAATTGTTTACATTTTTGCTTCATTAGCTTAAATTAAACATCAACCTACAAACAGACAATCAGACGAGATCAGTTGAAAGAAAATTTTAAACTTAGAAATCACTGAAAATCTGAGATTGGTTTGTTAAATATTTACGGAGAAATTGACTTTTCAAAACTCTAAAAATGGTCTGGGTGGCAAGAGTTGCTGGCAGCCATACATTCTTTGTAAATTTTGATGGTTTGTGCGATATTTATTTCATTTAGATGTAGATGAATGTGCCTCAGGAACCCACCAATGCCCTACGAACGCCACCTGTAATAACACCAAGGGATCGTATAATTGTTCCTGCCCTTCAGGATATATGTTGCATGGTACCAACTGTAGCGGTAAGTTACTTATATCACCTGAGGGGTCATTATGCACTGTAAGATATAGATTGCGGAAACAGCCGTCTCAATAGGCCATTCCTTGGTGACGTCATTGTTTACATTTTTGCTTCAACAGCATAAATTAAACTCAGCCTACAAACATGCAGACAATCAGACGAGATCAGTTGAAAGAAAATTTTAAACTTAGAAATCACTGAAAATCTGAGATTGGTATGTTAAATATTTACGGAGAAATTGACTTTTCAAACCTGTAAAATGGGTGGGTGGCAAGAGTTGGTCACAGCCATACATTCTTTGTAAATTTTGATGTTTTGTGCCATATTTATTTCCTTTAGATGTCGATGAATGTGCCTCAGGAACCCACGAATGCCCTACAAACGCCACCTGTACTAACACCAAGGGATCGTATAGTTGTTCCTGCCCTTCGGGATATATGTTGCATGGTACCAACTGTAGCGGTAAGTTACTTATATCACACGAGGGGTCATTATGCACTGTAAGGTATAGATTGCGGAAAAAGCCGTCTCAATAGGCCATTCCTTGGTGACGTCACTGTTTACATTTTTGCTTCATTAACATAAATTAAACTTCAGCCTACAAACATGCAGACAATCAGACGAGATCAGTTGAAAGAATATTTTAAACTTAGAAATCACTGAAAATCTGAAATTGATATGTTAAATATTTATGGGGAAATTGACTTTTCGAAACTGTAAAATGGGCTCGGTGGCAAGAGTTGCTGACAGCAGCAACAACAACGACAACAACAACAACAAGCTTTATTTGTACCCTATGAAAAAGAAAATACATATTTAAGAATTATAATATTTGACATAATTAGGGTACTGGCTGCCGGAAATAACTATAAGGGCTAGAAATATCAGGCAGCCAGTTAATTTACAATGTATTTATACTTTGGTCGAGACACTCACTCAGATGCACACAGGACACTCATACACACAAAACACACATAAACAGAGAAAATAAGTACTAAAATAAATACTAAAAAAATTCTAAAATAATTAAACAATCTATAATGAACTCGTTCAGAATTGGCTAACATTAGCAGAGAAACTTAATAGTCATTAATAAATTTAAATTTAAATTTCTTTTTTAATTGGGAAGGGGATAAGATTTTAGTGCATTCATCAAGAGAATTCCATATTTTGGCTCCTTGATATCTAATATTGAATATTCCATAGTTTGTTCTAGTTTTGGGAAGAGAGTAAGACTGTTTAGATGCAAGTCTTGTATTATAATTATGTATTTTGTTAACAGAGGTAAAAAAGTCATTAAATATAGGTGGTAGAAGATAATTATAAAATTTGTGCATGAATATTGTAATACAGTGGAACCCCGTTATAACGGACACCGAAGGGACAAGAGAAAGTGTCCGTTATAACGGGGTTTCTTACAGATTACGTTACTTTATTGAATTTATTAATACTGTATAAACCTCTATTATAGCATACACATCAATAACGCAACATTTGAAACGTCTCAAATGAAAGCAAAACATAAAACCTTGATAATCAAGTGAAACTTTGTTTTTTTTTCTAACAAAATGTTTATCCTCTTGCAAATGTATTCATTTCCATTCGTCTCTAATCAGGATTAAAACTTCACGAACAATTTCATAGCGATACAGTTGTTCTTTCGCAAACAAAACTGTTATTTCCTAGCGAAAAAGTCCGTGACGGTTGTTTGCTTTGACTCGCTGAATTTTTTTTTCAGCCAAACGGACTGCACTTCAGATACAACTCGTGAAAGTGTGTTGGCCGACCCTAGTAATTCTGTGTGAGTCGTCAGATACGTAGTGAGATCATTAAGTATCGAGATTGCTTGACCCAGAGACTTCACACTAGATTCTGGTGCACTGACAATTTCCTCCAATACTATATCATCATCATCGCTGTTTTCAGGCTCGTCATCTTCTTTTTCTGCTGCTGAGAGGTTTAAAAAGAACTGTTCTTCCCAGTTCTCGTTTAGTTGTATGCAAGTAGAGAGGGAAGCATCTGCTCGTACGACCTCCCGAGCTGAGACAGCTTCTGCTGTACTATTTGCCGCTTTATCCAGTAAGCCATCCACCGTCTCCAAGTCAGATTCCAGGGCAGCAAATGGATCGATATCATTCTGTTCATCCCCAGTCAGGGCAATGACGTCACCGTCTGGGGAAAGAATACCAGCCTTGGCAAAGCATTTTTTGATCGTAGACTCGGATACTTCTTCTCATGCTTGCCCAATCCACCTTATGGCTTGTAAGATATCAACTGTCTTGCACACATCACTCGCAGAAGAACACTCGTCGATCTGGCTCAAGACGTGAGTAGGCATCAGCTTAACATACTTCAGCTTAAAGGCTTGAATTATGCCCAGATCAAGAGGCTGAAGGACAGACGTGCAGTTTGCTGGGAAGAACACGATTTTGATATTCCCGTATTTCCCCTTCATATCATGTGGGTGGCACGGGGCGTTGTCGAGGAATAAAATAACCTTCCTTTCCTGCCTTCGTAACTTGTTATTTAACTTGCATAAGATTTTGTCGAGGATGGCGAAATCCATCCAGGATTTTGGCTGGCTATAGTAAGTGCAGGGAAGGAGTGACATGTCCTTGATTCCTTTAAAGCAGCGTGGATTTGCCTATTATTATAGGCTTTTCTTTTGCACCTGCAGCATTCACAAAAAATGCGCAGGTCACTCTTTCTTTCGATTTTTTTCCTCCGGTGCGCTTTTTGGAGGCGTCGGCTAGCGACCTGTTTGGTAGAGCTCTGAAAAACTGCCCGGTTTCGTCCATGTTTAGAATATTTTCAGGACTGTAACCATCTAATATAGTGGGCAGACGTTTTCTTAAACCTATCGAGCCAACCATTTGACGTTTTGAATTGCGGCAAGTTTAGATCTTTACTGATTCGCAGTGCTTTTTCTTGAAGCATTGGTCCTGTTACCGGTATGTTCTTGCTTCTTGCTTTCTGATACCATGAATGTATGGTTTCATCGATGTCTTGAAATCGTGGAGTCCCAGATCTCTTGAGTTTTGGATCTCTTACTTCACTTTAGCTTTCGGAAATTGTTTCTTTCTTAGCTAAAATCCCCTGAACCTGTGATTTTCCACAGTTGAATTTTTCAGCTATAGTTCGAATACCATCATTTGGGTTTCTCTTGTTATATTCGATTACTTCCACTCTTTCCCTATCAGTAAGCCATTTTCATTTGCGCTTGCCAAGCTTTGAATCCATGATATCTCAATGACTAGCACGACGAACTGAAATCCGAAGACACGTACGTGTCTAGACTACATGTCTACGTGTCTAGACCGCTTCCCCCGAAACAAAAGCCTTGTGTAAAGCGATGACATATTCATGTCTAGGTTCCATCAGTTCCATTCAGCAAGTTGTCAACGTCTCGTACAGTAATTCACGGAAAGAAGCCGAAACTTCGACCTTAGAAACTATGAGGGAGACAAAATCCCTTGCATTGGTCTCGTGGATTAGAGGATTTCATGTGTACAAAGACTGGTGGACCCCTGTTACTGGCGAAGTGTTATCCCTTCAACCAGAGCCCGAAAATGCCCAGGATAAGAATGCAGTGGCTGTTTTGAAAGACGGACGTGTCATCGGTCATATTCCCTACCGTCTTGCCAACAGTGAAAAGGGTACTGGAATCGTCACTCATTTTATTTCGAAATCGCAAAACAAAGGTTCAGTAAAAGTGTGTGGGAAAGCTGTTAATCGCGGAGGAGGGTTAGGCATGGAAATCCCATATTTATACGTATTTGAAGGACCGCAAACACACGTTGCATTACTAGAAGAACTTCTCAATGTCCCTTCAAATCCTGCTATACGTAGAGAGGCCGCCGTGAAACAGAAAGAACAACAAAGCCGCAAGAGGCCGAGCAATGGCAGAAAGAGCGACAAGGACGCTGCGAAAAAACAAAAATGACAATGTAGAGAAAAATAAAAAGAAGACTGCACACTGAACATACTGTAGTCTTAGCTTACATTTCTGTCTCGCCACTGTGGCGAACTCTTGTCACATACGATATCCAGACGGATATTTTTAATCGTACAGTATTAGTGCAGCCATTAGCGCAATGGTGTGACGAAAGATTGTACTCAGACTGTCCGTTATAACGGGGTTGATTTTGTATTATTTTTTTCTGTTAGGGCTGTAAAAAAGTGTCCGTTGTCCGTTATAACGGGTGTCCATTATAACGGGGTCTTTTTAACAGAAAATGTATCACCTTTCCGCCGGGACTTATAAAACTGCCCGTTATACCGGGGTGTCCGTTAGGCGGGGTTCCACTGTATGTAAGTTAAGAAGATCAGGAAACTTGATTATATTGAGAAATTTAAAGAGTGGGCTAGAATGTGCATCAAATTTAGAAAAAGTCATTATACGTGTCAGGGCTCGAAATTGCGCCCGATACGGGCGTAAATACGCCTAGATTTTTTCGTTTTACGCCTAACGTTTTCCACTTAGGCGTAAAATTACGCCTAGAACCTCTTACAAAGGTAAGCATTATCGGAAGTCTTATTTCCAAATCTCTAAAACTATCTGATTTTTTTTTGAAAAAATTACTACCATTTGCAAGCAAGCGTGTAAGTGTAAACTTTTTTGTCTGTTTCAAAAGTTTACTAATTTCGCGGCGACGTTTGGCGTGTGAAGTCTGAACTTTTAACTGCAAAATGTCAAAGTTTGACAGCTCCTATCTATAGGTTTTGTCATGCAAACCATAGCCTTTTGTCATGCAAAACAACTTGTTTCGCGCAGGAAAATAGTTTACATTACAGGAACTGTCAAACTTTGATATTTTGCGGTTAAAAGTTCAGACTTCACACGCCAAACGTCGCCGCGTAATTAGTAAACTATGCGTTTCAAACTTGAAACAACAGACAAAAAAGTTTTCACTAAACGCTTTCTTCCAAATGGTAGTAAAATGCAAACAATTTTTTGTAGAAAGATGAGAGAAATCGTCTCTGCTTCTCAGCCTAGACATGTACGTTACACTTAAACACTTGCATGGCTTCCTGCGAAACTTTGCGTGACCGCATGAAAAAAAGGCTGCCATGCCTTTGTATTTCTCTGTCTTGTTTAAAAAAGCGATATTGAACTCCATGAGTATAAAGTCGAATGTTTATTACGAAAAAAGCAAATGATTTGCAACATTAAAAAAATTACCCTTTTCCTATGACACAAATTTCAGCTACTAATGCACAATTATTTACGCCTAAATTTTGGAGAATTACGCCTAACTTTTTTAAGCTGGGCGTAAAGTTACGCCTCCTTTTTTTTCTTAATTTCGAGCCCTGCGTGTAACTTTTTTCTGTAAGATAAGTAAAGGTGGCAGTGTTGAGGGGTAAGTATTACCCCAAACAATTATGCCATAGATTAGAAATGGATATATTAGAGTATAATAGAGGTTAAGGAGAGTACTTATAATTACATAGTAACGGATTTTAGACAGAATACCTACCCTTCTTTTTATCTTCTTAGCAATGAAATCAACCTGACTTTTCCAGTTAAGATGAGAGTCAATCAAAACTCCAAGATATTTAATGCAATATTCTCTTTTCAATTGTTTGCCATTAATGTCTAGTTTGATATCAAATATTATTTTCTTCTGTGGGGGATGAAATATGACAAAGTTAGACTTGTCTACATTCAAGGAAAGTTTATTAGCACAAAGCCAGAGATGAATATTGTTTAATTCGTTATTTATATTAGATTGAAGAACTGAAATGTTTTTATGTTTATAAGATAAATTAGAATCATCAGCAAAAAGATGGAAATCCAAGAGTTCTGAACACTTATTAAAATCATTAATATACAATAAAAAGAGAAGAGCCTGGCCAAGAACTGAACTATGGGGAATTCCACAAGACACTGTATATAGATCAGATGATATATTATTCAATGAAACAAATTGTTGTCTATTACTAAGGTATGATACAAACTAATCCTTTGCTATCCCTCGAATTCCGTACCGTTCAAGCTTCTTAATTAATAGATTGTGATTGACCGTATCAAAGGCTTTACTGAAGTCGAGGAATATGCCACAGGAATAGTTCTGTTCCTCTATTGCTATTTGTATTTTATCAATGATGCTTAAGATTGCATGATCAGTAGAATGATGGGCACAGAAACCAAATTGCTTATCATAAAGTATATTTTTCTTTTCAAGAAAACTGAGGAGTCTATTATACATAATTTTTTATAGTAGTTTATTAAATATCGAAAGAAGAGAAATTGGTCGATAGTTGCATAGACTACTATGAGACCCCTTTTTAAAGATTGGAGTATCTTTGGCTACTTTAAAACTGTTTGGAACCACACCAGTAGAAAAGGAAATATTAAATAATATTTCAAGGGGTTTGGATATGGCATATTTAAGTATTTTCAATATTTTAACTGAGATACTGGAAGGCCCAGAGGCTTTGCCACTTTTTAGGCTAGAAATTTCTTCTTCAATTTCTAAAGATGTGAATGGGAAAATATAAAAACTGTCAGAGCTTGGTGAAGCTAAATAATCTAATGGTGATGTATTTACATTAGGAATAGTGCTTGCAAGCTGATCCCCAATATTAGCAAAATACTTTCAGAAGGCATCAGCAATTGATTTTGTATCAGTTAATTCAGAGTTATTATCCATAATCTTAGTAGGTGTTTGACTAGATTTAGGGTTCAAGTGTATAATTTGTTTAATTCCTTTCCACACTAGCTTACTATTATTTGAGTTTTTGATAAAACAGTCATTATAATATTAGCACTTGCTTACTCGCAGGAGATGATTTAATTTATTTCTATAAAATTTAAATCTAGAGTGATAATAAGGAGATTTAGTTTTAAAAATATTTTTTATATAATTTATTTTTATCTTGAATAGAAGTCCTGATAGCAGATGTTATCCATGGCTTAGTTTGAATTTTCAGTTCTCACTTGGAAAGTTGCTTAAAAGGAATATGCTTATCTACAACTTCTGATATTTTAGAATAAAATAAAGCAAATAATGGAGTTGGATTAAGAGTATTAGAAGAGAAAAGCTCTTCCCAGTTAACTGAATGAATTTCATTAATCATATCTGACTCATTAAATTTAGAATAATCTCTCTTAAAGATTTTAATATTAGCTGGTAAGGAAGAGAATTTATTAACAATTAAAAAATTAGGTAAGTGATCTGTAAGATCATATATTATATTACCACCAATAGCAAAATGTTCAAGAGAGTTAAAGAAGATGTTGTCAATAAGAGTAGCTGTATGGTCAGTAATTCTAGTTGGTTGCAAAATATGTGGTTGAAAAAAAGAAGTACCTATGATATTCATAAAATCATCTGTTCCAGGATTATATTCAAATTTAAGACGGTCTAGGTTAAAATCTATTGTATTGTATTGTATTTTATTCGTCACTAATATAATTTACAAAGTAGATAATACAAAGTAATATATAAAGGTTAGTGGCGAGGAAGCCTAAAAAGAAACCATTAAGGGCTTATGTGAATTTAGGCTTCCTCTTATGACAACAGCAAGTGGATAGATATAGCGAGTAACTATGACGAACTGGCGTTTTTTTCCTTGTTATTTTTTGCGTTACCTGTATTCTTAATAATAATTAATCATGATTAATATTTACGAAAGAGAAAAATATTTAATATTTACTTTGAAAAGAGAAAGTGAGGCGGAGTTAATAAGTTCAGTATCAAGTGAATTAAATAACTTTGGACCTTGAAAGTATACAGAAAACTGCCTTATGTTGGTTTTAGATAAGGGAGTGCGAAAAGCTGGAGCATTTCTAGTGTTGTAATTATGGACTTTATCATTTGTTAAAAAGATGTTGTTAAATTTAATTGGCAAAAGACCATTTTTGTAGGAGTACATAAATTGACTTATCTGTAACAAAAGAATGTCATGGAATTTAATTATGTTTAGTTGTTTGAAAATAGGATCAGTGTGAGCATCAAATTTAGTCTTCATTAGGATTCTAATGACACGTTTTTGAAGTAGTACTATACGATGAAGATTGGATGGGTAAGTAGAAGCCCATACTAAATTACGATATTGAAGGTAAGGATAAATCATTGCATAATACAGTGATCGTAAAGACGTTTTGGAAAGGTAAAAACTAGATTTAAAAATGATTCCTACAGATTTCGATATTTTGTTGGCTATATGAGATATATATGGTTTCCAAGATAAGTGTTCATCTAGTATATTACGCCTAGAAACATGGTTTCTTTTACTTGATCAATTATCTGGTTGTTTATAACCAACTGAAGATTATGACATTGCCTATTTTGTGTGGGTTTAAATATCATGAATTTTGTCTTTGTTAAATTCAATGAGAGTTTATTTGCCTTGAACCAATCTGATAATTTGTTTATTTCAGCATTTAGAGTATTGATCAGGTAAACAGGGTCTTTGTGAGAGAAAAATATGTTCGTGTCATCAGCAAATAGAATAAGCTCTAATACATTAGAAACATTATTCAAGTCATTGATATACAATAAAAAAAATAAAGGACCAAGAATTGATACTGAGGTACCCCACAGTAATCTAATCATGCAGTACTTATTTTCTCTGTGAATCCTTCCTTAAATACATCAAGGTTACTGCTTGGATGTCTATAAACAATTCCACATAACATGTTATGCTGGGTATCATTTTGTATTTCAATCTACAGAGTCTCAAATTCATTTTTTAAGGTTGTAAGATCAATACGTAATGTGAATTTTATGTTATTCTTTATGAAAAAACCAACACCACCAGCATTAGAGTAGCTTGGTTGGGATACAAAATGATAGCCAGGTAAATTACAATTCATTATAGGATCCTAATCAAACTTAATCTTGGTTTCAGTTTAGGTTACCGGATACCTTCAGGGTGCGTTTCCAGTCTAAAGCGCGTTTCCAGTCTAAAGCGTTTCCAGTCTAAAGCGCCTCGAGGAAACATCGTAGATAAATCATCCGCCGAAATCTCGAATTTTCGGCGATCCCGTTTTTCCGATCTAGTGAGATGGCTTTCAGAAGCTCCGAATCCGAAAATATTTTAAAGTTTTAAAATCTGTTTGCTTTGTCGCATTCAGAGGAATCGTATTACAAAAGGTGTCGGGGAATTTCAAAATTCGATTTAGTTCAAAAGTTATCACGCTCTTCGTGAAAAGGCGAAAACATAGTCCGAGTAGATATGCGAGAAACGCCGGCAAGAGCTCTCTTTTTAGAATTTCACAATTCCCCGACACCCTTTAATTTTGCAGCTGCGATATCAATGGACATTTTGTGGAAATTTTACGCAAATCGAATAAATTCCTCTTGAGTGGGAGCTTTTTTAAAACTCTATTTTGGTTGAAAATCGAAAGCGTAGAAAACAGCACTTCAAAAAAATTAGCCGTCTGTCGTGCATGAATTGAAGCCCCGCCTCTCCAACAATTAGCGAGTTCTTGGCCAATCACTTCCCATCACAGTTCAACTATCTGTCAAGATTTCTCGCCAATGTCGATTTCCGATGAAAGCTACGCGCCGCATCGAGAAAATGTTAATATGGCCGGTTGTTCTAGTTCTCTTGTGTGACTTGAAAAATGGGAAAGACAAAAAGACCTCGAGGGACAAAGCCAAGGTGAACACCTAGACTTGACTGACACCTTGACTGCCAGCATAGTTAGTAGAGTAGACAGCGATTTGCAGGCGTCTGAAACAGCACGGCAATCGTTTCAAGCGATTCAGAGTCAGACTTTACGTTTCCATCTAAGCTTTCTTGGCCCGGGTTTCTTGGAAACAAATATTCTCTCGGCTGGCTCCTATCAATTCTTCTTTTATTATGTTCAGATGTGGACCACTCGGCACTCTGTCTGAAAGTGAAAATACGAACCCTTGTCGGGTTTTGCGAGGACTTCTATTTAGCTATTTGGCTTGTTTGGCCTTGTTTTGCTTTTCTTTTTTCTTTGTTTTCCAAGCTATAAAGGGCATCCTGCTTGCTTTTTGGAAGACATAAGGCCAACAAGCGATGGAATTATGGAATCATGTGTGGAAAAACATTTCTCAATAAACGTAAACATGAATTTAATACGGACGAGTGAGCACTTGTCATGTGTTTATTGATCTGCTGTCAATCAAACAGAACATTTCACTTCCGGTTAAAAACTTCCTTTTGGTATTTCTCCGTCAATATTAATTGTTTTGAACGAAGTTTTTTGGTATATAATAAACTACTACTAAAAGTACATTTCTGTGCCCAAAAAATTTTTCACATCTTTTTCGTTTTGAAGGTATCCGGTAACCTTAACCCAATTAGAGAGAATGGAAAGTGCAATTCAGATAACATATTTACAAGGTTTTCAAAATTCGCAGACAAGCTCCTAATGTTACAATTGTGTGCTGAAAAAGAGTCATTGCCAGTGTAACAATCAATGATGTCTTTGTTATCATGAAATTCGTGTGTACTATAATAATAACAAATTATGTCACAAGGCATATGCCCACATCAGAGTTAGTCCCAGTTCAAACGTCGAACTTTTCATGCGCCGAATGCAATTGAAACAAAAGATAATTAGGCGGCTTCTTTTGATCTAATTAGATTCGGCACATGAGAAGTTCGACGTTTGAACTGGGCCTTAGTTAAGTGTGGTATATTGGTTACAGTAGAACTTATGTCTAGACGTGGCAGTAAATTATAATCCTGGTTATTATTATTTAAAGTAATGTCATTGGCAATATTACATTTAGTACAATTCATAGGTACAGTTTATAAGTTGGCTATACTTAACTTTCAGAGTTAGAGTTGAGGACCACTCATCATTTGATCTGTTGGAGGTCACTTTTGCTCTTTATTAGAAGCACTGCACTTGTCTCGCTTCTTCTCAAGAATATCTTACCAGAAGAGGTCCAGATAAACTTGAACTGTTTATCCTTTTTTACTCTGTAGGCATCCTTGAACAAATCCATATTCTTCTGAGTAAGACTCTCTGCGATAAATATGCTCTGCTTTATCGAGTATCCCAGGTCCTCAGTTGACAGGTTATTCACTCTCAGTTCCTTTCTAGCTTTGAAGAATCGCATATCGTTCTTTCATTCTTTGTCATCTCGTCTCGTAAACTTCACAATAATTGGAGGTGCCTGTTTACTCTTCCCTTGGTATGAGTCGCTCACTTTCATCCGATGGCTTACAGATATGTCTTCTTCTTCCATTTCCACGCCAATCAGCTCGGCAACCTTCATAGCAATTACATTGGTATTTTCGGTCGACTGATCGGCGGGAAGTGGAATTATGCCTCTGATCTCTACACACTCCCGTCTCGAATACTGCTCAATATTATCGCACGTATTCATCACATCATTCAGCGTCTTTGTAGTAGTAAGAAGCTCAGATCTGAGTGATATATTTTCGTTCACGAGATCCTTCCTCTCTTCTTCGTAGGTCGATAGTTTCTTTAGAATTCCTCGTATTTGTGATTGATGAAACCCATCGACTTGACTATTTCATCAATTTTCTCTTTCAACGGCGCCAACTGCTCCTCTAGAATAGCATGGAGCTCTTTAACAGTAATACTAGTCATGATTAAACATATAATAATGGACTAACAAACACGAAAAAGGCACATAAAGTCGATAACATTCGCGAGTATAGAGGAGCTCAGAAATACGCCGCCATCTTGGTCCTCGACCCAGTCCTCGACCCAGTCCTCGACCCAGTCCTCGACCCAGTCCTCGACCCAGTCCTCGACCCAGTCCTCGACCCAGTCCTCGACCCAGTCCTCGACCCAGTCCTCGACCCAGTCCTCGACCCAGTCCTCGACCCAGTCCTCGACCCAGTCCTCGACCCAGTCCTCGACCCAGTCCTCGACCCAGTCCTCGACCCAGTCCTCGACCCAGTCCTCGACCCAGTCCTCGACCCAGTCCTCGACCCAGTCCTCGACCCAGTCCTCGACCCAGTCCTCGACCCAGTCCTCGACCCAGTCCTCGACCCAGTCCTCGACCCAGTCCTCGACCCAGTCCTCGACCCAGTCCTCGACCCAGTCCTCGACCCAGTCCTCGACCCAGTCCTCGACCCAGTCCTCGACCCAGTCCTCGACCCAGTCCTCGACCCAGTCCTCGACCCAGTCCTCGACCCAGTCCTCGACCCAGTCCTCGACCCAGTCCTCGACCCAGTCCTCGACCCAGTCCTCGACCCAGTCCTCGACCCAGTCCTCGACCCAGTCCTCGACCCAGTCCTCGACCCAGTCCTCGACCCAGTCCTCGACCCAGTCCTCGACCCAGTCCTCGACCCAGTCCTCGACCCAGTCCTCGACCCAGTCCTCGACCCAGTCCTCGACCCAGTCCTCGACCCAGTCCTCGACCCAGTCCTCGACCCAGTCCTCGACCCAGTCCTCGACCCAGTCCTCGACCCAGTCCTCGACCCAGTCCTCGACCCAGTCCTCGACCCAGTCCTCGACCCAGTCCTCGACCCAGTCCTCGACCCAGTCCTCGACCCAGTCCTCGACCCAGTCCTCGACCCAGTCCTCGACCCAGTCCTCGACCCAGTCCTCGACCCAGTCCTCGACCCAGTCCTCGACCCAGTCCTCGACCCAGTCCTCGACCCAGTCCTCGACCCAGTCCTCGACCCAGTCCTCGACCCAGTCCTCGACCCAGTCCTCGACCCAGTCCTCGATGACAAACGTAAAATTCCGATGAGTATTATGTTGCTAGATTCACGCGACATTTCTGAACTTGAAAACGTCATCACTCTGGAATTTATGCGATCAAATCGCCGACTCGTCTCTCTCGGAGGGCTCGCTTTCGAACAGAGACGGCTATTTCCGCAGGCTATGTAAGATACTGTCAGAACTGGATTCTTTTCGCAGAGAAAAGAATAAATTAAATTTAGCACGGAGCCTCGTATTGAAACCTTTGTGCGTGACAAGTAAAGCATATCGCGGAAGTGGGCTATTGATCCGAGTGCATATTTCCTCAGCGGTAATCATTCACTTAACACTATATAAACCGTTTCCCTACCTACAATTCCCTCTTTTGCTCTGATGAAGGGCCAGCGCTTGAAATATCAGCTGATACTCGCTTCTCACGGCAGCTGACATACCTTAATCGACTTTTAGTTGAACATTTTAGTGTTTACAAATGAAAGACTTCGAGTTTCATTCACACTAATTCAATGGAACTCGACTGCTTTAGTTTGTATGTCGTGTTATTTTATTCTACTGATGTCCAATTGAAATGTTTTTTCTTTGTGGCGCTATTTACAGAGGTCTATATATAAAGCTTTCATTTATGATTGGTTTTGGTTATGGATAACTGAATTCGATTGAAAAGCACTGCTGTGCACTCAGTTTGAACATTAGAAGGTTTACATGCACTTGATAACTATCCAATGAACTGAATATGTAAGATTAGAGACTGATGTCAGTGCTTTATCGGCAAATAGAGGCACGCGCTGACTGTACGATGGACGAAAACTAATTAATACTGCAGAAGGCCGAATGCAGTTTGAAGAAATTTTGAGTTCATCGTACAGCCAACAAATGCCTGTATTTGTCGATAAAGTACAAACAAAGTCTC
Source organism: Actinernus sp. WN-2022 (assembly GCA_030867875.1). Classification (NCBI taxonomy): domain Eukaryota; kingdom Metazoa; phylum Cnidaria; class Anthozoa; order Actiniaria; family Actinernidae; genus Actinernus; species Actinernus sp. WN-2022. The sequence continues at coordinate 55,203,315 of JAOWCC010001501.1, read as the reverse complement.
TAACCCTTTTAATATTCACACTGAGCGCATGCACAGCAGTGCATTCAACTGAAATCAGTTGTCAATAACCAATTCAAAAGAAATCAAAGATTCCGGCTGAATAAAATAATTTTCATAAATATCTCCACAAAATAATGTCATTTCAATAGACAATGGATAAAACAGGAATCATTTTATCATTCTAACTGAGTAGCCGATAACTTTACAAAGAATCATTGACTTTCGGCGTTCGGTCACTGAGAAGCCGTCTTGCGATTTCAATTGAATCAGTATTGTTCATAAATCGAAAACGTTTTCCTTGGAGCCATGTATTCAAATATCGAGTCTTTAGCCGGCTTAACTCATAGACAGTCTACTTTCTTTATAGTTTATTTCATTGGAAAATGACTACTTGTTTCCAGTGCTTTCTGCATGTGCTCACTCCGAATCCAATGCAAATATTCAAATTGAAAATTCCTGGATTTTTGACACAACCACTGAATTCTCGCCGCATGTTTTCTTCTTATTGCCAGAGTAAGTTCTCGGAAATAAAAGCCAGTTCTTCAGTAAGACTACTATAGTGTTTTAGAAGCTTTCCATGCAAAGATGATATTTGTTCACTGCATGACTTGTTTATACTTGCAACGCTTGCAAATCAGCCATTTCCAAAGAGCGATTACTGATGCAAATGTTCGTCTCAAAATATATATTCTGTCATACAGGAGAGACAGAATTCAACCTGCTGTTACCTTTCTAGCAATTATTTAGTTCTCGCTATTAAATATGCGGTTGGAATGTCGTTGGAATGAGGTTTTCCAAACATGTATCAGCTCTCCCTTCCACGGGTTTACACAACAACTTGAGAATTCTCCCAAAGGGTAAGAGAGGATCTGGGTCGAGTGTATTATAGGTGTCAGGAGTGCTTTGTTCACCAATAATGCACAGTCATTACCCAAGCACATGCCTGTATTTTGTACTATGCACGAAGTTTGAACATTAATTATTTATACTGCATTCTGTCTTCCGCCTCATGTTCATTATTTTCCGTTAATCTTACCGCGTGCGTGTACAACACGCACGACAGTCTCTAACCCTTAAAGTGCCTATAACCCTTCTTGCAAGTTTTATAGCTATGAACCTTCGAAAAGTTTTGAGTATTTCTGTGAAGAGAGTTTTGGCTTACAGAGAATACTCAATCTTCTACGATTCTTTCAAATCGTGCAAATTTGACCTTTCCTGACCCATGACCGCGTAAGTAAAAGCCTGGGTCGATCACTGGGTAGACGTCAATAAAGTTTTACACTGTAAACCAAAACTTTCTTCACAGAAGTATTCAAACCTCTTCGGAGGTTCATAGCTATAAAATTTGCAAGAAGGGTTATAGGCACTTTAAATAAACATCATGCGTCAGTCAAACCAATATTACAAAATGTTGTGTTTTCATTTCCCACTAGAAAGTAATTATTAGTTACTTACTACTTCAGTAACTTCCATGGTAAAGTAACAAATGTACGACAGTTTATCGTGGTATCTCCTCTTATTTACAACATTTTGATTCATCGCATGGTCAAAATTGTTGTAGATTCACGAGACGCTAGCCGACAACAAACTACAAATAATCAAGCGGCAGAGCCTTAGGAACGAGGGAAATTGTGGGGAAAAGTGATTCTTGCGCGCAATTATGCAATCTACCGTGCTATATCCTCTTATTTCCAATGGCAATAAGCCAATCAGGAAACTAAGAGAGTAATTAAGCGTATAAAACTCTTTTTAAAACTGAGATAGATAATTCAACATTTTCTTAATTAATAACAATTTCGTTATCAGTAACAGTTCCCAAGAACTGCGGTGACGTTCTCAAGTTCGGTAGGAAGACAAGTGGTGTATACACTGTGGATCCTGATGGAATGGGACCATTTAAGGTAACGTGACTGGAAAAAGAAATTTAAGTAATTAGAAATTGTTGTGTTTGAGATTAACACATCAGTTTTAATAATGAGAAGTTTAAGCTGTTGATTTGTATGTATACGCAATTTTTGATGATCATCGTAATATTAATGTACAGTCTATAGTTGGCAGTTCGATATGGTTTGTGTAATTCCTGTTGTTTAACTCTCCGTTAAATACGATTAAGTAAGGGTTAGTCATGATCAATGGCAACTTCGCCCTCCTGGCCGTTAAGCATTACTCGCGATGATACCACATGACCATTATCATTGGTTAACCAATTTAGCTTATTCCGTTTAACCCAGTAAGAAATGAAATGTTAAAGTTTACTGCATAGTTTGTCGGAGCAGGCAAAAGTTCGTCAATAAAATATTCCTAGCTTCACATATTATTGTTTATGTTTAACAATTAAGGTGATGTTTTCTTTTGGCTGCCTTTGATTGATGAGCCATTCTCTAATCAAAATGATTATGAACGATTCAAACAATTTGTTTCATAAAGAACTATATTCATGAAAGGAATGTTCCAGAATTGTGGTGTAAAGCATAGAATAAGTTGTTATTGGTTATTTCGGCGCGAAATTGACGTCAGTGTGAATTTCTAACGGGAACTACCATGCGCAGTTGCAGTATGGTGAAAAAATATTGTCCCTTATTATATGGCAAGACACTCAATGTCAAATCGAGTGTTCTGATTGGCTGTTGCTCGGTCGCGATTTTACCGTGCGGACCGTTACCATGATAACGGTCACAATCCGCATATTTTGATCTAAACTCATGAAAATGACAACTAAAATCTAGGTAGCAAAAGGAGAGAGAACTATATACTTAGCACTTCTGTTTATAAGAACATATAGTCATCGTAATAATAGAGTTTTCAAAAGAGAGGGAAAAGGTTACAGCGCGAGTCAAGCGGGAGACACATCTTATTTCCTCATTCTTCGTTTATCTAAGTGCCATATAATAAACTACTTATCAACCTCGTCCGCTCGGTCTTTACTGGTAAATATCAAATCTCGGTCTTTTATGTACTAACCTAGCCTAACGTACTGTCAAGATTTGGGTGTGATATTTTCTCGAGACGGTCCGCGTTCTCAGTCAAACATGGAGTGAGAGACATCCTCTTATCTTAGCTCTCATCTTGAGTGCAGAAACCTAAGTCTAGTTCAACTGTAGTATGCTCATTAGACAGTATGAGATAAACAGTGTGATAACCATTTATCATACTACTCATCTTGAGTGCCGAAACCCGAGTCTTGTTCAACTGTAGTATGCTCATTAGTATGAGATAAACAGTGTGATAACCATTTATCATACTACTCATCTTGAGTGCAGATACCAGTCTTCTTCAACTGTAGTATGCTCATTAGTATGAGATAGACAGTGAGATAACCATTATTTTATCATACTACTCATCCTGAGTGCAGCAACCCGAGTCTTGTTCAACTGTAGTATGCTCATAAAGAGTATGAGATAAACAGTGTGATAACCATTTTTATATCAGTGTAATTTTCGATGAAATACCAGTGCATATCTCTTTCTAAAAAGTGATATCTTCACGTGTGAAGATATAAATGATATCTTCACAAGTGAAGATATCACCTTTCAAAATATGACTTGCTTTCAAAGATTTCTCGCATTTTTAGTAAGAGATTGAAACTGGTATTCCATGGATAATTATATATCAAACAGAACATTATTTCCATGGCCGCTTGGAGATGCGAATTTTATCTTCTCGTGTTATGAAATATCTTACTCGTTCGCTGCTCTCACTCGTAAGATATTTCATCAACACTTGGAGATAAAATCCGTATCTCCGCGCGGCCATGTAATATCCTCTATATCATACTACTCATCTTGATTGCAGAAACCCGAGTCTGTTCAACTGTAGTATGCTCATTAGTATGAGATAAACAGTGTGATAACCATTTATCATACTACTCATCTTGAGTGCAGAAACCCGAGTCTTGTTCAACTGTAGTATGCTCATTAGTATGCGATAAACAGTGTGATAACCATTTATCATACTACTCATCTTGAGTGCAGAAACCCGAGTCTTGTTCAACTGTAGTATGCTCATTAGTATGCGATAAACAGTGTGATAACCATTTATCATACTACTCATCTTGAGTGCAGAAACCCGAGTCTTGTTCAACTGTAGTATGCTCATTAGTATGAGATAAACAGTGTGATAACCATTTATCATACTACTCATTTGAGTGCAGAAAACCGAGTCTTGTTCAACTGTAGTATGCTCATTAGTATGCGATAAACAGTGTGATAACCATTTATCATACTACTCATCTTGAGTGCAGAAACCCGAGTCTTGTTCAACTGTAGTATGCTCCGCATTAGTATGTGATAAACAGTGTGATAACCCGAGTCTTGTTCAACTGTAGTATGCTCATTAGTATGAGATAAACAGTGTGATGTACTGTTTAAAACACGAACAGCAGTGTTTTATCAAGACTTGATAAAACACGTGCTGTGAGTGTTTTAAACGGCTTCAAAAACGCGTTAAGAATGCAATGAAAGAAAGACGCACATCTCAAGGGAATGGTTACTTAATGAACCATTGAACCTTTGTATTCACAACGCCATGCAAAATATTCGAGTAATCACCGCCTGCAATTACAAACATCTCAAGGGAATGACATGAAGAAATTACCATACTATGTTGTTTGAAGCGGCGTTTCGCAATGCAAGAAATGCCTGCACTTGAAGGATTTGATGTCGTAGTTTACCTCGATAAAGTTCAAGACTTGGAAAGCGATGTGACTGACATGACGGCAGACTCTAAATTTTGACTCCGGCACAAAATATGTAAGTTTAATGCACGTTTTTATTATTTTACGGCTTTGAGTTTGGTTTAATAATTGGAACTAAACAGTGGCTCGGTAAACAACTGTTGGATAACTTCATTTTAAAAATATTATCTGTGTATCTCGGTAGTCTGCTGATATCAGTAAATTTAGTGCAAAATTTATTATCTAGGTCCGTATACATTTTGCTATCTTTGGGCCTTTATCAGTGAATTCTTAATTAGGATAAAACTTTATATAAAATTTCATGTTCATTAGTATTCTTTATATAAAACGTTCATCCTAATTAGCAATTCAATGAGAAAGCTGAAACATCAATAGAAATTCCATTGTCTCAATCATTAACCCAGTTTCCACCTGGGACAGAATTCAAATCCCTCTGCGGGCCTTTTAGAATGATGAGATTTTATCAGGTATAAAGGAGCATGCACGTGACTGATTTGCTTCATCTGATTGGACAAAATGCTCATTAATTATTCATGAGTTTTTGAAAACCATTTATCATACTACTCATCTTGAGTGCAGAAACCGAGTCTTGTTCAACTGTAGTATGCTCATTAATACGAGATAAACAGTGAGATAACCATTTATCATACTACTCATCTTGAGTGCATAAACCCGAGTCTTGATAAACTGTAGTATGGCGGATTTATGCTCATTAGTATGTGATAAACAGTGAGATAACCATTTATCATACTACTCATCTTGAGTGCATAAACCCGAGTCTTGATAAACTGTAGTATGCTCATTAATACGAGATAAACAGTGAGATAACCATTTACCATACTACTCATATTGAGTGCAGCAACCCGAGTCTTGTTCAACTGTAGTATGCTCATTAATACGAGATAAACAGTGTGATAACCATTTATCATACTACTCATCTTGAGTGCAGAAACCCGAGTCTTGTTCAACTGTAGTATGCTCATTAGTATGCGATAAACAGTGTGATAACCATTTATCATACTACTCATCTTGAGTGCAGATACCAGTCTTCTTCAACTGTAGTATGCTCATTAGTATGAGATAGACAGTGAGATAACCATTATTTTATCATACTACTCATCCTGAGTGCAGCAACCCGAGTCTTGTTCAACTGTAGTATGCTCATTAATACGAGATAAACAGTGAGATAACCATTTACCATACTACTCATATTGAGTGCAGCAACCCGAGTCTTGTTCAACTGTAGTATGCTCATTAATACGAGATAAACAGTGTGATAACCATTTATCATACTACTCATCTTGAGTGCAGAAACCCGAGTCTTGTTCAACTGTAGTATGCTCATTAGTATGCGATAAACAGTGTGATAACCATTTATCATACTACTCATCTTGAGTGCAGATACCAGTCTTCTTCAACTGTAGTATGCTCATTAGTATGAGATAGACAGTGAGATAACCATTATTTTATCATACTACTCATCCTGAGTGCAGCAACCCGAGTCTTGTTCAACTGTAGTATGCTCATAAAGAGTGTGAGATAAACAGTGTGATAACCATTTTTATATCAGTGTAATTTTCGATGAAATACCAGTGCATATCTCTTTCTAAAAAGTGATATCTTCACGTGTGAAGATATAAATGATATCTTCACAAGTGAAGATATCACCTTTCAAAATATGACTTGCTTTCAAAGATTTGTCGCATTTTTAGTAAGAGATTGAAACTGGTATTCCATGGATAATTATATATCAAACAGAACATTATTTCCATGGCCGCTTGGAGATGCGAATTTTATTTTCTCGTGTTATGAAATATCTTACTCGTTCGCTGCTCTCACTCGTAAGATATTTCATCAACACTTGGAGATAAAATCCGTATCTCCGCGCGGCCATGTAATATCCTCTATATCATACTACTCATCTTGAGTGCAGAAACCCGAGTCTGTTCAACTGTAGTATGCTCATTAGTATGAGATAAACAGTGTGATAACCATTTATCATACTACTCATCTTGAGTGCAGAAACCCCGAGTCTTGTTCAACTGTAGTATGCTCATTAGTATGCGATAAACAGTGTGATAACCATTTATCATACTACTCATCTTGAGTGCAGAAACCCGAGTCTGTTCAACTGTAGTATGCTCATTAGTATGAGATAAACAGTGTGATAACCATTTATCATACTACTCATCTTGAGTGCAGAAACCCCGAGTCTTGTTCAACTGTAGTATGCTCATTAGTATGCGATAAACAGTGTGATAACCATTTATCATACTACTCATCTTGAGTGCAGAAACCCGAGTCTTGTTCAACTGTAGTATGCTCATTAGTATGCGATAAACAGTGTGATAACCATTTATCATACTACTCATCTTGAGTGCAGAAACCCGAGTCTTGTTCAACTGTAGTATGCTCATTAGTATGAGATAAACAGTGTGATAACCATTTATCATACTACTCATTTGAGTGCAGAAAACCGAGTCTTGTTCAACTGTAGTATGCTCATTAGTATGCGATAAACAGTGTGATAACCATTTATCATACTACTCATCTTGAGTGCAGAAACCCGAGTCTTGTTCAACTGTAGTATGCTCATTAGTATGCGATAAACAGTGTGATAACCATTTATCATACTACTCATCTTGAGTGCAGAAACCCGAGTCTTGTTCAACTGTAGTATGCTCATTAGTATGAGATAAACAGTGTGATAACCATTTATCATACTACTCATTTGAGTGCAGAAAACCGAGTCTTGTTCAACTGTAGTATGCTCATTAGTATGCGATAAACAGTGTGATAACCATTTATCATACTACTCATCTTGAGTGCAGAAACCCGAGTCTTGTTCAACTGTAGTATGCTCCGCATTAGTATGTGATAAACAGTGTGATAACCCGAGTCTTGTTCAACTGTAGTATGCTCATTAGTATGAGATAAACAGTGAGATAACCATTTATCATACTACTCATCTTGAGTGCAGAAACCCGAGTCTTGTTCAACTGTAGTATGCTCATTAGTATGAGATAAACAGTGTGATGTACTGTTTAAAACACGAACAGCAGTGTTTTATCAAGACTTGAGAAAACACGTGCTGTGAGTGTTTTAAACGGCTTCAAAAACGCGTTAAGAATGCAATGAAAGAAAGACGCACATCTCAAGGGAATGGTTACTTAATGAACCATTGAACCTTTGTATTCACAACGCCATGCAAAATATTCGAGTAATCACCGCCTGCAATTACAAACATCTCAAGGGAATGACATGAAGAAATTACCATACTATGTTGTTTGAAGCGGCGTTTCGCAATGCAAGAAGTACCTGCACTTGAAGGATTTGATGTCGTAGTTTACCTCGATAAAGTTCAAGACTTGGAAAGCGATGACTGACATGACGGCAGACTCTAAATTTTGACTCCGGCACAAAATATGTAAGTTTAATGCACGTTTTTATTATTTTACGGCTTTGAGTTTGGTTTAATAATTGGAACTAAACAGTGGCTCGGTAAACAACTGTTGGATAACTTCATTTTAAAAATATTATCTGTGTATCTCGGTAGTCTGCTGATATCAGTAAATTTAGTGCAAAATTTATTATCTAGGTCCGTGTACATTTTGCTATCTTTGGGTCTTTATCAGTGAATTCTTAATTAGGATAAAACTTTATATAAAATTTCATGTTCATTAGTATTCTTTATATAAAACGTTCATCCTAATTAGCAATTCAATGAGAAAGCTGAAACATCAATAGAAATTCCATTGTCTCAATCATTAACCCAGTTTCCCCCTGGGACAGAATTCAAATCCCTCTGCGGGCCTTTTAGAATGATGAGATTTTATCAGGTATAAAGGAGCATGCACGTGACTGATTTGCTTCATCTGATTGGACAACATGCTCATTAATTATTCATGAGTTTTTGAAAACCATTTATCATACTACTCATCTTGAGTGCAGAAACCCGAGTCTTGTTCAACTGTAGTATGCTCATTAGTATGTGATAAACAGTGAGATAACCATTTATCATACTACTCATCTTGAGTGCAGAAACCCGAGTCTTGTTCAACTGTAGTATGCTCATTAGTATGTGATAAACAGTGAGATAACCATTTATCATACTACTCATCTTGAGTGCAGAAACCGAGTCTTGTTCAACGGCATGTAGTATGCTCATTAGTATGCGATAAACAGTGTGATACCCATTTATCATACTACTCATCTTGAGTGCAGAAACCCGAGTCTTGTTCAACTGTAGTATGCTCATTAGTATGTGATAAACAGTGAGATAACCATTTATCATACTACTCATCTTGAGTGCAGAAACCCGAGTCTTGTTCAACTGTAGTATGCTCATTAGTATGAGATAAACAGTGTGATAACCATTTATCATACTACTCATTTGAGTGCAGAAAACCGAGTCTTGTTCAACTGTAGTATGCTCATTAGTATGCGATAAACAGTGTGATAACCATTTATCATACTACTCATCTTGAGTGCAGAAACCCGAGTCTTGTTCAACTGTAGTATGCTCCGCATTAGTATGTGATAAACAGTGTGATAACCCGAGTCTTGTTCAACTGTAGTATGCTCATTAGTATGAGATAAACAGTGAGATAACCATTTATCATACTACTCATCTTGAGTGCAGAAACCCGAGTCTTGTTCAACTGTAGTATGCTCATTAGTATGAGATAAACAGTGTGATGTACTGTTTAAAACACGAACAGCAGTGTTTTATCAAGACTTGAGAAAACACGTGCTGTGAGTGTTTTAAACGGCTTCAAAAACGCGTTAAGAATGCAATGAAAGAAAGACGCACATCTCAATGGAATGGTTACTTAATGAACCATTGAACCTTTGTATTCACAACGCCATGCAAAATATTCGAGTAATCACCGCCTGCAATTACAAACATCTCAAGGGAATGACATGAAGAAATTACCATACTATGTTGTTTGAAGCGGCGTTTCGCAATGCAAGAAGGACCTGCACTTGAAGGATTTGATGTCGTAGTTTACCTCGATAAAGTTCAAGACTTGGAAAGCGATGACTGACATGACGGCAGACTCTAAATTTTGACTCCGGCACAAAATATGTAAGTTTAATGCACGTTTTTATTATTTTACGGCTTTGAGTTTGGTTTAATAATTGGAACTAAACAGTGGCTCGGTAAACAACTGTTGGATAACTTCATTTTAAAAATATTATCTGTGTATCTCGGTAGTCTGCTGATATCAGTAAATTTAGTGCAAAATTTATTATCTAGGTCCGTGTACATTTTGCTATCTTTGGGTCTTTATCAGTGAATTCTTAATTAGGATAAAACTTTATATAAAATTTCATGTTCATTAGTATTCTTTATATAAAACGTTCATCCTAATTAGCAATTCAATGAGAAAGCTGAAACATCAATAGAAATTCCATTGTCTCAATCATTAACCCAGTTTCCCCCTGGGACAGAATTCAAATCCCTCTGCGGGCCTTTTAGAATGATGAGATTTTATCAGGTATAAAGGAGCATGCACGTGACTGATTTGCTTCATCTGATTGGACAACATGCTCATTAATTATTCATGAGTTTTTGAAAACCATTTATCATACTACTCATCTTGAGTGCAGAAACCGAGTCTTGATAAACTGTAGTATGCTCATTAATACGAGATAAACAGTGAGATAACCATTTACCATACTACTCATCTTGAGTGCAGCAACCCGAGTCTTGTTCAACTGTAGTATGCTCATTAATACGAGATAAACAGTGTGATAACCATTCATCATACTACTCATCTTGAGTGCAGAAACCCGAGTCTTGTTCAACTGTAGTATGCTCATTAGTATGCATAAACAGTGTGATAACCATTTATCATACTACTTATCACATAATAATCAGTATAGACCCATTTGAAAATGGCTGACGCTAATTTACATAATTTTGATATTCAATATTTTCTGAAGAAGAAACCGTTAGTATAGAAGAATAAACTAGTCCCAGTTCGTGTTAGCAACATATAGCTCTTTGATGATAGAAGAATATATCCTTTCTAAGTAATCAACGTTTGAAACTCTCAAGAAACGTGAAAACGAGGCTAGTCAGTCCTAACGTCCTGAATCTCATACAAAACTATCTTATTTTGGCCTCGGTAACATCACAACACTTCGTGCTATGCTCCTTAAATTTTACAAACATACTCATTTTTGCATGCTCTCTGAAGTGGCAGTACCAACATTTCCTAACAACCAAAGCTTGGTGACACCATTTTTCGAGTAGATCTATGGGATAGTGGGATATGGGATTTATCGCCTCAGTTATAACAATGGATTTTGTGTTTGACATACGATAATAAACACTTAATGACTGGCCGGAGCGTTGGGACGGGACACGAAAACGAGGGTAGTTAGGCGGAAGTCGATGTCAAGAATGTCATGAGGCAGGAATTTCGCGCAAGTTTTGAAGCGAGTTTGTTTTTTCCGAGAGGGTTGGAATAAGTAGATTTTATCCCCAGAGAGTTAGAAAATATGGCGGATATTCAGGCTATCATTTTCAGTGAGGGATATATTCTTCAGTGAAAACGGCCTGAATATCGGCCATATTTTCTAACTCTCTGGGGATAAAATCTACTTATTCCAACCCTCTCTGAAAAACAAACTCACTTCAAAACTTGCGCAAAATTCCCACCTCATGACCTTCTTGACATCGACTTCCGCCTAACTACCCTCGTTTTCGTGTCCCGCCCCAACGCTCCGGCCGTGTATGCGCCCTATTGGAATGGGGTGTATACTAGTATTTAATACCATCAGTAAATTCAGCACAAATACAGTTTATCACATCATAAAAAAAAATTTAACTAGCAAGTTACCGTGTTTGTAGTGAGCTTGCTCGTTCCAAGAGTGCCAAGATCTTTGAAATTTCTAGTCTTGAGTGTAAAAAAGAAGTTCCACTTTCTTCCGTTTTGAAGTAGTGGATTTTCCCACCACAAATTGGCACAAACATTGACAAGTTGAAGCGAATTCGCGAACCGAAGACGAAGTCCAAAGCCAAAGAGTTTCTGTCCGTCCATCACTTTTAATAAACCTTGTCTAACAGTTCCAGCAAATGTCCAACATTTCCTCGTCGTTTGTCGAAGGGAAAGAAACAAATCCTGCTAAACAATAAAACATTGTACAGCGCCGTTAAGCGTAGAAAGCAGCCCAGAAGTTCTTAAACCTTGTCTAACAGTTCCAGCGAATGTCCAACATTTCCTCGTCGTTTGTCGAAGGGAAAGAAACAAATCCTGCTAGACATTGCACAGCGCCGTTAAGTGTAGAAAGCGGCCCAGAAGTTCATCCGAGACAAAACATTCTCGGGCGAGATTCAGGAGGACATGAGTAGATCTCGGATGCAAAATGAAAACCAGCTCTCATAAAAGAAGTTTTGCCGAGGGCGTGAATTTGGTAACGCATGCGTCTCAGTTAGCCGAGTGCGTACCACTCGATATCGCCGTGAATTACCACCAAAAACTTAGCTCATTTACTGTTCTTCAACATTTTGAATGTTAGAGAGGGAGCAGGAACATGGAAGTTTTCGTTTTTCGGCAAAATTCTCACGCGTCTCGCTAGTCGACCATGAATTTAGTTGCCTGCCTTGTGTATTTTCATGTAGTTGGCGAGATGAGCCACAGGAAGCCCGAGCTATATGTAAACAAACCTGATCCACAGGAAACCCGAGCTGTATTATGAGCGCTCGCAAAATCACCACATACACAGCAGAATCAAGTCAAAAGGTATTTTATTTCACAGTTTGCTAAGAAATAATGAATTATTAAAACATCAGTGACAAATACACAAAATGGGAGGATGGTTAGCCTGTGCTAAGACGGAAATCATGCTTATTGCATGGCTCGAGGCAACGGTTATCTAATTTGGAAGACTTTCTTTAAAAATTGGAGACCAAATAATAAAAAGAGTCACCCACAGCAAAACAGTTCGAGTCCTAGTCGATGAGTACATGAAGTGGGAGGAACATATATAGTAATTATATCTCGAAAAAAAAAGTATCTGGACTAGGTGCAATCAAAAGTGTTCAATCACATGGATTACTAAATTGTGACTGATTAAGGGACACAAACTCCTTTCTGATAAATTACAGAAATTGGAAAATAGGGCCGCTAGACTAATTCTTAGAATCGACTATAATGTCAGCTCCGCCTCATAGAAGCCCGATTTATACGACAAGCATAAAGAGCACGGTAGTCTTAAATTTGGCCCGGCGCGCCGATAATTTTGGACCCGGCACTCTTGATTTTTGCCGTGTAAATGAAAAGTACGGTGTCCTAAATTATCGGCATTCCTGATTTTTATCGTGTAAATCAACAGTGCCGATCCCACAAATTATCTGCCAGTGGCGGGGCCATGTAAGTGGGGCTTCAGTCTTAAAATTGCTTGACAAGGATAGACTCCGTCGATGAGAAGAGGACTAAGCGCAAAGCAGTCATAATCTTTAAGATAACAAATTATTGCGCTACATCCTGTCTTACGGGAATGGTTACAACAATTGAAAACACGAACAAGCTTCCTGCAAATCTGCACCAGACAGATAACCTTATTTCTTTTAAGAAGCAAATTGGAACGATCATTATAATCCTTGGTTTTCACGTGACGTCATCAAAACCCTAAAATGTAAACTACTGTATAACTCCTACAAAGCTGTTCTTTGTATATATTCTAGACATCGGTAATAAAAGTCTACACCAAAATGTGACATCGATGGGGTGTATTGTTCCGGAGTAAATAACGGTTGAATTTTATGACAGAACGACCGAGAGTGTTTTCCGAAGACATAACAATCCATGTAATTGTTTATCTCGATAAACCTTTAAAAGTTGCATTCAAAGAGTGTTGAAGTGAAACCCAACGATTTTGATGGGAAATTAAGCTTTATTTGTGTTTTCGTGTTATGGCCGCCATGTTTGTGTCCCAGAGAGGGACACAAATAAAGATGGCGGCCGCATATATTGTCGTACATTCATTGGCCCACCGATCCGTTAGAAAATAATCTAATGTTCCAAAATTTGGGCTATTAGTGTATTTTTTTGTAATTCTACAAGGACCAAGATGTTTTATTTGATTTTATCAAAGCAAACCAATTTTGCGATTGCGTGTCGTGACGATGAAAACCACCAATAGTAAATAAGCAATTTTAGATAATTAATTATTATTATATTTGTCAATATCTTGATGTTTTTAAATACTTACAATTAGTATACCTCTTGTATTTATCATATTGTATTCTAACATGGCCTCTATCACAATCAGTACTATGCTGTTAGAGACTCCCTGAATAAATATATATACTGTATGATACTGTATTGTACTGGTCTGAAGGTCCATACGTTAATTTAGAAAGCACCATTACATTAAAGAGAATATCTATTTAATTCTGAATGATTCCCTCTTTTCTTGGTGATCTGCTATATTTTTCAAAATGCTTAATTTTGAAGTGTGGTTTCTCACGCTTAGATGGGCTATACGACCCAAGTGTCTGTTTCCGAAATCTTTCTTTTAAGGCTTAAACAAATCCGACTTTACGCTTTGTCTTCAATTTGGTTAGACATTCATAAAATATTTATGTTTTAAAATTTTCTCGCTTTAAAAACAATCTCTAACGTCAGGATAACAAGCAGAAAGGTACTAAGCTTTAAAGGCTATTGCGTCCTTCGCACATTGAAATATCTTATCTACCCACCTACAAAACGTTTGCTCGCATTTTTATCAGTCTCAAAATTCGAGTTCGTCGATCCGTTAATATTTTAAGCTCGACTGATGTAGGAATATTCCTTCTTAGGGCCATGAATTAAGAAAAAGAAAAAGTAGAGGTAGTAGAGGTAGCACAAGTCGTCGGATCAAAATATACAAAAGCTAGTAAATTTGCACGTTTGTTCGTCTATAATCACAGATAGACCTAAATAGACCTATTTAGTCGATGAAACATCTCTTGTACTACGAAGGCGATACCTAAACACAATAAATGTCTATATCGTTGATGAAACTACGACAAGGTAGAATTTTTCTCAAATTTCGCTGTGTGTGAGAAAACACGAGGACAACGCAATATAGATATAGGAGTTATATTACAGGGTGATTTTCCTTGTATTATTCTGCTTGTAAAATTAAGTGACGACACGAATATCAATCGCTAAAAGAACAGCGGGATAATATGCCCTTTGCAGCTAACAGTCACGTGCTGATATAATACTTCATTAACGAATGAATTGAGCTCGTGATCCCCATGGGAAAGGCGTTGCCATGAATACTGGAGAGCAAGCTATCTTCAAAAACGCAGTTTTAGAAAGATCGGCAATCGATTGGAGGTGGAAATAGCATTTACAAACAGGTTTTGCTAATAACAACACCGATCTCGTACAAGGCCTGTAAATAAATGAAGTCAGATATTTTTTGCTCTCCAGTACAACTACGTGATTTGTTAGCTGCAAAGAGCCTATTACCGGAAAATAACAAGTACTAGTACGATACTAATTGCGTAAAATCAGTTTAAAGAGGGTATTATAAAATTACAGGAAATGTATCTGTACCAGTAGGAAAATTATGTGATAATGTGCGAGATAGTCCCAATAAATACCTCCGTTATCTGATGACCGTGTAGAATTACTGAAAGCGTATTGTGTAAAATCTATAATTGAAGGGAATTGTGATGATTTTTACCGTTTGGAAGATGCAAAAGTATTGTCTGTTTATTCTGAATTTTCTAGTTTTTTTCCGCCTTCATACACAATCTGATAAAACTAAAACAAATATCTAACCTATCAGGTGTACTGTGACCAGAAAATCTCAGGCGGTGGGTGGACAGTATTCCAGAAGAGACAAGACGGATCAGTCAACTTCTACCGAGGTTGGTCAGACTACAAAACCGGTTTTGGACACCTGACAGGCGAGTTTTGGCTGGGACTGGACAAGATCTACCGTTTGACCAATCAGACGCGAAACAGGCTTCGTGTTGAGCTGGAAGACACGACCGGTAATAGCGCGTACGCAGAGTATGACTACTTCACGGTGTCAAGCGAGAATGACAAGTATCGACTGAGTCTGGGAACCTACATAGGTAAATTTGAAATATCTTAGAATAGTCTTAAGAAAACAGAGCGATAAAGCAGTGAGTTTTATACAGGAGCAGTAGGGTGACAAACACACAACGCAATTTGAGAGAAAAACAATTAAGCAGTCAGAGATTTTTGTTGAATCTATAAATGAGTAAAACAGAACCTCTTCATCGCCAGAAATAAGTGACATTCAGCAATTGTCAGCGGCGTTACAAGTGGGTCGGCTCTAAGGTCAAGTGTTAGAGCGTGGACCATAAAATCCAGCGACCGGAGTTCGCCTCCTACGGCAGACGTAATTTTCTTTAACTTCTTTTTCTCCTTTCTCAGTTTTATTTAAGCTACCAGAGCCGCCTTCCATATTAAAACATTGTTGTTTACTGTCTCTCAAGCCTCATCACGGTCACGAATGGGAGATATCGCTGACCAGAATTAGTATCGCAGACTCTTCTCTATAGGTCCGGCTAGGGCCTATTTTAAAAAAGGGACAATTCATTTGAATAACTGCTGGTCAGTTACAAATACACTGCAGTTTCATAAGGAGAGAACAAGTTGTCCATTCTTGGCTTGCACGTGACGTCACAGCATGTTCCATATTTGGACGTCCGCCATATTGGTGTACCACTTGACGCTAAGTGTTCCTTGAAATATATGCCGAAGCTGTCAGTTAGCGCACTTTTCTTTTGAATTTCGATGGATTCTGCGAAAGAGGGATCAAAAAACTCCTCAAGCGATATTGACGAAATCTATTCCGGTGCTCTCAGATTATTTCAGTTATTTTAAGAGTCTCGGCGAACCCCATGTTAGGCGGCGATATTTGGAGAACATTTTAGTGATCGGACTTGATCCCGCGACTGATAGGCGTAAAGCTTGACCCAGAATGTTTACCGCCTGTTGAAGCTACAGATCTCGTAAATTATCTAGTGCTAGAGAGGAGCTACTACACCAAGCAACAGTTTAAAACCTGTAAAAGCTTAGAATCGTACAACCAAATGGTGTCTGGTTTTATCGCCACCGTACAAGGCCTACAAACATCAGACAAGTATGTTGTGATTGCAAAGGTCAGGCACAGCCAGAGAATGAATGACCCTCCGTTGCCAATTTGGATTATTACGAGCAAGGAGGGCACTGTTTTGTCAGCACATTGCTTAAGATGTGAAGCTGGACTTGCCGAAGCATGTTCTCATGTCGCGAGCGTTCTCTTCTACGTGGAAGCTTGGATCATTAACGGAAAACTCGCGTGTACACAAGTTAAATGTTCCTGGCTTCTCCCCACTTACCGTAGCGAAGTGCCTTACGCTCCTCTGAGCGAGATCAATTTCAAATCCGCCAGCAAAATTAAGGATGATCTAAATAATACTATCAACAGCAACCCAAGCTATGTGGCAAACAATCTCAAACCCAAGGTGACAAATAATAACACTGATAAAAAAGTGCCAGGCATTTCACCAACGGAAGATGAAGTGAAAATGTTGATGCAAAATTTGAACAACTGTAAAGTAAAACCTGTTGCCCTGAGCCGGTTTAGCCTACCCCTACTAGTACTCAGACCACTTTTGGTGGAACAGCCAACAATCAAGCACAAAACCATTTCTAATAGCCATGAACCTTGCCGAAATATAGAAAACTCGTGCTCACACTCTGTGTTTGTTGACAATTATGGTACACCGATATGGCGGACGGCATCACGTGTCAAGGCGGAAGTCACGTGGGTGCAAGCCAAGAATAGGTATGTTTTCGTGGTGGGCCATCCCTTCATGTAGGCGTGGTGTTTCAGACGCTCGTGGCCAGAGATATGATGGTTTGAAGACAGCCAAATTTACAGGATTTAGCATACAAAGATGGAGGATTCTACCGGTTTATCCAAGATCGAGATATTCAACGGCAAAAACGAAACCTCAAAGGAATCCACAGCTGCTCTAATGGCGTTTAGTGGCGAAGATGAACCTTCGTTCAGAGCGCCTGGCATAGACATTTTGCAAAATACAGTATATTACACCTCAGAATCCAAGTTATAAACAGTAAGTAAGCTCTTTTCTCGCCAATTCTCACTCTAGCTCTGTAATAATTTGAGTCAAAAACACTCGTTTATGTTTGAAAAAACGAAACCTAAAATTCACGAGCTGATTGTAGAAATGTAGATAGAACTATTTATTATATATTGTAGATTTAGATTCTGGTTAGACATTTTTAAAATCGTATTCAGGAAAGTGACAAATCGAGATTAAGCGTTTTCCCTCCATACTTTTCTTGTAATTAATATGAACTGTACTTGCTGACTTCTGACTGAGCCGAAATTGATATTGCACAATCGGCCGTGGCGAGTTTTTCCGGCGATGTACTATAGTTTCTAATCCTGAGGCAAGGCCGAGATCGTCCTGTATCGACAGCACTTTATGCGCTCAGTTTCTCAGAAGTTTCTTTTTTTCTTTTAAACTAAGGAAATTGCTTCATAAGTGTTAGTAGTGACATGGCTAACAACATGGTCAGGACGTGTTTACTTATTTAACAGTGTATTCTTATATATTACAGGAAATGCCGGTGATTCACTGAGTTACCATCGCAGCCAGCCCTTCACCACCAGAGACAGAGACAATGACAGTAACGTTGGTAACTGTGCAGTCAATTATAAGGGTGCGTGGTGGTATCAAAAGTACTGCCATCACTCTAACCTGAACGGTATGTACCACAACGGTGCGCACTTCTCATATGCTGACGGTGTGAACTGGAAACACTGGAAAGGGATTCACTACTCAGCCAAGCGAGCCGAGATGAAAATCCGTCCAGTTGGGTTCAAAATTCACTGAGGCTCATTCACACTTGGCTCCATCATTAACCTTTGCTACATTTGGTCATCAGGGGCCAATTCAATAAAATATTTACGCGTGTTTGACAATTTTGACCATTGTTTCTACGCCTAATAACAATAAGATGGGTAGACTTAAAAATATACGTGTTAAAGTTTTTATTCAATTGGCCGCAGATGGTGTGAACTGGGCCCACTGGAAAGGTTATTACTATATACTACGCCAAGCGAGCTGAGATGAAAATCCGTCCAGTTGGATTCCAAATTGATTAACTTTTGATTTGCACTAGTAATGGCTCCATCATTAACACTTAGTATATTAATATCAAAACTATTTCTGCATAGCGCAATTTAAATTCCAATGACTTCACAGCAATGATTCTTCACAGCAAATTGTTCACAGCAAATTACTGATACCTGACTAAAGTATTCTTCATCCTGAAAGAAGTGAAAGGAGTTGAAAGTTATCTGAATGTCTAGTCTTTTTTGTTGCACGGATTTATTTTATTTCTATCGATTTTCTGTTTCTGTTATCAACACCTTTTTATTGTTTTGATAAAACGGTCACACAATTGTCCAATTTAGCTTATTTTTCGTTGATGGAAAAAGGTATAAGAAATGCAAAAAACAGGCTGCTTTCCTTCAAAAAAGTGTAAAAGCCTGAATATACCTTATTAAAATTGTTTTGGTTAATGAGGAGACACTTCAAGTGTGAACAAAGTGTGCTGAATATGAGCCATGTAGAAAATGCTGACACTGTCCGTTCTTAGTTGTAACAAGAACTTGAGCAACATTAGTAATGGAGCCTGAAGCACGTAGTGCGATCAGTTATTAACACGCCTTTGATTATAAACATTATACTGAATATGAGCCACGTAGAAAACGTCGATACTGTACAGTTCTTAGTTGTAAAAGAACTAGAGCAACATTAGTAATGGCGTCTGGAGCACGTAGTGCGGTCAGTTATTAACACGACTTTGATTATAAACATTATACTGAATATGAGCCACGTATTTGTTTCGAATTTCGCACGGTAAGAAATTAGTAGGTAGCACTCAAGCGGAGCATCACGGAATCATTCGGTCCACAAAGGCTGATTGGAAACTGAAGTTGACAAACCCTGTGCTCCCTTTTTCAGTACCGGGACTTCGTGTTTAAGTGAAGTGCGGTTGCGATAATTACGTATGACTAGAAAGTAAACATGCTAAAGATTCCTTTCCAGCAGTGTTTTAGATCACACTTAGAAAACATGACTATAATGTAAAGATATACACATGTTAAGGATACAAAACGTTACGTGACCTATTTTACATATTTTCGTCGTAAAAACTCGTTAACGAAATAATATAGTCAATGTTTCTAAGTGGAAGTAAGTAAAATACTTTAACATGCTTGAGTGTTTGATTCTGTTATTTGTACAGCTAATGCTTAACTAGTTTCCCCTAAGTTTAGGATTTCTTTTGCTTACTCTGTGTTACTCTATTTAACTTTTGTTCTTTCGTTTCTCGTCGCGGAAAGTAGAGATAGTTGGTTGTTACTCGAGTAACAACGTGTAACGTGTATGTCAACAACTTGATGTGGAGACGAAGTGGCCAATAAAAAAGGATCAACCTAAATTGCTTATGTCTTTCCTTACTTGTTTCTCTTTTTTTATATATATACATGTAGAAAGTTATGTACTGTCTAATAAACGAGCAGCAGTGTTTTATCAGGTTTAAAACCCGTTTCCCCCTGGGACAGAATTCAAATCCCTCCGCGGGCTTTTTAGAATTAAAAATATTTGCGGGAAAACAAAACAAATTGTTAAAAAAAACTGGATGTGAAAGTTCTCTCCCCTATACTAATACGGTTTAGCGATGCGAGAAGAGTTCCAGAGACTAGAAGAAATGAAGAGGCGATAGAGAAGTGGTGAGAAGAAAAAGAAGAGGCTCTGGTATTATCCATTGAGAATCAACGCATAACACCAGACGCTCTTCTTGTTTTTCTCTCCCCTCTTCTCGCTCTCGCATCTTCCCGTTTTATTTATTCCAGCCTCTGGCACCCAAGAGTAAGGTAGGCGTACATCCTAAAACTTAGTTCAGTTTCTGCAGACAATTCATTCCTTCTCCTTTCCCTCTGCCTTCCCCTTCTTTTATTGTCTTGTTCTCATGAGCAGAGCCCGGATTTGAGCTGAGATAGATGTGCCTGCAGAGGAGACTAAGTACTAGTTTTAATATGAGCGACCGAATTGTATCGCATATACAGTGGCGAATATTGTAATGTAATGATCTATGAACTATATAAAATTAAAATATTTATGAAATTGTGAGGATAAAAGGCGTGAACGAGAAGAGTTCGGCGCTATAGTTTGTTACACTGACATGCAGGTCCCACATTGGAGAGACGGTATGCATGCATCAAGACTGGAGTTCTTCCTTGTCATTTTATCCGGCCTCCATGGTGTAGGGGAGGTCATTTATCAGTTGTGAGACCTCCCTCATACTAACGCTAGCGCAGTTAGTATCCTGTAGTGATGCAGGATTCTAGTTAGCTTGGGTAGTATTCTGTATCATTTGGTATCAAACTCATTAATAATTCATGAAGCAAAAACAAAGGAAATCACCGACCGATAAGTGATCTTTAAATCTGATACAGATTTCGTCCTGATTGACATAAACTTTGGCTTCGATTTTCTCCGCCAAAATAAGTCGTATCGCCAAAATAACTGAAAACATGACTCTCTACATCTAGACGTTTGATAAGTAAGATAAAGAATTCGTGTCCGATCTTTATCCGATTTACAAACTCTTCAGCTCGAGTTTGTAAATCGGATAAAGATCGGCCACTCATTTTTTATCTACTACATACACAATACTAATAGAGCCAACTGCAATCGTGTGTGATGTTTATAGCGGTATCCATGTGACTTGAACGCAGCATTTAGATTGGTTAGCACCCCTTTGAGTTATTCAGGATATTATGAAATCATATACAGTAAAATGGCTTTTTGCAAGCCGGAACTTACTCAGAATTCAACTAGTTGTCTCAAAGCGAGACAAAAAAACTGGCAGTAAACTTGGTTGCTCAAAGAAAGACTTTGCTTGTTCTCAGTACACTGTTTTTAGAATTTAAATTTCCCATGTTTCAGTGTCCAGTATTTCGTGAGATTTAACGAATGTTTTTTCCGCTATGCTTTTTTATTTTTGACAGCATTCTCCTAAACTGGTAGAAGCTCTTCTATCCTTTTGTTCATTCTCTAATGGTGTGGCTAGTTCAGAGCACTAGCTACTGACCTGTTTCAGGAGCGCTTTGAACTCGAACTGCCATTTTCGCCATCTTGCCGTCCGCGAACTCCGTAATCAAAAAAATGAAGTTGTAATTACTCGAATGACAGAAAACACTTGTTACCCGTGCCAGCATAGCTGGCCAGAGTCAGAAATTGCAAGTGTTTTTTTTATTTTTATTTTTTCATTTTTAACGCAAGCGCAGAACAAGAGTTATTAGGGTTAGTGGGGCGAGCTAATTTTCTTATCGTTTTATGTTGTGTACTTCGTTTTTTTTTTTGTATGGATCGGGGACTCTCCGTTGGCTGTCCGAATAGTGTTCGATTTTCCGAAGATATATTTACGGATGTTTATGGTACGCGTCCAAGAATGAGCTCTTATGCGGATTAGTGTCTGCGGCCCAGCGGTCTCTCGATGAGTGTACGTCAACGCGAGGCTATCTGGTCGAGTCGCTCAATAGTTACAAGAACAGTTTAGTATCCTATTCGCATCATTCCCTTTATGCTCGTGCAATAAGAATGGGCATTGTCGCCCGAGTTCAGGTAGAAGGAGAGCAGTATTAGCAGCAGGGAGGGGGGGGGGGGGGGAAGGGACGTAAAAACTGAACTCGGTCGAAAGGAAGGGGAGCGAAAGAGAATGATCGACCGCAATAGTGGAGGAAGGTCATGCCGGCACTAGAGGCGATAGTGATCCTGACGCGAACTGTGCGACGAACCTTGGTGGAGTTCTTATTTATACTCACTCTTGAAGGGACTGGTGCGAATAGTATCCTATTGTCATCATTCCCTTTATGCTCGTGCAATAAGAATAGGCATTGTCGCCCGCGCGAGATCAGGGAACTCCATGACTCATACCCCCGGCCAGCTAGGGAGAACACCCATACTCAAAACACCCATACTCATCACGCCCAGACTTATACGGGATAAGCGGTTTATGCGAGTATCAAACGAATTTTAAACTGAATTCGAGGCCGGGGAAAGAAAGGCATTGACGTAGTCCTTCAAGGTGTTATGTCGGAGTAGATAGAAGAGGAGCCAGCCGTAAGGGTACCCCAGCGGAAAGCAACTCAGTCGGATCTCCAGGCGTAGGAATTGGGCCAGCATCAAGTAATAGGATGTGGTGTGGATATTGTGCCATCCCACATGACTCATCTTGTCCGCCCTACAAACTAATAACTAGCAGGTCTATTCTGTAGGTCAATACAGTGGCCGCACCATTCAGAGTAAAAGACGGACAAACCGGCAGGGAGTAAGGTTGGAAACTGGGAAGGGGAAGGGAGAGAGGGTGCCATCCCCTGGGGAGCACGACCAGAATAGCGGCCAGAGGCAAGCCGGGTTAATTGCAGTGGAAGGTGGGGACGCGGGAAACCCAGGGGATGGCAGCCTGAGCGCCGACTAGGGAATTAGTATCCCTTTCACGCTGCCATGAAGAATAGGGCGGGGTGGGGAGGTGATGGAGAAAGGGGTGTTCGGAGGAGGGGTACTAGACAGCATAAACGCTACAATACGTATACCCCCTAAATGAATGAAATAAAACAAATAGAACATAAAGACTAACCCATCGAATAAAAACAGCACGGCACAAATAGAGCACGTGTGCGCGAATTACTCTGGCAACTGATGCCAAACGTACGGATGAATGGGGAATAAAAACTAAATCATGAAAAGCGAACCAACTAGAAATATAAACCTGCATAAGCGTTAAGCGAGAGAAAATGTGTGAGGAACAATAGGCTCATGGCAAACTACATGCTAAACGTATGATGACAATAACACTTAGCCCCAAACTCCTTTTGATAAGTTAAGCACGGACACGAAATAGTCGTAACTGCACATACAACGTGCACTGCAAATAGAGTTATAATGGACAGAGAAAGCTAACTTATGTAAATTGCAACAATGCTCAACAAAAACACACTTGTACTCAAGAATTAACAAGTACCCATGCTAAACTCAAGAAAACCCATACTAAAAGTAGTGTGCAAAGAAATAACAAGTCGAACGACCAGGAGAAAGCACTAACCGAGGAACATCAATAATATCGTAGGAATCCTTGACCGTGAGGCAAACCCGTATAACGACCATGTATAAACTTCCGAACACTACGTTAGTGCATAACAGTGGTGCCCATATGTCAAAGCAAATATATAAATAAAATTCAAAAGGAAAAGATATGGCAACACAAGTACCAAACTCACGGCAGAGCCAAAACGTGGAAAAATAAAATACTAAAGCGAAGAATAGAAAAACGAATCAGAACATTACGGCACTGTACAAATCTGTATTTGTGAGGCCAGCACGCAAACGCACGGCAACACATGTGCCAAACTCACGGCCGAAAACATGCCAAAACGTGCACGATAAAAGACGTCTAAAACGAGGAATAGAAAGCTAACTAGAACATTAGTATCGCACTGTACAATCCGTATTTGTGAGGCCAGCACGTAAACTCACGGCAACACATGTGCCAAACTCACAGCAGTACATGCCAACGTGCAAAAATAAAGGACTAAACGAAGAATATAAAATTAACTAGTACATTTATAACGCACTTCACAAATCCGCGTCCAGATACATATGGTAGTAACGAAGGAATAAAGCAATATAGACCAAAGCTGAATGGCAACGAAGGCAAAATACACCGGCGAAACTACCAAGCAGACTAAAACGGTGATACAACGCAAACCATGATAGACTAAAACAAAATACATACACAAGCGTCTGTGAGCACGAGGATAAAAGGCAAACAACAACCTGAACCACATTGTGGGAAAAAGGATAAATTACCTCTAGCTGTGGCGGCTGAGCGTCGCTCTTGAAGGGACTGGTGCGAATAGGACGAACACAGACATTACCGGATATTTCAAAATATATTGAGTATTCTGTGTCACTTTGCGTGAAAGTAGCGAAAAGAAGCTATGGTTATAAAGTACTGTATAGCCTTTGGCTGTACGAATCGTAGTACAAAAGAAGAATGTAGCGGTCTATCGTGGCATTTATTGCCATTCACGAACAAGGATCTTCAACAAACATGGCTTGTCAAGATCCACCAAAGAACATTCCTGTTAGCAAGAACTCGTACGTATGTAGCAAGCATTTCGAGCCTGAATGCTTTATCAAGCCTCTAGGAGGACAGAGAATCAGATTAAAACCGGGCTCTATCCCTACGAAGTTTGTTTTCACCGTGGAAAAGCCACAGAGGAAAGCGCCGTGTTACCGAGCAACGACAACAAACAATAGCAAGAGTAGAGCAGTGAGGTCACTTGATTTGATATCCCTGATTCCTGAATCAAATAACGTAGAACCTGAACAATTCTTGGAAAATGAAGGGAATGAAGTTTCAGACCTGAGTGAAGATGAAAAGCTTGTGCGGGAAGTTAAGTAAAATTAAAGGAGGAAGAAATGTCACGTTTAAGAGAGGAATGGAGGGTAACAGAACATGAACTAAGAAGTAAAATAAATGAACTTGAAACACTGTTACAAGAGGAAAGGATTGCAAGAAAGGAGTTGGAAATACTAAATAAGCAAATAGCATTTAGTATCGAAACTGTGAGAAATAATGACAAATTGTTTAAATTTTACACTAGGTTTGAGAACTTTGAAATGTTTTAAATGGTTCTTGACTTTCTTGGTAGGGAAGCTGCAAGCCAACTTGATTACATAAATACAGAAAGATTAGCCTCTAACACCAGAAACATTAATATAGTTAAACCTGGTCGAAGCAGAACTTTGTCGGTTGAGACTGATTTTTTTATGGTATTGTGCCGTTTAAAAGTTGGCTTATTAGAGGAGGATTTGGCAGCCAGGCTTGGAGTGTCTCAGAGCCTTTGTCCCGGATCATTAACACCTGGATTAAGTTCATGCACTTTAGATTTAGAGAACTTGATATTTCCCTTCAAGAGAAATTGTTCAGTTACACAAGCCTGAATGCTTTGCCAAAAAGTATTCTACTACCTCACTTATAATTGATGCTACAGAAATTTATATTGAGAAGCCAAACCGCCCAGAGGCACAGCAACTTACTTTCTCTTCTTACAAAAATACCAACACCTTAATTAAAGCACTGATTGGCATAATGTTCCAAAAGGCGGAATTTAATTCATTTCAACACTCTATGGTGGTAGTATTTCTGACAAGGAAATTACTGAACGGTCTGGGCTAATAGAGAAATTATAATATGGAGATGCTATTATGGCAGACAGAGGATTTAATATTCAAGAGATGCTTGCTAGCAAAGGAGTAAGAGTTAATGTGTCACCATTTATGAATCAATCAGGCCAGTTTGAGGAGCATGAATTGCTTGAAACTAGAAGTATTGCCATTCTAAGAATCCATGTCGAGAGAGCCATGGAAAGGATAAAGAACTACCATATCTTAGATTTTGTACCTATAACTTTGTGTAAAAATGGTGTTATTGACACGATATTTTTTGTCTATGCCATGTGAACCAATTTCCTTCCTCCGCTAGTAGATCGTTGACAACCAAATTGACAGTGTTTTAAAGAGTGCAGGCACTAAACCCATCACGTACTATCTAATTACTATAAGAGGTTTTTTGTTTTACTATTTAATATTATTATTCAGTTAGTAAACTGTTTCATACTGTAGGACTTGTGAAATAATGATAGTATCCAGTTATATATACAATATGTCAAGCACATTATAAATTAACAGTATTTATTAAACATATTTTTGCTTATTAAAACAATATTCACTAATACTTTGGCTTCTCAATATACTAACCAATTACCTTGTTTTTGATGTGATAATAACAACAGTAAATGTATCAGAGATAATTTGTTGACACTTGTTATTTGCGATAAATAAATTATTGTAATATATAGGAAATATTAAACTCAATCATTCATGCTGATTAATTTCCTCAACCTTGGTAGTCCATTGGCTACTCTAGGAACTAAGAGAAGCAAAGCCGACACAACGTAGATTTTCGAGGTTTATATAACGATATTTCGGCTGGCCAAACCAGCCTTCTTCAGGTAATATTACCTGAGGAAGGCTGGTTTGGCCAGCCGAAATATCGTTATATAAACCTCAAAAATCTACGTTGTGTCGGCTTTGCTTCTCTTAGTTTTATGTGTCCAGCCGATTAGACCAATCACTGATCCAACGTACACCAGCAGGATCGTCGTCCACGGTTGCTTACATTCTATTTGCTACTCTTGGATATTAAGTCTAGCGGATACGTGCATGGATTGTTCACTTTTTGTTAAAAGCACGAAATTTGGTGAAAAGATAGGCTTTGAGGTGCTGAACAAATATGGATATAGTGCCATCCCGAAAAATTACAGGTTTCGGATTTAATACGAATTTTCAAAATGACGGCCATCTTGTACCGGAAGTGAAAGTACACGAACCTGAAGTTAGACCAAAATATGTCTTTGGGGGCTTTGAAATCACTCATTATGCACGAACGAGATTTAGAGTAAAATGGAAAACATGAATATATGCTTGCTGGTTGACAAATCAACAAAACTTATGGCCGTCGTGTTATGAGGGTCTGAATGGGGGTGGGGGGGGTCTACATGTCAGTTGTCAGTTAAAATTTTGGCCATTTGTCAGTTGTCAGTTAGCCCTAGTTAATCATTACTAGAGAAAATTTACAATGTTTGACCCACAAAAACCAAATTTGTCAGTTGTCAGTTATTTTTCGGTTGTCAGTTGTCAGTAAAAATATCGTCATTGGTCAGTTGTCAGTTATTTTTAAGGCCGTTTGTCAGTAGTCAGTTAACCCATTCAGACCCTCTGTTATACCGGAAGTTGAAGTTCGCCTACCATTATAGTACTACATCTTACTTTAAAGACCAAAAATTTAAAATGTAAATACATAAATACATGGACTTTTCATTAGGAAAGAGTCTAGGTATACATAATGAAACAAAATCAATCGTGAGTGACACCTGTTTTGTATTTAAGACCATTGGATCGTTGATATAGTCATACAGTAGTTTACGTTCAATCGTGGTACATGCAATCCTTCAAAAACGGCTTAAATTAAATACCAAGGATATCTTTTTTTTTTTTACAAATGTGTGAAGCCAAGATTTACATCACAAGGGCGAACATTCATCTCTTTCATGTCCTAGTTCTTTATGTATTGTCGCACCCATCTTCCGCGCACTTACAGAGGGCCGTGCAGCTCAGACTGGCTTTGACAGAACAGCTTCCCCCGACATTCCTTCCTCCATCCACATCGAACAAGTTCCTGACAAGACCGTGTAACATCCGGCATTGTTGTCCAGAAAGGCCTCCAAACACCGCCATACAAGTTCCAGCCCCAGTCTTGTGGACTCTGTAGTACTGGGTTCGGAGTCATAGCTTGTCCCCAGATGTGGTCTGCCCGACAGGCTGTACGTTTACAGTGCTCCAACAATGCTGCATTCGTTGGTGGGATGGCATGAAACTGTCTGCCCTTCTGCACAAACAGCTGCTTTCGAGCATCATTGACGGCTGCCTTGCTGCTTGTCCTGTCATGTAGTAGTACCACAAACCGTTCCAGACTTGTCATGCACGTGTCCCTGACCTCAGAGGGGTTACTAGCTAAGTTGAAGAAGGCAGCGGTCACGTCGGGATAACAGCACCACGTTCCTAGGGCTGTCTTCTTCCCCCTTCCAGCAAATCAAGATACAGTATCGCATCCAGTAAACGCGTGGAATACTGGAAGTGCAATGGAGACTTGTGGATTGAGACTTCTGTAGTTCTCATTGGCAGTAATATAGCGAAGCTGCGTCCCAGTGTAACCCAAAGCTCGATGCATCCATCATCTCGAAGCTGTTGAAGCTTTTGTACATACGCCACAGTTAGCACAAGGAC
The DNA here is from genome assembly GCA_030867875.1 of Actinernus sp. WN-2022. NCBI lineage: Eukaryota > Metazoa > Cnidaria > Anthozoa > Actiniaria > Actinernidae > Actinernus > Actinernus sp. WN-2022. Next base: position 55,174,639 of record JAOWCC010001501.1, on the reverse strand, counting down.
ATCAGTGTCAAGAGTGCGTTATGGCCACATTGTACTGCGTCTGCTGCATGCAGGAGCATTCTTGTGTCACGGAGCTTCCATCAGTTTGTAGCTGTCTAACGGGAATTTCTGGAACTGGAAGACTTTTGTTTTGTTGGGTAACTTGTGCAACTTCCGTATACGACTCTGGTAATTGCTCTACAGACTTCGTGTTGGTTGCTGTTTGTGTTATGTCTATACATGGTCGAGTTGTACCAGGTTCTTCGGCTGTAGGGTGCTGAAATAAAGACATTCCAGTTCCGTGAAAGGTGGTTGAACTGGGGTTATGATCAATGTTGTCAACTGCAGCCGTGGTGAACAAACCCAGACGAAGATTGGAAGGACATACTGCACCCTCATCTTCGTAACGACGGCAGACTTCGTTTCCCAGATCTGTCGAGATGGCTAAGACTCTATCATATGATACACTGATTCCAAGGTTGTGCATAGTCTCAACAAGGTCTCGGCTACGCCGAGTCTTAGCATGAATTGATAGTCCTACGTATATTGGGAGTGGCGTCTCACGTGATTTGTTTCGTCGCTCACGCTTTGAACACTTCCCCATCACGGCGACGAAGATAGTTGTTGCACTGTAGCAGTTGTGAGATGGTAAGGCCGGCTTGCCCTTTAGATGAGCTACGGGTTTGTGTTTCGATGTTTGGACCCGACAAAATCGTATTTACTAAGGACAACAGTGACGCTGTAACAAAGTTGGCCTGAGAGTAAGGCTCAAAGGATCCGGTAAATGAGTACTTATTTGCAAGCATATCTTTGCGCACAATGGCAGCAGTTTTTGCTAGATGCATCGCAATCTTCCTCGTGCGCTTTCTGCAATGCAGCTCCGACATCGTTCTTAAAAGCCAAGTAGATATAATGTCCTTTATTGTAGGCCTCAAGTTTTGGAACTTTCAAAATAATGCGCTCTTTAAGAAGTGTTCACACGGGTGTTTGAGTTTTCACCGAGCTGCTGCATACAGGACTGATACATTCTTGCCAGGTCAGCTAGTTTAAATACCGGTAGCTTAGTTGCATCACTGGTCCGCGAATCTTCAATATACGTCACCAGCTCAGCTAATGCAATACCATCAAGACGATGAAGTTTATCAATCACTTGCCCCACGACCTCATCTTTTGCGTATTGTGCTCTTCTGTAGAACAGAGACAAGCAATGATCGTGATATTTTGCCTCCAGTGCAATTAGATCTCCTCCGCTAAGACAAGCTGATAGCTTTTCGTCCTCTATCACGACACACATTCCCGCACTCGAGCATCGAGCCCCAAGGTTGAGACATTGTGAAGAGGTCTACTTCCAACCTCTTCACATAAGAAGCACGTGTTTTCAGCAGCCCCACTGACATTGGAACGGGTGAACTTTCCACCAACTGACTCCTCCTGTTGACTGGCATGCCTCTTCTCGGCTCTTCTGAACTTAGTCGAGTTGAAAAGAGCGTAACAGCTTCTTTGCCAGCGTGCCATGCACCTTGAAAACGTCTCCTCTATCCCATTGCCTTCGTCTAGTCGGGAAAGACTTATTTCTACTGGCATATACTCGAGCTCTGCGAATTTCTCAATGTTACAGGTCAAGGTTCTGTAGCCGGCTCCCACATCCGAGCGCTTTGAATTGGCGCTCAGAGGTTCTCCCAGCCTTCTCGTCGATTTAAAATTTGGGTTAGAGAGGGCAGTAGAAACTCTGGCACCCAGGGTAAACCTGGACAGACATGGTAGTGGGTTGCTATCAATCAGTTAGTGGCGATGACGTGATTGATTACGTGATTTTAAGTACATGTCAATATCTCCCTCATTTCTAATGCCAGACAGTTCAAACTTGGACAAGTATGGTATTATTTTCCCACGATTCACTTTAGTGGTGATGACGTAACGATGACGTCATCGGTCACGTAATTTTTAGTTTATAGCAAAATAGCTCACTGACCATCCACGAGTTGCCCTTAGGGGCCTTACGTTTTCCAAGTTTCGAGTTTGCTCAAAACGTGACATGGTCAACCAAATACATTCGAAGTCGCTCGGGGCACACACGGGTCATTCTTCTGTGATCTTATTTCAGCTCTAGAGTCTAGAGAGGGAAAGATGCAGATCGGTGAAAGAGTTCAAATTCGTCAAAATTGCTTTAAATCGCTACCAGAGTACAAGAAGAATATCAATAACTCTATAAAACAGCTTTTTATAGAAATCTTATTTTAATATCCCCTGAAATATCTACAACATATGGCTTACAGGAGGTCGAACGACAAGGCCAAATAAAAGCTGAGGACAACTAGAGCTGCTTAGTTACTCCGATCGATGCGACATCTGACAGCACAATCTTAAAGGTACACGATATCCTAAAAAAATGCGGCCAAAAAAAAAGATATAACTAAAGTAAATGCCTACAGTCTATGACAAGAGCTACCAGGGGACAGCTACATACCACTAAAAGGGTTAACACGGTAACCTTTTCAAAATATTTTTTCAGGCATGTCATTCCCCTCTGGAATGCACTTTCTCTTCAAGCCAGGACATCCACTAGCCTAGCCAACTTTAGACGCTACCTAGCTTCCATCACTGGGACCTTCACTAGCTCAAACACTTGTACTTGGAACTCCAGATGCCGCTGTTCTTCATGTAGATAGACCAATCTTTCGTTTTTGTAATTATTTATTGTTTCCTACTTTATTTATGTATTTTCTTTCACTAATGTTAGCGTCTAGCATTGTACCTTTGCTTTTTGCCTATATTGTAGTTTTATTTGGAGGACTTCTTTTAAAGGTGTTTTTCACCTGTTTAGTCTTCAACAGTAGTCTTTGTCATTTACGTCTCCTATATGTTTCGTTCTTTGTTTATCTAATGTTGGAAGCCTAATAAATAACTTCCCAGGTAGTCACCCCCTCCAGTTACTAACTTCGCCCGATCGGGCTTAACTTTTGTGATCGGACGAGAACTGGGGCTAAACCCTAGGCCTGAGGCCACAGGGAACCCAACTATAGGTTGTCAGTAGGTAGGTACATCATCCATGCCCCTTACAGTCACAGAAGACGTTTGCTGTTTTATTATTTTCACCAACATTTCGGCAAATCTGCCTTCTATCGTTATCTAATGGCCCAATTTCTACGGAACAGGAGAAGCAAAATAAGCATCGGTTTTATAATGTAAGACACGGTTTCCAATTGGTGCAGGGATCCGGTCATGTTGATCTGCTACTCTTGTTGATTTGACGATGCTATTTTAAAAGGGCAGGAATCAATATCGAAATTTGATACATCCACACAAATTGAAAATCGTGGTATTAAAGGCTAGAGTTTTTTATAGCACAGGTTCAAGTTTAATATCATTAAATGACCATTTTGTTATTCAATATTTCACATTTTTTGAGAAAGTCTTTATATGTGCTTTTCAATTCGATAGATTGCGTCCCTCAGTTCCCCTTCTTAAAGAGCCTAGTTCTATCATATAATTATGTTATTGGTATTTTTGTTTTCATTGTGTATAGATTATACTCATATCCAGTCAAACCTGTATTGAGCGGCCCTATTTTAAGCGGCCGCCCTCTATTAGCGGCCAGTAATCAGTCTCAGAAATTTAGTCAATATGATACTGTAAATACTCTCTCTATTAAACAGTAATAGCTATTAAGCGGCTGCGGCCACTTACGTTCTGTCATTTTGAGCGATTTCCTATTGTTTAAACCTGTGAAACGGTCACCATGAATTTTATGTGGCACTTATCAATTGAAATCCCACCCCCGCCCTACACAGATGTATACGTAGCTTTAATGTAATCACTGATTAAAAAATGTTTGCTTCAAACTCAGTTAGCACACTAATTTTGATGTGATATTTCTTATGGTGGGATTTTTAAATTAGATTAAATAATAATTTACATACTCACACCCAATCCTTTTTTCATTTACGACATTGCTACTCTTATGGCCCCAGCCTAGTCCCACGTATTCTAGCTCCAGTAATTTGTTCCGGTTTGTGAAGTCACGGCTCATCGCACACCAGTACAAACCACAGGGATCCCATCAACCCAATCACAACAAACCTGTCACATTTTATTGGCGCGTTTTGGGGGACATATTCCAGTTATTTCGTAATTCATGAATACAGTTTCAAATTCGCGAAAAATATCACACTTTGAGGCGAAACCGAGGTCGGCTGGCCCATCTAAAACATGCTGTCAAATATCTTATAATGTTCTAAGAGGTATAGCCTGCTTTCAGGCGGTAGATGGTGTTTTTTTCGCGCAGCAAACGGATCATCGAAGCGGCCGCCATATTGGCCGAGCGTGATTGAGACCTGGGATCAAATGACAAATGGAGGGGGGAGGGGAGAAGCAGAAAGGAAAGACCGTCTGCCCGAAAAATCCCTGGTTTCTGAATATCCGCCCACCACGGACGTGACATCCGTTAACTTGTAACGCATTCTTAATTTGACCAATAGGAGTCGATGTGTGACAGCCTGCCAATTTTGATTTCGTTTGATTGAAATGAAGCGTGCAATTCAAACCAAACGTCGCTCGCTGTCAAATGCAAAACAAAATGTAGGTACAAAATTGTCAATTGGTTCTCAGATACTGAAATTTGAATAAAACCAGCTATTTTTGTTCAAAGTTCTCCATTGAAAGGACTGCGACAGTACCACTTTAGAATATATATGTAGACAGTTCGGTTTTAGCTTGTTGCGTTCGCTCCATCAGTCTCTCAAAGAGTTTGCAAATCCTCCGAAATACATACCAACATTATAAGCTGCTTCAAAGAGCAGTCCAGCACCGTAGCAGCAGTATGGCGAACCAGAAGAGGTGCGATACAAGCGGCTGCTTCCTTCCTTAAAATGAGTGAATTAAGCTCGCATAAAAAACGTTCAGAGGACAAATACAGGATCGAAAAAATATCTAAACTTCAAAGAAAACTCCGATGGAGACAATGTTTTGTCAGAACTCGATATTGAAGAGCTCGTGGACAAACAAACTGCGAGTGCAAATTACACCACAGGCCGCCCAAGTTCTGACTGTGTAACAAGGTTTGTATGGGAGTTCTTCCGATAACTCAGAATAATAACATAAATCTCCTGTAATACAAGGTAAATAAAGGAAGAAGACTTACTTGAAGTTGTTTTGTCGTCCTATGTGTATTTCAGGTCGCTAGAACGGTGTTTCATGGAATTCTTGAGTCATACGCTTCACCCCCTCTACCAGAGGGGAAGGCTGAACACTCGATACAACCACGGCCTTCGCTCGAGGACGAATTTTCCACGAAATATCAATCCCATCGGCGTTTACTCGGCCGCGGTACAATCCAAGGACATCAATTATCCCTCAGAAGTCCCCAGGCTTGATAACTCCTTTCCAAACCCGTTAGATTTGAACGATTTTGAAGCAATTCGTGCAGCTTCAAACGGCCGACTAACCGTGTAGTCCATAGAATGGTGATTCTTGACAACGCGTTTTGGTAACCAGGCGTTTGGGTAACCAGGCCGTTACAAATTATTTCTTTCCCTGAGAGGGACATATCAAATTCATTTGACATTTTCTAATCCCTCCCTCCCCTCCAACGAGACCACTGGACAGCGCCGGTGACTAGAAAGTGTCAAATGAATTTGATATGTCCCTCTCAGGGAAAGAAATAATTTGTAACGGCCTGGTTACCCAAACGCCTGGTTACCAAAACGCGTTGTCAAGAATCACCATTCTATGGACTACACGGTTAGTCGGCCGTTTGAAGCTGCACGAATTGCTTCAAAATCGTTCAAATCTAACGGGTTTGGAAAGGAGTTATCAAGCCTGGGGACTTCTGAGGGATAATTGATGTCCTTGGATTGTACCGCGGCCGAGTAAACGCCGATGGGATTGATATTTTGTGGAAAATTCGTCCTCGAGCGAAGGCCGTGGTTGTATCGAGTGTTCAGCCTTCCCCTCTGGTAGAGGGGGTGAAGCGTATGACTCAAGAATTCCATGAAACACCGTTCTAGCGACCTGAAATGCACATAGGACGACAAAACAACTTCAAGTAAGTCTTCTTCCTTTATTTACCTTGTATTACAGGAGATTTATGTTATTATTCTGAGTTATCGGAAGAACTCCCATACAAACCTTGTTACACAGTCAGAACTTGGGTGGCCTGTGATTACACAGGTAAAGGTTGTGATCGTCAATCCTAACGAGAGTGTAGAAACGAGCTCTTTCTCCGCTGAGGAGTCGAAGTCCATCTTAGTGAATGTTTGCCGAAAGAAATGGACGACGGTTGCATAAATGTATTGTGGCGGATTTCTGATTATTTTCTCTACTGTACATCGCTACTAAGTTCAACGGCCGTGAGGTCAATAGGTTGCATCTCTGCAATTTGGTCGACAATAATACTTTTCAGTGGCGAATTAAATCACGGTTGTTGTCGAGTTCTCTTTACTTTAAATATCATACTCTTTCCAAAACCTGTCGAAAGCACAGAACATCTTTACCAAGAAGTAGGCTCTGTATAGTCTAGGGGGAGGGGGTAACTCCTGTTTGTGACGTATTATGTATGTACCGCCCGGGTGGGTCAGGGTTTTGAGCTCAGATTGGGTAGGTATGGTCAGGGTTTTGACCTGATTTGGGCAGATCAGGGTCAGGATTTGAGTATAATTTGGGTGCAGTCAGGGTCGGGGTTCAGTATTTTTAGGCAGTTCGGGTTCAGTTTTTTTAGCTACTATGTCAAAAACGATATTCTGTTGCCGCCTGCCCACATGCAAGCACTGAGGTTCCCATACATCGTAACGCCGCTAATTCGTACTTCAGTACTTATCTATGTACTTCATCTGCTGATTTCTTTACCCAATGCCACGTCCCGACTTGAAATGTTCCGTATTTTGCATGCAATCCCGGTACGCGGTATTCCGGCCGGGATATATATCCGACCGTGTTTTGAAAACAATTTAAAGAACGGAGCAGCTGTGTTCTAAGTAAGTAACTTTTTATTTATTTAAGTGTCAAATGTATTTAGCATTGCAATTAATTGGGGACACTAGTCCTACGAGTTTACGTCCTTATCCGAGAAGACGTGAAGATCTAACCATTTGAAGTTGTTTCACAAAGGCAGCACCTTCTATTCAGATATTTTAAGACCCTGAGTATTGGTCCGGCCGGGGTTTGGACCCGCGACTCCCGCTCAACAGACCGGAGCTTAACCACTGAGCTAACCGGGAGGCGGTACAAGAAAACCTCTGGAACCAGGGTAAAGGCGAAGGACATAACTTTGAAAACCGGCTGAGCAGAAGGAAGCTATATACAGAGCGCTTTGTAAAGAGTACGATATTTACCCGGGTGTTTACGGTTTACGAACTTGCGAAAAGAGAACTCGACAACACTGAAACCTCTCGCAGTTCGCCGATCGCCGCCTTCGCGGCTCTTTCTCCGCGGCTGTTCTCTCTAGAAAACCTCTGGAACCAGGGTACTTCACCTTAGTCTTCAAAAAAGACAAAGATTTTTGTATTACTCGCCATATTTTATCAACTGCAAGCTCAGTATACAACACTTATTCCTTTTAGTTCTTGCTTTCAACACTTGCCGCGATAAGCTTTGATTGACACAGTTTCAGCCAATCATATATATTCCCCGTCCTCTGGTGGACGGGATATAACTTTTGTACTCAGGGCAGGCGGTCTTTCCTTTTTGCTTCTCCCCCCCCTCCATTTGTCATTCGATCCCAGGTCTCAATCACGCTCGGCCAATATGGCAGCCGCTTCGATGATCCGTTTGCTGCGCGAAAACAACACCATCTACCGCCTGAAAGCAGGCTATAAGAGGTACTGAAGGTGTCATCAGGAGCCATTACCATCGGTAATCATTACCATCATAGAGTAGTGAGGGATGGATATTGAAATGTAAATATTAGTGCACAACCAACACGGAACAATTGAAAATGCTTGCAAGCACATTTTTCAAACTTTTCATATATTTGCGCTACAAATTGCGCAAACATTCTCGCCAGCGAGCATGCGGTGTGAACAGGTATTATTTTAAACCTGTTTAATTGAACAGCTTTTAAACTGTTTAAGCTTAATTTGGTGTGAATGGGGTATGAGTTACCATCGCGGTTTTTCCTTCAACACCAGAAAACGAGACAACGACATGTGTGTACTGTATCATGGCACTCTAATATGAAATGTGAATAAAGAATCTACTCGTTTGCTCAGACATAAAGCAAATATTCAAATTTGCCCTTTTCTGAAGGATTACGAGAAACAAGTTATAGTTTTTCTATTCATATACCATTAGGATTTTGAGAACAAAAAATGCGTTAAGGACGAATATCTATTTATGTGGAGAAGAAAAAGTAAAAAATCGCTACATCAGATTGCGCATATATACCAATTATTAGTTCTTGCCGCATTTCAAATTTTCTCCGAATCTATAGGCAGTGAAATTTACTTTGTTGAAAAGGTTTTACATGTTCTATTTCAGATAAAAAAATATTAAACCATTCAGTTGTCATCTGATATTTACTGTGACATGGTTATGAAATGGTCTCAAACCCACATGGAGTTATAATTAGATGTTAAATAGTTGGCAAGTAGCTGCGGCCGAGTTAATGACAAAACTGCTGCTTTTTTCTGAGAACATTTAAGGTGGCTGGCCTGGATTTTCCAGGGACGCACCATACCCACTTTGAACGGCTAATACTCCACTGTCAGAGCATGGTCTGGCTAGCCACTTCACCGATTTACTAGAAATAGAATAAACGTTCCAAAAATGTAGGTTTGTTTGACATCGGTGTTACCATAGCAACACAGCGTTGACGTCATATATTTTACACATCATCAATTTTCTCGAAATCTAGACCTAAACCTTTAAAACGACCTAGTCTAAATGTAAGCCTTCAAGACTGCAAAGTTTAAAAAAATCGTATGAGAGCGTTTTCGAAAAAAATTGGGTTGAATATTTTCATTCAAAAAATAAACAATTCGCCTTACTTCCTATTTAGTCGTCGAGAACTGTCTTTTCCGGACAGATTCAAGCGATATTTTTAGCATATTTCATACCTGTGACATAGGACTACTTCCCATGAAAATGTCATTCCATTTGCTTTATTCGATTTCGGTTTATGGAATCATAAGTAATGTCATAAATATGCTCATTTTACTCAAAACAGTAACATATTTTCTAAGGAAGCTGTAATTCGAAAACTAGTCGATAAATATTTTTTTTTATCTTTTCACCTGAAATTCAACATGTACTACCCTGGTCCTGTAAATTTCAAGAGCATTGAAATGATATTCATGCATTGAAATGCTATTCATGACAAAACTGAATGGTTTCTAAGTTTTCAAGTTCAACACCGAAACACAGAATGAACGTTAACCAGTTGCCCAGGCCCCGCTCGGCCAAGCAAAAAGCGAGAAAAACCGGCTTAACCCCCCCCCCCCCCCCTGAACTTCATTTGCGCGAGTAATTACGCAAAAATGTAATCTAGTTGGGCAAAAATACATTAGATAGGCTAGTTTTTGTGTCTTTAGCTATTCGCTACATAGCAAACATTAATTAATTAATTATTTATTTAATGATTGTATTATTTCTATGATTATCGTTAGGAATTATTCCTACGGGTAGGCGTATTTGATAATTGTGTTATTTGTTATAGGGAGTGCCGGTGAGTCACCATCGCAATGCACCCTTCAGAACCAAAGCCCGAGATAATGACAACTGGAGTTCACACTGTTCAATCCAGTATAAGGGAGCGTGGTGGTATAAATCCTGCCACGAGTCTAACCTGGACGGTTTGTACCATCACGGTGCACACTCCTCAGGTGCTGACGGTGTGAACTGGTACCACTGGAAAGGTTGTCACTACTCCGCGAAGCGAGCCGAGATGAAAATCCGTCCATTTGGGTTCAAAATACCATCATTAACCTTTACTACATTTTGTCATCAGGGGCCACATCAATAAAACATTTACACGTGAACATGTGTTTGACAAGTTTGACCATTGTTTCTACGCCTAAAAACAATAAGATGGGTCACGCTTGGCACAAATGACCCTAAAATCTATCACTTTGCTATATTTTCAAAAGTTTCCAACATAGAAGATTGAATTTTTGTGGGATGATGAAGACCGACGACCTAAACAAAATCCGATGATTTGATCTACCGTAGACATCTTGATGACGTCACAGTTACGTGTATCCATTTATAATAGGTTTCTCGATGTTTTCAATTACCTTGAACATCAGTAAATTTTATATTTTCGATTTCCCATCATGTCGACAACAATGAAACCGAAAACCCGAGTTCGATTGGTTAAGAGGGAGAAAAGTTATTAAATTTTGAATTTTGGCAATTTTCCCGGGAAATATTCAACACAGAACCATTTACAAAATAACTTCTTCATTCATCTTTTAGAGTTTAAAATATTTGTTTACGATAATCTAGCAATCAAAAGAGTAAATCGGTACCCACAACCGTATGTTTTTAGAATTTTCGATTTTTGAGAGGAAATACTTTAAAATTCCCAATGAAAAAGAGGAAACGTCATTATGACGTCATATATTTTTGAAAACGTCTTTTAAAAATAACTATTCAAGTATTTTTCGGGTTTTAAAGAGGAACTGTACTTACTGTACACTGAATAGCCGCAATATGGTCTTTTTATGTTTATTCAATTTAGAAAGCATGACTGATGTCAGACCCATGACGTCAGAAAATGTGACGTCACAGGAAACTTCAGTTCTTAATAAGTCCGCAAATATTTATCGTAGAGACTTTAAAATTGCGGCAATCAAAAACACATATTTATATTGTTGTGATAACATGCTTTATTTCAAACGTATAGGTAACGCAGAATTTGACCTTAAAAGGAGTCGTTCGTTATGACGTCACACCAACGTCAATATACAAACGTGTTTGATCCTAAAGACGTTATTTCATTTTAATATTAACATACGAAAATATTGTTAAATTTGACAGCGAATTAAACAAGATGTGCTGGTTTATATATTTTTGGCTCGCTTTTAGTGATCGATTTTGAGGTAACTTATGCCAGGCGTGGGTAAACGTGTTAAAGTTTTTATTCAATTGGCCGGAGATTCCTTATATTGGTACGTACTAAGATATCAAATCAGTGTCAAATCACTACATGATTCCTAGCCATTATGCTAACTCATGAGCTGAAAATGAATTAAGTCATACCATTGAATGTGTTTATTTGTTCCAGTTGTGTTTTAGGTGTCAGACATGTGAGACATTTTAAGACCGGCATTTGATCCTTGCACAGGGGAAATGGGGACGCTATGGAAGCAAAGTGTTTGACTAGGAGGAATGGGGACGCTATGGAAGCAACGTGTTTGACTAGGGGGAATGGGGACGCTATGGAAGCAACGTGTTTGACTAGGGGGAATGGGGACGCTATGGAAGCAACGTGTTTGACTAGGGGGAATGGGGACGCTATGGAAGCAAAGTATTTGACTAGGGGGAATGGGGACGTTATGGAAGGCCCCATCTGTAGAATTGGCTTGAAATTTGATTTTTTAATCAAAGAAAATGGCAGATACTGATATAGTTTTCCAAGTCGGTCGTTTTGTTTTCCACTTTTACCTTTAAATCAGTGATAACTGGCTTGAGCTCATGTGCACATTAAATTAGTGGTTCTTAAGTATTTGGCAGTATAAAATAATTTAGATAGTACGCGCGTTCTTATTGGCTGATAGCCATGTTTTCAGTAGCCTGTGCAAACATGGAAATGACGTCACACCGTAAGACAAGCACCGTAAGTGCTTCTTTTATCAAAATTATTATTTTATAAAACGAATGAAACACATTTTCCGTTTTTGCAGAAGCTCATGCAAATCTCAGTATGTTTGGGAGAATTCTCGAGCAGGTACTCGCCTTGCGGTCTCGTGTTGGTTCTGTTCTCGAATTCTCCCAAACTTACCTCGGTTTGCATGATCCTGTGCAAACACGGAAGATCTGTTTCATTTCTTAAATAAATTGCACTCGTGATCCCATAGCAAAGGCTTTACCGGATGGCAAACTTAAAACGCTTTATTAGAAAGATTGACAATCGATTGCAGGTGGAAAATAGCATTTAAAAACAAATTTAGCTAATAACACTACCGATCTCCTACAAGTGCTTTTAACTAAATGCCGTCCAGTAGTACAACCACGTGATTGCATTTCTGCAAAAGGCCCATTGACAAGTACAGCTAATCCGAATCCGAATCTCTGCAGTTGTCTATCGCGCCTACGGGATCGATATCTTTGTCTATAACTTGAATTTGGTTATTACTCGGGTATTTTAAAGGAGCAGTGTCACGGTACTGCGCATGGCACAGTCTCCAGACATTGAATTGACAGCTGCATTGTGTAACATCCAATGAGAATCAATCAAAATAATTTGCAGGAAACGCCACACTGTTCGGGTGTTAGCTGTATTCACAGATTGTAGTTATGCACAGTATATGGCGAGATTTACAAGGATTTTATTCTTCCTACATCCAAGGTAAACAGCATTGAGTAAAGAATGGTATCTATATTTCATTACTTGCTTGTATTTTTTGCTGTTTCCAGTCGGAAACAGTCCGAATTTGACCAAAGTGAAACAAGCTGCTCGCGTCCGTAGATATATACTTCTTCGTTGTGCACTTTTGACATGAAATAATTCTCCAAATGGCACCATTGTTTTATTTCTACATAACTAATAACACAGTTCTCTGCTGTAAAAAATATAGAACATTCTATGGACGATTTCTTGTCTTAAAGTTTGGAAACGTAACACATACATTTGCGCTAAAAAGTTCAGTACTTTCGGACTACGAGTGGCTGTTTACTAGTTTGCACTATCGGCTGTTATGGACTGGAAACTTACTTTCACAGCTTAATATTTATGTCGATTGGTCAGAAAGATATCTTGTTTAAGATTCTATGGTTCTTTCGGCATCAGGAAATTTTTAAACGGGAGTTTTCGTACAGTATTTCAAGCTATGCTGTTGCGCGAGTTTAGTACGTAGTCACAAATGTCCGTGAAACTAATAGCACGTTAGATCATTATTATCAGTTTGCTCTATGGGTTCTCATGTATTCAATAATCACTTCTAGAGCTTCATATGTATGTTGTTTGGTCACAAGGACTTCCTCTTTCAGTTTTCCCCGTTAGTTTTGACATTAGGGATTTATTCTTGGAGATTTCGTACAGTTTAGCGACCGTGTGTCGAAAGTTGAAAAGTTCGCTTGTCATCAAAGTGCGTAAACTGTCACAAGCGGTTTCATAGCAGTTCGATGTTTGACTCTCATGTAGTCGATGATAACTTATATAGCTTCATATGTATGTCGATTGCTCACAAAGATTTCCTCTTTCAGTTTTCCGCGTTAGTTTGGACATTAGGAATTTATTCTTGGAGATTTCGTACAGTTTAGCGACCGTGTGTCGAAAGTAGAAAAGTTCGCTTGTCACGAAAGTGCGAATACTGACAAGCGGTTTCATAGCAGATCGATGTTTGCAGACTCTCACGTAGTCGGTCATAACTTCTATAGCTTCATATGTATGTCGATTGCTCACAAGGCTATCGTGTTTGAGTTCATGAGGTTTTTTTGCCATCAAAGAAAGGTTTTATCTAACTTTTCGTACAGTCTTTGCACTCCGGTCATTTCATATAATTTCAGCCTCGTTTCTAAGCCGTAGATAAATATTTCTTCGTATCGCTGTTGAAAACTGCCATATCATTATAATACGACTTGAAAAGTTGCCATGTGTTTCGTGAACTCTACTGGACATTCAAACCCTCTTCGCTTCTGGTTGGAATGCCAAAAAGTTTCCAATTTCTTGCGTTTTTCGGCTGCTGTATTCAGAGTACTCAGTGGCCGTTTTCCCCGCCGGTAAGCATCACTTATGTTTTTTTGTTTTAGTTGTGTTGCAGTCTCAACGACTAATTTTGAATAAACAAATAACTAAAACTTATTTAAGCACATCTTACATTTCCATAAATGACCAAAGGAGGCAAGGATGAGTTCAAAAAGAACACTGATGAAGTCGATTTAAAAATCGATATTTCACCCCTCTGAGAATTTCGTTCCGGGCCGGAACGTAATTCTAAAATCATCAGATTTTCACAAATGCGCAGTACCGTGACACTGCGACTTTAACTCTGTAGTTTTCAGCTATGCACTTCCATCGCCAACTATTCCTGTCATGACGAGTCTACGGTACGTCAGCGATTTTTCCTATGAATACAATTATTTTCACATACCGGAGGCTTTTGAACTGTCATAGCCATTGTTTCAGTTTGCTAATTTGTTTTCGGATTGGGCTACCTGTGGCGCACGGCCAAAATGGGCGAAAACAAATTAGGAAAAAAAAGCCATAAGAGCCTTTAGCAGGCTACACACTGTCAATATTCATGTGATACTTAAAATATTTCAAAGTTGTAAATATTAAGAATGTCGGACATTTGGAAAAATAGTGATTTAAGCTCCTGAGGGAGAAGAAAATCATGCGGTTAATTTGGTTTTCGCGCGAAAACTTTACCGGAAGTGAAATGTTCGCAGGTTTAACTGCTGACAAAATCTACAGGTATCCTACAATTACCTGCATGCTTGGATAGCTGATTTTTCGGTGTAAAGTTAAAGGTAAAATCACCCTGAGATTCTCATCGATCCACTAACTGGATACAACTACAACCAGGAGCCCATGCTACAACGGATGGAGCATTGTGTTGGATTTTAGTTCGATTTGTAGCGAATGTACGGGCGTACGGGAAAGGGAAATCTTAATGGTCTGAAAATATAATTTTGGATTACGAACGAGAACCAGGTCAGTCAAATTGAGTATTCGATATTGGTATAGAGATATGAACTTGCAACTTTGAATTTATTTAGCGTGTTTTTGATCGTCCATAACAAGGATTGAGTGGCGACTTTCTTCGTAGTAGAGCATAGTGGAAAGGAAAAGCATAACACAAGTAATTGATCATCATTTTTAATTTGCAACAATCAGATGATTTTGGCTCGTATACTGGACTGCTGGTCCAGCAAGGTGAGCACATTTATTATGTTTGCAAAATTGTTGAAAAATTTGCAAAATTGTGAAGTCTTTGTAAAATCTGACAACATTTTAGAGTCATTTATGGTAGAAACCGCTTATGTACCGCGAGTGCAATGTCCGTGATTGTTGGCGATGTCTTTTCATACCTTTTTTTCTGGTAATTCTTTTTTCCAGAAAGTGTGGAATGGTGCCAGTTTACATGTAGAAAAAAAGACATTTTTTTGTAAACAACTGTGCAGAGGCGAAGTGGCCAATAAAAAGGATGTCATCATCATCATTAGTTGTGAATATCCTTATTTTTTTGTTTCTCTCTGTGGATATAGAACATTCTTTGACGCATTAGTCAAGCATACCATTGTACGGAAAACGATTCTGAGCTTCAAGTTTGCATCAACAGATGTATTTCCATGGGTACAGGTTGCTGGTTGGCTCCCTCCTGTACTGTACTGTGATATATATATACAGATGTATTTCCCATTGGTACAGGTTGCTGCTGGTTGGCTCCCTCCTGTACTGTACTGTGATATATATATACAGATGTATTTCCCATGGGTACAGGTTGCTGGTTGGCTCCCTCCTGTACTGTACTGTGATATATATATACAGATGTATTTCCCATGGGTACAGGTTGCTGCCGATTGGCTCCCTATTGTAGTGTACTATGATATATGGGATTTTTTTAATTATTTGAACATAATTATTCATTATTATCGTTTGCTCTAAGAGAAAGTAAGGTCATCTAGGGCCCAAGGGAAATGTTTTCTATTTAGCTGAGTGTAGCGAAAGAGAATATAACTGATAGGGAGGTGTATGCCTGCTTGTCGTCATTTTACATCTATCACTCAGTGCTATCCCGGTGAAGGAGTTATGATAGTTCCATGTGCTAGAGAAACCTGAAGATCTGGGACGACGAGAGGAAGGAACTTATGGAGGGGAGGAGTTAGGGTAGTTATCGACATTTGTACGGAAAAAAGTCTGAGGATCGTTGAAAAAATCCGAAACTTACGGTATGAAAAGCAAATCAGGAACCTGATCTATCTGTTGAAATAGATCGATCGTAGACTTACCCAGAATTGCAGCACGAAGTTCTGGATTCACATTTTTGAGGGGATCTCCTGACTGCTATTACGGACACGCACTATACAAATAGTGGAAGCCGCCTTTCATGCGGCCAAGGAAAGTCTCTCTAGATAACAATCCCCTTCTATTTGACAATTAGACTGCGATCTCGAGCTTTCTATTGATCGATTGAAATCAAGAGTGAAGTCTAAGGCCCGTTACAAAAGTCGCGCCACTGCCGTGCCGAACTCATGCATTTTGAAACAAAATTTAATTAGGTGGCTTAGCGCGAACTTTGAAAATGGCCTAATTGCTTAAACATATCTAAGCTACGGTACTTTCCAAAATAGCTGTGAAAAACGTTGCAAAATATATAAAAACATTTTTTAGGTGATTGTTGTATACTCGTGCTCGTTTTTCTTATAGCCGAGTCCCCGCGCGTGCCAAAGGTGCGGCGAGGGAATACGATACATATACGATGAGAGCAAAGATTGAAAGACTTCCGGTTTTCCTCGCGCCCAAATCCCGGCACGCGGCGCGTGGAATCCAACGCGCGACGTGCCTGCGCGCGCACTGCTAAAATCAGGCAGCCGGGAGGCCTTTCCAAAATGTCACTTCGCCAGATCATTCTGCCTCAGGCGAGATCATTATGCGTTGAATGTCTTGGAGATAGACCACGGCAATAATAACAAATTCAAAAACGGAAGTGCGCGTTGATGCCTGATAATATCATGTTTATGTTTTTACTTGGCCTGAAGGTGAAGTAATATGGGCAACAATTTCTTGCAACTTGTCACGCAATAATGTTGCGTTGCGAGTTGACGCGCGATGTTGCACGTATTACCTCCCTCTCGAGCAACTTGGTAGGCAACACATTTCCATGTTGCAGAAAGGAGTAGTGACTTCTACTTTTTGCAACAAATTTTGGTTTTGTTGCTCGTACTGCAACTTGTCGCACCGAAACAGCGTCACAGGAGCCTATCCGTTATGGTTTTCGTGCCGGCACAAATCGTGTGAGATATAAATGCGGTGAGGGATTTTTTGGCTTTCGGATGGTTTTCCCACGATTCGCTCTACCACAGGCGTTTTGATATTTTAGTTCAGTCACGTTCTTAGTTTTATAGGTGTTTTTCTCACGGGTCGCTCTACCGCGCCCTTTCAATTCTCTTACTTGGCCATCTTTCTTTTTGCTTTGTTAAACGATTTTCTGGTAGAATTGCATTACACTACAATACAAGCCGTGTCTTAGAATAACTAATAATACTCCGATTCTCAATTGGAGTACATATTGGAGAAAAATTATATTAGAAGAAATAAAGCGATTATACGAAGAAAGCATAATGCAATAACAGGTTTGACATGTTTTAAACCCTGTTATGAACATCAGCGTGGTTGTTAACGGTACCGTGTGATACTGCGGCAAATTTATGAGATGATTTAAGAATGGCAATGTAACGAGCTTGGGAACTATAGGCCAATTGCAATTATCTCCCCCTTTAGTAAAGTATTAGAAAGGCTTATATATGATCAACTAATTTTTTTTCTCGAAAAGCAAAACATACTCTTTAATTACCAGTTTTGGTTTTAGAAAAGGATATTCAACTGAATATTCCATTCTTGAAACTTTGGAAAACCTAAAAACAGCTATAGATGAAAACAAAATAACATGTGGGTTCTTTCTGGATTTTTCTAAAGCATTTGACACGATTAATCACGATATTCTCTTAACAAAAATGAATAAATATGGCATTCGAGGACTACCCCATGCATGGTTCTCGAGCTACATAAGTAACCGTCAATAATATGTCAAAATTGGTGACACGGAATCCAGCTTGAGAAGCATAACATGTGGTATCCCCACGATCCACCTTAGGTCCTATACTTTTTCTTCTCTATATCAATGATCTCCCAAACTCTTCAAAAAAAATATCTTTAGAATCTTTGCCGATGATACAAATTTTTTTATTCCTGTAATGACCTCGATGAGTTAGGAGAAGTTGTTAATGATGAGCTTAAGAATGTTTTAAAGGAATGTGCTGCAAATAAGCTATCCATCAATTTTAAAAAGACCAACTATATGCTAATAACCACACCCAGAAAAAACTTAATATACCAATAACAACCTGTAATATAGAGAGAATATAGAGAGAATATAGATGCTCAACTCAAACATATTAACAACAAATTGACAAAAAATGTAGGATTTTTTTTCAAACTTAGACATTATATTTCTGTTAATACACAAAAACAACTCTATTATACTCTTATTTACCCATATCTAAATTATGCTCTAATGAGCTGGGGAACTGAATGCCATTCCAGACTAAATAAGATCAAAACTAAGCAAAACAAATGCATCCGTTGTATTTTCTTTGCAAAGAAAACCGAAAGTGCCACCCCATATTATAGAATTCTATAAATCCTTAAACTTGAGAACATTTTAAACTTTAAAATATCTACTCTTGTACATAAAATAATATATGTGAAACATAGAATTCCAGCCACTTTTTCTGACTTGATTGTGTCTGCCTCTGATGTACACAAACATAATACTAGATATGCTGCTAAACAAAACCTACACAGACCAGCCTCCAGATTAAATTATGGCCTTACAAGATTTAGAGCTCTGTCAGCAAAGATATTGGAAAAAATACCACTCGAGATTAAATGTTTGCCTCATAATACTTTAAAAAATCAATATAAAATATACCTCCTTGGCAGCGAGTCATAGTCATCTATATTCTCCTGTGTTTTTCAAAATACTGATGTTATTGTATACGTAATATCTGTAGTGTAACATTTATCTGTTAATCTTTAAATATGTAAGTCTACTTTACTTGTATTATTATTATCAAATACTTTTCTTTTGACTCCTTTCTTTCTTTCTTTCTTTTCTTAAATCTACACCTAAGCCATATACATGTAAGCTAAGCACCTTCCTTCCCTCATCAATTTCATCATTGTAGTGGCCAACTTGAAAGCTCTGCTCCTTTGGCCACCTTACCATTTTGTTTTTTTATGGCTGTTGTAAATGTACATAATTATCTAAAAAAATAAGTGTGAATAAAATGAATTTGAACTGTTACGCTACAAAATGTCATTTTAATATCCCAAACCCCCACGTTAATAAGTTAGAGTCGAAGCCCTTGGCATGGCAAGAGTTCAGTGAAATTGTGTGATGCGAACGTGGATATCATGCTTAAGAGCTAGTAATTAAAGCCGCTCGCAAATTGGGAATATTCATAGTGTTTAAAATTCGTTTGAAGTCGTGCATTTCAGTTTGAACGTCGCTGATTACAGATGGGGAAGCGCTAAAATACTGTTTGAAAAGGACTGAACAAAGTGCGTCTGTTCATTGATGTATGCTATTATGCTGTTGAGCCGGGGTGGCGCAATGGTTAAGCGCTTTGTCTCTCACAGTATCTCGCTCTTGCTGTGAAGGTTTTTCCGGCTAAGGATTCTCCTGTTTTTATCCCTCCTTATCAAACTCATTAATAATTCATGAGGCAAAAACAAAGGCAATCACCGACCTTAAATCTGATACAGATTTCGTCCTGATTTACATAAACATTGGCTTCGATTTTCTCGGCCAAAATAAGTCGTATCGCCAAAATAACGGAAAACATGACTCTCTACATCTAGACGTTTGATAAGTAAGATAAAGAATGAGTGTCCGATCTTTATCCGATTTACAAACTCTCGCTTTCAGCTCGAGTTTGTAAATCGGATAAAGATCGGCCACTCATTCTTTATCTATTATTTAAAAACCAACACGCTAAATTCCAATCCGATCTGTGGTTTAGCCGGGTCCTGACTTTGTTCAGCCGCTATGGTTGTTTCAGGTTCCCTTTTAAAATTCATTAAAACAAATTGTTGTTCTTTTCTCATACTTGTCACTATTGAGTCCAACTATCGGGAGTTTTGATAATTTGAAGTTTTGTTAGCAGCTATTTAGTCACATTAATTTCGTATAAAGCATAGCGTCTTTATATCCTACTTGAGATCAAGACTTTGTATTATTAATATTTTATTAAATGAGACGAAATGAATAATTAGTATTTAGGATAGACCGAATCCCACAGTGGGTGGTTGTGCAAGTCGGAAAGTTGTTGAGGCATAAAAAATTAGGCTTTGTGAAATTCTTCACACTTTTTGACTCTGCTGTTTGGAAAATGTTTTTCGCATTAAATCCTACTAAACTTCAGTTCCACAAAAACGACATTAAAAAATAAACGAATATTGCTACAAATATCTTCCGAATCGAAAAGATTGAAAGCGGGCTGAAAGTGTAAATTTTCCGGCGGCAGAATTATCTGCTTTGAGTATACACGACTTTCATAATGGCCGCCTCCTAATTTGCATAATTTGGAAGATAAATCTGTAGAGGGAAACCAATGCTACCACATGAAAGATCACATTAAAACTAGTAATATTTTTGAGTTTTAGAGCAATGTGGAGAATTGCTGTTGAGCTATGAGCATTTCTCATGCAGAAAAACATGAAAGCGAGGCTAGTAAGGCGTCCGTTGTTTTTCTCATACAAATCTCTCTAATTTCAACTTGCTGTAACTTCATTGCTTTTTAAGCTACAGCACTCAACTTTCACAAGTTCACTAATGTCGACATGCTCTTTCACATGGCAATGTTCATATGTTCTATAAATGTGGGTAAACAACCGAAACGGAAAATCACATATACAAATTAGGAGGCGGCCATTATGAAAGTCGTGTATTCTATCATGACTGCGATGAAATGAATTTGGCGTGAGCTTGAGGATACTTGATTGACACATGTCATTCAAACGCTGAGAATTAACAAAGCTGGTACTGAGGCAGGACAACGGTGCTTTTATTTAAAGTTTTGTAGCCTGAACACAGTTTGGAAGACAGCGTTTCCATTGTAAGGTATCAGCTAATTCATACCTATACATTTTTTTCCCCTTTCGAACACCCGTCGATGAATAAATAACTTGAATCCTCTTGATAAAACGTGCCCTCACTGATGTTTAATAGCAAAAAAGTAAGCGCGTGTGGATGCCTGATAATCATGTTTATGTTTTTACCGGGGAACCATCAAGTTGCGTTGGAAGTTGAAGCGCGATGTTGCACGTATTACCTCCCACTCGAGCAACGTGTCACGCAACAAATTCCATATTGCAAGTTGCAGCAACATGTTGCAGAAATTAGAAATTGGTTTACTTGCTCATATTAAAATTTGGCGCTGCCAATTGTCGTGCAACCGCGGCCGTCATGTTGTTTCAACCAACAAATTGTACAAGCCATCACAGCGTCGGATCGATTCTTGCTTACCGCAACTTGCAACACGATTTTATTTTGCGTGACAAGTTGCTCGAGTGGGTGATAATAGGAACAACATAGCTCTTCAACTCGCAACGCGACATTGTTGCGAGACAAGTTGTAAGAAATTGTTGCCCGTATTACTCGAGCTTTAGTCTTGTTTCAATTGCCATGCCGAACGCAGCTGAAACAAAAGACAACGAGGCCCTTCTTTTTATCTAATTGGGACGTCGGAAACCGACCCTGACCCTAGCCTGCTTGCAGGCTCTGGTTGATTTGGGGTTCCTGTGGTGGGGGAGAGGAGGGGGAAGGAGGCTACATATCCTATATATCCTATGCATATACAACACATCTGTTACTTCTAGTAGGTATTTAACATTCTAGTAAGCTTTAGAAAAGAAATGTTTGAAACGTTAATATTTACTCAGTCAAGTTCAAATTTTATAACGGTCAATTTCCAATTCCTTGGCGACTTTTTCAATTTAGCAATTACCTGTTCGGAATAAGGTACTCTGTTAGTTCAAAACTCACACTGCGTCGTACTCACGTTGGTAAAAATGTAAAACAAAAATTGACAAAGATATAAACATGTTACTCATGACTAAATATGGTAAACTTCTGTTCTCCTCTTTTACCTGATCACGTGATACAAAGAGTATGCACCTGTCATTTATAAACATTCGCCTCGTCAAAGACCCCCAGCAAGCAACGATCGCAAACGTGAGTAACAGTAGGAAACTCCCAAATATTTTTTAATATCTTGGCTTTTGTTTTACTTATGTTTCTTAATGTACATTCTCTTGAGCGAAATGTTGTTAAATAGTTGAGAATAGCAGTGATGAGAGAGAGAACTGTTATTTTCATCAACCTTACAACATTAACAACGTAAAAAAGAAATGGCCAAGTAGGAAAAAGTACTTCCACTGTGACTTGCATGCTCGCTCGTGCTCAATTAGTTTCAAACTAGCCTTTTTTAACTAAACCTGGCCCAAGTAGGAAATATACTTCCACTACTTGATGTAATTTATACCCCATTCACAGCAAAGCTTAAACAAGTTTAAAAGCTGTTTAATTAAACAAGTTTAAAATATTATATGTTACTACAGCAATTAATAACGCTGCTTAGCTCGAATAGCCCTCGTGGTTAATCTAAGCAGCATTTACTCCATCTAAGTCTTAAGTATCTATTAGCAGCAGATTATTTCTTTTTCAATATTTTGTTAGTTTCTGAATTCTTCTTTATAAACGTAAATATATGAGTATAAATAAAAGCTTGATTGATTGATGACACTTTTTGTATCTGCTGTTTGGTAAACATTTCAACAAAAACGACAATCAAAAATAATAGAATATCGCTACAAATATCTTCCGAATAAACGCCCTGAAGTCTAATCTTCGGCAGAATTGGTGGTTGTCATGGTCACGACTCGCGATCGCAAAATTGGTTTGCATTGATAAAATCACATAAAACATCTTGTTCATTGTAGAACTACCAACAATACACTGATAACCCACATTTTGGAACATTAGATTATTTCGCAACGGATCTGTGGGCCAATGAATGTATACGTCCATTTACAGCATTTTGTATGCGGCCGTCATTTTTGTGTCCCTCTCTGGGTCGACAGAAACATGGAACATAAAACGAAAATACAAATAAAGCTTAATTTGCCATCAAAATCATTGGGTTTTATTTCAAAACTCTTTGAATGCAACTTTTAAAGATTTATCGAGTTAAAAAAATAATTGACACAATTACATGGATTTTTATGCGCTGGGTCCGGCGTTCTGTCATAAAATTCAATATTTATTTACTCCGGAACAATATACCCGATCGATGTGAAATTTGCTGTGTAGACTTTTATTATCGATGTTTCGAATATATACAAAGAACAGCTTTGTAGGCCTTATAGTTTAGATTTTAGGTTTTTGATGACGGCACTTGAAAACCAAGGTTACTCTATCCATATGACTGCGATAGCCAGTGAACACTCTCCTAAGATTGTTCAATGGCAAATGTATTGTCTGAATTCCTTTTAAATGTAACATTACGTCACTTTCCAGGATATGGAAGGTAAAATCTGATTGGTCCATAACACAATGAGGTGTCCATATTGGAAACTAATTAAGCACTCGGGTGAGCTGACGTTACTTTTTCTTCGAATTTATGAGAATGAAAAAATACGTCTACATAGCAGGCGGGGGAGAAGAAGCAGAAAGAAAAGACCGCCTGCCCGAAAACCCCTGGTTTCTGAATATCCTCCCACCACGCACATGACTTCCGTTAACTTGTAACCCATTCTTAATTGACCAATAGGAGTCGACGTGTGAGAGTCTGCCAATTTTGATTTGGTTTGATTGAAATTAAGCGTGCAATTCAAAACAAACTCCGCTCGCTGTCAAATGCAATGCAAAATGTTGGTAAAATTTTCAATTGGTTCCCAGATACGGAAATTTCAATAAAACCAGGTATTTTTGTTCAAAGTTCTCCATGGAAAGGACTGCGACAGTACCACTTTAGAATATATATATATTCAGTTCGGTTTTAGCTTGTTGCGTTCTCCCCATCAGTCTCTCAAAGAGTTTGCAAATCCTCCGAAATACATACCAACATTACAAGCTGCTTCAAAAAGCCATAGATAGAGAGCAGTCCAGCACCGCAGCCACACAGCCTGGCGAACCAATACAAGCGGATGCTTCCTTCCTTAATAGAATTAAAGTGCCTATGAAGCTATTTTTTTATTTTAGATATCAATTCTACATCAAGTGAATAGTAGAATGGTACAATATATATTTCTTTGAATGCTGTGCCCGAAGTACCACGGGCCTCCTAAATTGAATTTACAAAGTATTTACAAAGTATTTACAAAGTTCCACGGGCCTCCTAAATTGCATTTACAAACAATTTACAAGGTTCCACGAGCCTCCTAAATTGCATTTACAAACAATTTACAAACAATTGATAAAGTTCCACGGGCTTCCTAAATTGATTTACAAACAATTTGCAAAGTTCCACGGGCCTCCTAAATTGCATTTACAAACAATTTACAAACAATTGATAAAGTTCCACGGGCTTCCTAAATTGATTTACAAACAATTTACAAAGTTCCATGGGCCTCCTAAATTGCATTTACAAACAATTTACAAACTATTTACAAGGTTCCGTGGGCCTCCTAAATTGCATTTACAAACTATTTATAAACAATTTTATGGAAATTATAAACAATTTATAAACAATTGTATGGAAATTGATTGGAAATTGATTTACATAGTATGGAAACAGTTTGTAAATCTATTTCCATACTATGGAAAATTGTGCTTTACATACAATTGACATAGTATGGAAAAATGGGAAGTTTTCCAGTGGTACATCATTAAATCATTCACTCTGTCATTCACTCTGTCATTCAACACTTTATTCATTCAATCATTAATTCAACACATCATTCAATCAACCCACCAACCCATCATCCACTCAATCAACCAACATATCAACCCAACCCACCCTACCTAGACATCAACCCATCCCATCACCCACACACGTGAACACGTCAATATGTGAACACGTCAATACACGAACAAGTGAACATTTCAATAGATCATTACCTCAGTTCGTCAATATACGTCAATATACCACCAATACATCAATAAATAAAACTATACAAAAGACGGTCAGAGGTTACTTTGAGTTTCCAGTAACTGCATTATTATTATTATTGTCTGCAGAGCTCTTCTGATGTCAAAGGCTTTTATTTATTAAAAACCGAGCGCCATGTTTCTCCACGCAGTGGTCCTGACGTCACTGCTAATGGCTGTGGATGCTGAACCATCTACCGATTCGATCTGTGTGAGTGCATTGCTAAATCACGTGATTCGGCTCATCGAGAACAGTGAACCGATTAATTGCATAATTGAATGCAATAATGACAAGAGATGCCAGAGCCTTAATTACCATTACGACAAACAACAGTGTGAGTTGAACAACAGAACAAAGGAAGCAAGACCAGATGACTTCGTGCACCTTCAGACTGCCTATTATATGGACCGTAGAGATCCCGGTAAGATATTAGCAATAGCGATGTTTCGTGTGTCGTCATCTATTGTCATTAATGTGCCAACCAGAGATCCATTGGTTCCTAACACCAAGCGGGCTCAGTGACAAATCATGGTTGGTACATTAGCATAACAATTGCAATGTTTATCAACACGAAACGTGGCTGTTATGTTTTTCAGTATATGATCAATATGATATCGTTTGATCGCCCAATGTAGTTTATTCCTCATACACTTCCTGCATATCTCATTCCTGCTCGGATAGAAAAATGGAACAACGGCATCAAAGCATGCAGGTTGTTTAAAGCGCACCAAAACGTGAATCATTCAAAACTTGATTATCACACTGCTGACTGAGATTATTTTATTCAAAATAATACAAAGGTTGCCAATTTAAGCCATGATTAGTTCATTTCTCGATTCGATTCCTGTATAGGACTGGTAAAACCGGTCTCTTTTTCAAGAAATCCAAATAATGTGGATATTCGAACAATACTGTCCTCTGTTTATTACAATCCGCAGTCCCGTTGGGGTCCATTCCAGAACTTCCTGGTAATACTTGTAAGGAGATCAAGTTGAGTACTCCTGGTTCCAAAACCGGTCGCTACTGGATTGACCATGATAACTCAAACAAGCCATTATACGTCGTTTGTAACATGACACTGGAAGGTGAGTTAATAGTACTCCAAAAGAGTTGGTATTTTCTATTTTCTATGACCGAAGACTTAATAAAATTAAGCATTAAAGGAAAACATAAAGATATTACGTTTTAGTATGTGCCAACTATGCAATCTTGGTAGATCGAGCAATCTGATTGGTCGCCTTCATCGGTTACTGTAAATTGTCTGTAAATTTTCACGCGGAATTTGACTCGTTTTTACAGACAATGCATGTATGGTAAACTGAAAACATGATTGCACGCTTCCCACTGAGCACAGCTACATCCCTCAAATTTCGATATGTTAATCTTTTACCTGGTATGTTAAGTTTGTATCTGAAGAATATTTCAGAAATTCGATTTTACGGATTTTATTTGGCATCGGATTCCCATCGATTCCCATACAAACACTGTATTTCGCGCCATGTTTGCACCCCTTTCAAAATGTCGGAATTTACCGCGAACTGGTCTATCCAAATACTACACAGATAAAAAAAACGTTTCATTCAGAAAACATTAATTTATATACACAAACCTGTCATTACATTTTTCTACTTCAGTTCTCAGATAAAGTAAGTAAACTCCGGTTGTTCGGCACTAACCATTTGGTTTCCTACTGGAAACCGTTTAAACATTTGATCCCTAAACAGTGGTAAAGAACTTTGAAAAGGATTCATGATACCTTTTTGAGGTTACCTTCTTGGTATATAATAAAATAATTACTCATTGTTTTCAATCGCAGTTCAGTAAATATTCTGCCACTAAATTACCTCTTTCCGAGAATTTTTTCCTATCCGCGGACTTTGACTCGTTGTTAGAGACAAATGTATGGAAAACTGAAAACACGATTGCTCGCTTCCCAAATTTTGATCAGTTACTTTTTTACCTCGTATCTTAATTTGCCGACAGTGAATATTTCTGAAATTCGATATTACGGAAATTATTTGGCATCGCATTCCCATCTAAACTCTGTATTTCGCGCCATGTTTGCACCCCTTTCAAAATGTCGGAATTAGCCGCGAACTGGTCTATTACTCATTGTTTTCAATCGCAATCGCATTTGGTAAATATTCTGCCACTAATTCACCTCTTTCCGAGAATAAGTTTTAAAGACTCGATATTTTTTGCCATATTTATTTTATTCAGATGTCGATGAATGTGCCTCAGGAACCCACCAATGCCCCACAAACGCCACCTGTACTAACACCAAGGGATCGTATAATTGTTCCTGCCCTTCAGGATATATGTTGCATGGTACCAGCTGTAGCGGTAAGTTACTTATATCACATGAGGGGTCATTATGCACTGTAAGGTATAGATTGCGGAAACAGCCGTCTCTATAGGCCAATCCTTGGTGACGTCATTGTTTACATTTTTGCTTCATTAGCATAAATTAAACATCAACCTACAAACAGACGAGATCAGTTGAAAGAAAATTTTAAACTTAGAAATGGGTGGCAAGAGTTGCTGACAGCCATACATTATTTGTAACTTTTGAGATTTTTAAACGCTCATTCCTCAAAATATATTCGGTGATTGTCAAGTGTGACAATCTCTTTCGACTTATGGACTCTGTTTGGTTGTATTTACGTCGCTTGAAATTTGAAGAGGGTCAAAAACGTAGCCCCGAGAGACTGGACGTCTGCGATTTGCGCCCAACGATCTCGATGATTTGTTCGGCTCACTAAATTTTTTTATAAATGATGCAAACATCTCACAACAAACTAATCGTGGTGGATGGCGAAGGAGATGCGCATAGTGAGCTTTCTTCTGATATTTTCTGTCAGTGTGTTGATTATCTTTGTATATCATGCTCAATTTTCAAGCGACGGCTACGCCAGCGAGCTGCGAAGACGCAGGAAGTGAGAAAAAAAACAGAGGCTCCTTTCTCGCTGCTTCGCAGCGAGCTAGCGCCACTTCGCGGCTTAACCGTCGCTTAAAAATTGAGAAAACCTCTGCAACCAGGGTAGTATATTTAGTCTGCAGAAAGGATTATTTGTCCTAGCGACACGATCAAATCCATAATTTATTATCCAGCTGGCGGCTAGCGCTCTCACATTACGGCGATTCTTCCCGTCTCTACTCGAAGAGACAGACGAAAAAAAATGTAATTTTCATTCAGCATGAAGATTCGATTTGTCAAGTAAGAACCAGTGTCTCGTATGAAAAGTACAAATGCAATTCTGCAAGATTTTGTGGCAATTTTCGAATTAGATCGATGACAAACGTGAATGTCAGGTGTCAGTCCTTACATAATACCCGTTTCTTTGCCTATTTTCTGCAAAAGTTGCAATATAGTGTAGATTAGGTGCAATACAGAAATGCAAATTCAAATACGCTGCAGCAAATTCAAATACACGAACGCAAATCCAAATACACGAACGCAAAATCCAAATACCCGAAAGCAAATCCAAATACCCGAACGAAAATTCAAATACGCTGCAGCAAATTCAAATACGCTGCAACAAATCCAAATACGCTGCAGCAAATTCAAATACTCTGCAGCAACCGAGGCCTTCCAGATGCCAGTAAAAATCGAACGCGGGAGACTAGGGTCAAGGTTTTGAGTCGTGACGTTCTTGACATTCTCGACGTTCTTAACAAAACACCGGTGGAGCCAGAGCACGAGTAGAGAAGGATTACGGTAAGTACTGTGCGAGTTATAAAGTTGGTATAAAGGTATAGTTCTTTATTTTTAACAAGAGACTTAGATTTTGAATTTGGGCTTTCGGAGCCGGGCTTTCAATTAAAGTCGTCTTTGATAACCGAACCGGCTAGAGGCTTCAGAATACCCGGCCACTTCGAAAGAGCATGTCTGCACTGGGTTGGGCCACAGGTAGCCCAGTTTTTTCTGTACAAAAACAGGTCTTCACATAAATTTATATGTTATTTGCACAAGCCTATTTATTTTTATAAGTGATGTGAACTGCGTCAGTGTATAGATAGAAAGATAACTAACTAAATAAATAATTGTTGTGCCTTCTCTACTCGTGCTCTGGCTCCATCGGTGTTTTGTCAAGAACGTCACGATTCAAAACCTTGACCCTAGTCTCCCGCGTTCGATTTTTACCGGGATCTGGAAGGCCTCGGTTGCTGCCGCGTATTTGAATTTGCTGCAGCGTATTTGGATTGCGTTCGGGTATATGGATTTGCGTTTGTGTATTTGAATTTGCGTTCGTGTATTTGGATTTGCGTTCGTGTATTTGGATTTGCTGCAGCGTATTTGAATTTACTGCAGCGTATTTGAATTTGCGTTTCTGTATTGCACCTATGGGCCACCCTAAGATTCCGATGAGTATTATGTTGCTAGATTCACGCGACATTTCTGAACATGGAAAACGTCATCACTCTGGAATTTATGCGATCAAATCGCCGACTCGTCTCTCTCGGAGGGCTCGCTTTTGGCCTTCGAATAGAGACGGCTATTTCCGCAGGCTATGTAAGATACTGTCAGAACTGGAGTCTAGGAAAGCATCGAGAGTTGAAGGAAATGATATTAACTTGTTTCCTATTGGACCACCCATTACACGATGTGTTATATAGAAACAAACTGAAAAAATGCGATTTTAGTTATAATTTGTGGTATTTCCTTGTGCGAAAGATTCCGAATGCTTCTTTACCATCGGCTCCTTAGTACGAATATATTCAAATATATTCATGAAGTGTATTATTCTTTAGTAGCTTTTAGAAGGCTCTTTATTTTTTTTATATAAGCGATATAAGTGGTTGCAGTGATCCCAACTAGTTGTACAGGTAACACCCTTCTCTAGGATGACATATATTAACAGACGTTATGAACCGTCGAATAAATTCGAGCCAGTAATATCTTCACCTCATGTGAAGATATGATATATCTTACGAACATATCACTTTTTAGAAAGAAATATACATTGGCTTTTAATCGATAATTACATATTAAAAATGAGTTAAGGTCTGCCCCCGTTATTCTAGAGAAACTGAAGGAGGTAGAACATTTGCTGTAACAACTTGTAAATTATGGAACTCTCTACCATTAGATTTAAGGAAGCAAGACTCTTTACATTCTTTTAGACGTAACAAGTGGAATCGAATTTTTAGTGAGCAGATCAGAAATTTATATATCTGCAATAGCCCACAGTATCCTTCGCAGCCGTTATTTATCTCATTGCGCAGTTTTTGTTTTGCCGACGATTGATACGAAAGGGCTTCAAACTCCGGCCCGGGCAAATTTTTTTTTGGGGCCCCAGTTCAGATCAGTGAGCAACTTTACCACGAGGCCTTGCGCGCCCAATCCAAGATGGCGGACAAAGATGGCGGACTTGGGGAAAGGACATTGTTCTCGGGGTGGTGCTAGTAAAATTTTGACAACTGTGATGACGTAATCCAAGAAACCACGTGTATTGCCATAATAAAGGGAGGAGTGGGTCAGTAAGAAATAATACGCTGTGGGTGGCTGGCGGCAACCTATGGTTCACGTTTCACTTTACCGAAGATTATTACTAATTTGCACGGATCGTGGGATTTTTAGTATTCTTACTAACCTGGATTTTTCTAAATGGAGCCGAATAAGGGTTCGAAAAATCTGGGAAACTTATTTCCTGAACAGTGCAATTCAGTACTCGATCGTTTATCTGGTTTTCTATACCTTTGAGACATTTTTGCGTAGTTTCCGGACATCAATCGAAAAGCTGCAAATTTTAAGTTTCCTAATTAAAAATTATAAGACCTTGATTCTTTTCCCGATACAAAAACATTAGGATATGTTTTTGATGGTAATGTCCGAAGCGATTTATATATCCGGTATATATTCTCTGATCTTTTCAAATATTAAAGGTAATAAATACCCGTAAGTGCTATTGTAAAATAAAGTGAATGTTTAATAAAAAAAACGAATTTCCTTACGCAAAGCACAAAGATCAACGCAAGTTAATTTGCTTTCAGTTTCGTATTCGTCTTTCACGTCTTATTTAATAATTCACGCACTTGACGCGTCGTTTTTGCGTGCTAAAATTATTTTCGGGGTCAACAGAGAGTGAGTGCCCAATTTTAATTATAAAGGGAATCGCGAAGACGCACTCCAATGGCAGATTCCGACTTTGGAACAATGGTAGAGCCCCAAAAATTTATAAAAATTGTGTCGTAATTTCATAAGAAAATATATTGTTTTTAATTTGTAAAATATATTATAATAAAAAAGTCATTTGTATAGCACTCCCCCCCCCCCCCTCCTCCCACCCCTACAGCACTTATGAAGCCTTTTTTTACTTTCCCAATACATGGTGCAGTTGTAAAACAACATTCCTATATATTTATGTATTTGTTACAGTTGTACCAGGTAGAGAAAGGCAAGGGTACTAATCTATCATTTAAAATTTCTTCAGGGAATATGGGTAATCCAACAATCTTTAATTTTTTTGCTAGTCATTTTCAATCAAAATATTTGAGGTGGAGTACTTGTAAATTTTAGACTTATGAATATATTTTGAGTATGCTTTACAAATATTTTGTAGGGTTATGCAGGTTACCTTGTGTTAATAGGTATACTGATTTGTTTCAGTTCCACCTCTTTCCTTAGTTGAAGTCTAATATTTCTTTACATTAACAACATTTGCAAAAAAATACAACAAAATGTACTTCTTTATTATTCAACACTGAACTGATTATTTGTGCCTGGTCAACAAGAGGATGCATGACTTCATGATCTCTTTATGAATAAGCTACCCTGTGGAGCTTTTGAACTTTTCAGTTGTGATATTTGAAGTAAATGTACAGCATATGTAAATTAGTTGGACTAAGGCTGTGTTCATTAAGTATAGTAACCCCCCTCTATCCTTTCAAAAAAATAATACAACCCCCCCCCCCCCCCCCTGGCCATTTCCATATGCAAACCAGCATTATTACAAGCATAATTTTACAGAACTGTGATGCTGGGTCGTGAAACTCAGTTTCATACTATGTAGAAAAGC